>OX183134.1:28796752-28799252 GCA_945261195.1 Cryptosula pallasiana | reverse complement strand
AATAACAAATAACAAATAACAAATAACAAATAACAAATAACAAATAACAAATAACAAATAACAAATAACAAATAACAAATAACAAATAACAAATAACAAATAACAAATAACAAATAACAAATAACAAATAACAAATAACAAATAACAAATAACAAATAACAAATAACAAATAACAAATAACAAATAACAAATAACAAATAACAATTAACAATTAACAATTAACAATTAACAATTAACAATTAACAATTAACAATTAACAATTAACAATTAACAATTAACAATTAACAATTACCAATTACCAATTACCAATTACCAATTACCAATTACCAATTAACAAGTAACAATTAACAAGTAACAATTAACAATTAACAATTAACAATTAACAATTAACAATTAACAATTAACAATTAACAATTAACAATTAACAATTAACAATTAACAATTAACAATTAACAATTAACAATTAACAATTAACAATTAACAATTAACAATTAACAATTAACAATTAACAATTAACAATTAACAATTAACAAATAACAATTAACAATTAACAAATAACAAATAACAAATAACAAATAACAAATAACAATCGACAAATAACAATCGACAATTAACAATCGACAATTAACAATCGACAATTAACAATCGACAATTAACAATCGACAATAAACAATCGACAATAAACAATCGACAATAAACAATCAACAATCAACAATCAACAATCAACAATCAACAATCAACAATCAACAATCAACAATCAACAATCAACAATCAACAATCAACAATCAACAATCAACAATCAACAATCAACAATCAACAATCAACAATCAACAATCAACAATCAACAATCAACAATCAACAATCAACAATCAACAATCAACAATCAACAATCAACAATTAACAATCAACAATTAACAATCAACAATTAACAATCAACAATTAACAAATAACAATTAACAAATAACAATTAACAAATAACAATTAACAAATAACAATTAACAAATAACAATTAACAAATAACAATTAACAAATAACAATTAACAAATAACAATTAACAAATAACAATTAACAAATAACAATTAACAAATAACAATTAACAAATAACAATTAACAAATAACAATTAACAAATAACAATTAACAAATAACAATTAACAAATAACAATTAACAAATAACAATTAACAAATAACAATTAACAAATAACAATTAACAAATAACAATTAACAAATAACAATTAACAAATAACAATTAACAAATAACAATTAACAATTAACAATTAACAATTAACAATTAACAATTAACAATTAACAATTAACAATTAACAATTAACAAATAACAATTAACAAATAACAATTAACAAATAACAATTAACAAATAACAATTAACAAATAACAATTAACAAACAACAATTAACAAACAACAATTAACAAACAACAATTAACAAACAACAATTAACAAACAACAATTAACAAACAACAATTACCAAACAACAATTAACAAACAACAATTAACAAACAACAATTACCAAACAACAATTACCAAACAACAATTACCAAACAACAATTACCAAACAACAATTACCAAACAACAATTAACAAACAACAATTAACAAACAACAATTAACAAACAACAATTAACAAACAACAATTAACAAACAACAATTAACAAACAACAATTAACAAACAACAATTAACAAACAACAATTAACAAACAACAATTAACAAACAACAATTAACAAACAACAATTAACAAATAACAATTAACAAATAACAAATAACAAATAACAAATAACAATTAACAATTAACAATTAACAATTAACAATTAACAATTAACAAATAACAATTAACAAATAACAATTAACAAATAATAATTAACAAATAATAATTAACAAATAATAATTAACAAATAATAATTAACAAATAATAATTAACAAATAATAATTAACAAATAACAATTAACAAATAACAATTAACAAATAACAATTAACAAGTAACAATTAACAAGTAACAATTAACAAGTAACAATTAACAAGTAACAATTAACAAGTAACAATTAACAAGTAACAATTAACAAGTAACAATTAACAAGTAACAATTAACAAGTAACAATTAACAAGTAACAATTAACAAGTAACAATTAACAAGTAACAATTAACAAGTAACAATTAATAAGTAACAATTAATAAGTAACAATTAATAAGTAACAATTAATAAGTAACAATTAATAAGTAACAATTAATAAGTAACAATTAATAAGTAACAATTAATAAGTAACAATTAATAATTAACAATTAATAATTAACAATTAATAATTAACAATTAATAATTAACAATTAATAATTAACAATTAATAATTAACAATTAATAATTAACAATTAATAAATAACAATTAATAAATAACAATTAATAAATAACAATTAATAAATAACAATTAATAAATAACAATTAATAAATAACAATTAATAAATAACAATTAATAAATAACAATTAATAAATAACAA
>OX183134.1:28481752-28791752 GCA_945261195.1 Cryptosula pallasiana | reverse complement strand
CGACGGGCAATCATCAGATAAAAGTTGTCAGCAACATACAATGTTATATACACTGTGTTGCGACTAAATATTTTATTGAGCTCATGCTGTTTCGGAAATATTCAACCACAACACAGTAAAAGTCAGCTACAGCTGTTGTAACAACATCAAGAATATCGTCAGCAGGCATAACAATCACCATCTTAACAATAACAAGCGAATTGACAACACCGGGGCATGTAACTTCTGCAACCCTATAAACTGCCCCTTGTAGGGATGCTGCTTAGCTAGACATTAATATGCCAGGCAACTGTTTCATTAGGTAGAATCACAGAGACATGTGTTGCACTAACAAAGAGACAGTTTAAACTCAGGTATAAAAACCACACTGTTTCATATAGGCACAAACGGAAGCAGAATAGCACTGAGTTGAGCAAACACATATGGTACTTGAAACACAATAACATCAACTACTGTATAACTTGAAAATACTGAAACATGCTAGTGCCTACAACAATGCTACAACCAAATGCAATCTCTGCTCCTGGGAAAAATACTACATCGTATGCAAGCCAGAGCTTTCCTCCTTAAACAAAAGAAACGAAGTAGTAGCCAAGTAGACATTCAGCCAAGTTCTTATTGAGAAGCTCTGTGACTAATTATAAGCCACTAATTATAAGCAAAAAAGCCATCTAACTATGGTACTGAGTGTGTATATAACATTGTATATTGCTAACATCTTTTATCTGATGATTGCCCCTCACCAGAGAGACATGAAACTAATAGTAATAAATTATGGTTTAAATCAAACTTTTAGATTTTGTTGTAATAATGATTTCGCTCTGTTTTATACATCGAGCACTCTGGATTTGAGTTCTTCATTACATATTGTAAAGTATTTGCGTGAACGTGTGTGTTTAAGACCTTCAAGACCATCACATAGGCTGCTTCAACTGTTGTGCATCAGGACAAACAGTTAACCCATCTGGAAAGTGTGGGTGGCTGAGGAGCCGGGAAGTTGGTAAAATACGGGGAGTATATACAGAGAGCAAATAGCAGAGTATGTGCAGAGGTGTTTACCAAAGGATACGGGAGAGTCCAAAGACTGTCAACGTGCAGAAATCTGCAGTCCAAAATGGATCGCACAACTGCATGCCCGTAACACAAGACCATGTGTGCTGAGAACAGCAGAGGGGTACATACGGATTACACAACCGGGAACACAAATCATCTGTATTTAAGCAAACCACTATCTACCAGCCGGCAGAGGGAGTGAAGAAGGTGAGGCCCATTACAGGGCTAGGAAATTCACACGACTGTATGAACTGAGAGGGGAGAAGAGGGGAGGCATCCGCCTAGAACAAGGGACCTCGCATCGTCTGAGCGACGTCTCTGAAACCCATGATCTCTCTCTTCATTAACTCGGCCTGGTATCTAGCCTTGGTTAGCTGGGCATGTGTCAGGTTGCCGGAGAATACCTTCTTTCGATGATTCTCAAGCTCTGCTTCAAGTTCAGCAGCACCTCGTTCCACAACGCCAGCATACTCAGTTCTTTTCTTAAGGCAGATCAACTTGCAAGATGGAAGGTTCTGCAGAAGGGGGTGCAGGTTCTTTGCTTACTGTAGGAGTTACAGAGGTAGGGGAAAAATGACAGCTGCGCATCTCGCTCATAGCTGCGGGCACTGAGGCAGTATGGGGCTTCTTCCATGGGATACAGTAGCCTGCGAGGGGTACCTCCATTAACGGAGTCACTCCGCTGGAGGTGGAGGAAGAGACCTGTTGCAGGGCAACCACAACAGAAGAAAAGGAAGAAGGGGCTGGGGACAGAATTCTACTGGATTGAGCGGGCGTACAGGCGCCAAACGCAGGAGGAGCGGGCCACTTCTGATACCTACAGAAGGCGGGAAAACTCTCGCCATCTACGGCATATTCTCTGGAAGTGGGCAGAATCGTCTGGGTCTAACCGCTTTTTTTGATGCCCGTAAACGTTATCACGGCTGTTGCTATTGTACTGGAAATTCCAGAAGTGTTTTACAAAATGCTGATGTACATGTTCAGATAGCTGCCGCATTTTCTGAGCCTGCCAATGGTATAGAGGATAGATGTTCTATCTGGCTCTCTTAAGCTGGCGATGGATGGCAGCTTCTGTAGAGGGAGCTATCCACTGTAACAAGCGTCTAGCTATAGGCGGCTTCTTGCCGGTAAAATGGGGCAATTACCTCCTCAGTAACGATAGGAGACTCAGGGTGGGGGGCAGCTATATCAGTCAGCTGCAACACGGGGGTCAACTTAGGAAGAGGCTCTTCCTTCTCTACTGACACATCGGAAGCAGCAGTGACAGTTGTTGCAGGCCGGGTTCTTTTCTGGGGAGGTGTTAATCCTTCCACAGGAACAAGAGTCCGGGTGTCCACTGCATGTATCTCAAGGGGTGCCGGGGCTGTAAGGAGTTCCGGTTGGGAAGAGGGGGTGGACGTATAAGGCTTAGTAAGAGCCAAAAGCGCAGTTCCTTTCTTCTTTTTTTGGGGACCGTATAGTGCCCAAGTGTTGCATGCGCTCTCTGGACACGGCAGGAGGGGCACCGGTATCTACTGCAAGCTTAGCAGTAACAGGTACGTAACTATTACCGGGTCCCGTCTTGGTGAGGGGCGTAGGAAGTGGATCCCACAGTGAGAAGGCAAGTCATTGACAGCATGACCGGCGGTGGTACCATGGAGGGGAGACAGGGGGAGCACTGCATTTTCTGTCAGAACAGCAGGACTGGTAGGATTACTGGGAGAAAAGGAAGAAAAGTCAAGGGCTAGGGGATCATGAGCAGTGGCGTACTTACTCATCCAGTTTTCCGTCACTGCGTCATGCTTAGCCACTCTAAGGAGAGCATCCTCTCTTCTTTCTTCATCCTTCAACTTCTCAACACTAGGCTTCTTTGCGGGAACAAATGGTCATGTAGGTAGTGAAGACTGTGATAATCGACGAAAGGGCAGCAACACAGCAACTGGAGGCAGCTCACCCTCTTGAGTAATTTTCATAAACAGATCGTCCTCCACCTCAAACTGAAGCTCACCTCTTCTAGGTTCCATCGAAGATCTTTTAACATTATCCACCGTATCAATAGCTAGTATCTCGGTGATGACAGAGAGAAGAGCACGTCCTGCCTCTAATAATACTTCCAAAACAATAGCGTTTCCTGCGCACGGGAGACTGACATATCCTCTGTCAGTGTCAGGCCAAGGTGGATAACTGGCAGGGCGTATGTCTGAGGGGGCTGTTCCTGCACGCCCATGCTCATTCACTAGGGGGAGGAGCTTGGCGAGAATTAGACTAGCTAAGGGGTTAGTCTGTGATAATTCTGTCCACAACCAGTGCGGGGCCGTAACCATCTCCAATTGACCACGACCTCTCAAACTGGGGAGTCTCAGCTGTCTTGACAAAACGTCATCACTGGGAAAATAATGGCGCCACTACACTGCTCCAGTGATAGGTGAGATCTTTTTCCAGGGAAAAAATTTGTACAGACAAATGCAACGGACTCTGGCATTTCTACTGGCACCTTGCTAGCAAGATATTCTATCAACATCCTGCCCAGGAGAACCGCTTGTATCTCAAGTACTTTCCTGTTTGTGCTTTTGAACTCCACTCTCTTGTCTGTGATGCTCTCATGGCTCAGTGTCTCTTCTCTGTGCTCAGAGAGACTTTACCATTCGCACACAGGTGGTGCTGCCTCATAGGCAAGTGGATGATCAGTCTTGGTGGGAGGTGTAGCCATCTCAGGTTCGAGGTACGGTACCGGTATCTCAACTGAATCTTTATCAGTCAAACCGTCTTCAAGTTTTTCTTCTGACTCTGCTGGCATAATTGGAGTGTTGGTCAAGTCCTGTGTGTCTGGCCACTCCATAATGGACACACTCTTGCAGGGAGGCGACTCAACTCTCTCAGGAAGGCAACTCAACTCTTCCAAGGGGTGGCAGTAACTCAAGATCAAGGGGTAACTGGTCTGGCTCTGAGCTCTCCACTCTGTTTATCAATGGGGTCCAGTCTTTGTCTATGCACTGTATCTTTTTGCCTGCCATAACTATGGCACATTCACTGAACTTCAGGCAGCAGCCGTGTCTTGTGAGGAAAAGCATGCCCAGTATGGCATCTTCGCTCAACTGGCTGATTATAAACGCCACTATAGTGTGCACATCTTGCAGCTGCAGAGAGGCGGTGAGGGTGCCAAAGAATGGAATACAGGTGCCACCAGCCATTACTCCATAGGCATCACTCTTCCGTATCGCCTCATTCACAGCGGGGGGAGCAACTTGAATACTTTCTTCGACAAGAGGTTGGTGGTACAGCCTGTATCAAGTAAGAGGGTAACTGTCTGGCCTTCTATATAGGTATAAAATAGCTGCTCTTGTAAGGCTTCTCCTGTTCGGCACTGGACAGGTGTGTTTCTCTGGGGGGTGCAGGCAGCTCCTGCTCTCGCCACACTGGTGAGACTGCAGTTTGCCCGCTCTGTGCTTCAACAGACACATGCTCTGTTACCTCCATCAATTGCACAGGCGGCATGTCCAGCAGGGGCGGAATTATAGGGGGAGCACACTCCTATTCTCCTACTTTCTCTCTCTTCTTCATCGGCTTTATCAACTTCTTCTCCTTTAACTGAGTTTCCTTTCTCTCGAGGACTGGCCAGTCGGAGAGTTTGGCATACACAGGATTCTTCTTTTCAACTGTCTCCAGCTCCTTATTTCACCTTCGTGCCTTCTCGGAGGGAGCCTATGTAGTAGCTACTGCAGTCACATCCCGTTTCCCGAAATAAGATTTCTTTTAGGCTTGAGAGCGGCTCTAGCTCTTTCAGGGCAACGGCTACTGAAGTGGCGTGCTTGGCCACAACTCCAGCACTGTAGGAGTTGGTCCCATGCTGTGGGAGATGCCTGTTGAGCAACAGATGAACAGGTACCAAGGGAGCGTAGGATGCTGCAGGAGGGGCCTGAGCAGGGGGGGAGGAGGTTGTATTGTGGTTGTTTCTAGCTGACAGAGTTTTCTTAGCTCACCAGTCATGTCTTGGAGCAGCTTTGCTACTTGAACTCTCTCATCATCAGTCACTGTGGTCAGTTGCGGGGGTGCCGTAGAGTAATTTTCAACGGGAACACTCTTTACCTCTGCATACGGGTGCTCTCTCTGTCTCTGAGACTGGTTGACCATAGCAGTCATCTGGTAACGGGGCACGGGGGGTCTGCGGTACTCTTCATCTGAACACTCATCACTTTCTTCATATTCTACTAGTGTGACCTTTGACTTGAAGTCAGGAAACGTCTTGATTTGCAGAAACTCATTTCCAGCTGTCACAGCTTCTTCTATACTCTGGGGATTCACTGCCAGCAGGTGCCCTGCAGGAAGGGCTGGCCCAACGTAGACAGGATTGTCTCAAGTTCCATCCTTGCTACGTGACACCTTGGCAAATCATCGTAAGCGATACGGACTAGTCCCTCTGCTTTGTCTGCGTGCTCCTACAGGAAAGTCTTAGCCAGCTTCTTCAAGTGTGCCAGATTTTGCAAGGCTTCACGACGAGCGAGACCGAAACGTGCACAGAGACTAGCATATACTGCCTGCAGGGTGCTAGGCCTGCCACAGTCCACTGCTTTGTCCCGTAGGATGCTCTTATATGGAGAAAGATCATCTGATCATTCCAATCATTATTATCTGACAATTCTGTAAACCGGTGATGAAATATTCTACATCACCTTGTGCAGAAGATTTGGGTGGCTTGAAATGAGGGACAGGGGCATGGGGAAGAGTACTTGGTTGCAGAACATTTTACAGTGTCTCTGCCAACCGGTCTAGTACTGCAGATTCAGGGTAGCCTGCAGGAGTCCATCCTGCACTTTGGCTCTCTGACTAGTCATTGCAGTTACTGTCCGGATACGGTGAAGGAAACAGGTGTACAGAATCCGTGGGGTAGTAGTTGGGAGTGCTACTAGATTTGTACGGTAAAGGGAAAGCACTGTTACTCAGGACAAGGGAGGGGGAAGGAGTAACCAGTGAGTTTGGCTGTGCTGTTTCAACAATGTCCAACGTTAGCAGTGTATCCCACCGCTGCCACCAATTTAAAGGATTTGCGTGAGCGTGTGTGTTCAAGACCTTCACAGGACCACTGTCTACTAGAGCCTTCTTATACTATTGAGTGCTAGGGCAAATGGTAGCGAGCCGATTAGCCTCAGGCCCTAAACTCCGTATTGTGGCTTCTACTAAGCGGTAGTATAACACAGCTCACAATAGGCACATAATTAATTAGTTACTTGATACTTCTCAATACGGGAGACTTCCTCTAACAATCCTCGAACCTGTTACGCAACACAGCCAGATCCGGTGTCACTATCAATTCTGCTTACTAAGCACATGCACAGATTTCAGCAATTGATAGACTTTCACTAACATTAACTTCAGTAATCTATTTCACCAATCGAGTTAGGCAACTTTGGACAATATCCTAGAGTGTAGCTACTTCTGAGAATATTGCGAATCAACAAGTTTTATACTGCTTCACAAGTTGTACATCAAAGAAGAGAGTTACAGTTGTTAGTAATTAGTATATCGAACAAGATACAAAAACTTACAAACATTGAGAGATGTTTCGAAGCGTGTATAAAAATCCTGGCACGTTGAACAACGACTTAAAACTTCCAGTTACTGATTGCGAGGAACACCAATGTTACATTCGTCGACACAGTGGGTGATCTGCCCCAGTATTTATAGAAAAACTGTAAAGTTTGCAATGCACACATATAATTGGCTAATAACAATAAAAGGTGACTGGCTAATCCAAAACGAGATTATTATAGATAATAGAGGTGAACAAAAACATATCCAATGCGCCTGCCTAAACACACATGCAGATAAAATAACCGTTTGCATTAACAACTATAATAATTAATCAGGTCACCAGGTCACAGGTTCACCGGAACAGTTTTTAGCTTGCTGTTTCTTCCTAGACTTGGCTAGCACGTCTCCATCAACTGTAGGTTCACAGGCCGGTTCTCCATTGCTAAGCGATTAGATACATCTATGCTCATCAGGTTAGTCAGGACAACTCCTGGCCCATCTGTCCTCACACACATACTCGCACAATTCTATCACAATGTATATACATATATATATATACGTGTAGTTTTTGAACTAAAAGTACATTTGGTAAAACCTGTCCTAACACTCAACTATTGAGGTGACAATAGAAAATTTTGGTCTCACTGTATTCACGTAATCTTTTTCTACCCACCAAAAGTAATTAAGAAATTTTCATAACGCTTTGGAAATTTTTTTGCAATTAATAATAAATATAATAGATAACCATTAATATTACCATCACAAGTCTAATCAAACTACTTCAGCGTTGATGATATTTAACGATGATTGTAATAATAATAGCACTGATTGATTAATTATCATAATAATAATGATGGTTGTTCTTCTTCTTGGTTTCACTATGATGATGCGTTACAGCAACATTGGTGGTGATCATAGTTATGTGAGAGACGCCATCATTATTTACACTATCGCCATGACTGCACTTGTACCTATCTATGCCTTACTTCATCGTTTACTTATATTCCTTGCATGTATTTTATTCTGTTCTATTGCAACATAAATATTTAATCAATTATTATTTATCGACCATTTTCCACAAGAAAATGCAAACTGTTTTCTGGGTTGTTGTGATGTAAGGCGTGGCTTACAAAGCCTTTTGTTCTATTCCTGTATGAATAATTTGACGGACTTTAGTGAGTGAGTGTGTGTGAACAGATGTGCCAGGAGTTGCCCTGCCTAACCTTACGACATTGATGTTTAGCTGGATGCCTAGCAACAGGAGACAGCCTGCGTACCCACAAATGATGGAGACGACTTAGCCAGATTTACCCTAGAGAACCTCGTACTAGAAATTGTTCCAGTGACATCATTAATAGGCGTTTTCGGTGTCTCAACGCGTTGGTTTGAGAAAGTTTGATCAATGCGTTTATCCCTCGAACGATAACTTAAACGAGTAGGTGAGTGCATACAATTTACAAAATTTGACAAGAGTTGTCCTCTTTTTTGTGTGTCTTCAGTCATAAATATTGCCCCGCAATCGTAAGTTTGTTAGCCTAAATTCTTGGGTTGAAAAGTAGCTGTTCATTGCGAGATTTTTGTTGCCCTGACAACAACTGCATCATCTGCTATTTATACACAGTGTTATTAAAACTCAGCAAACCACCAAGTACAAATTGTATTGTTATTGATGATGGTGATAAGAGTATTAATGACAATGATGAATAATAATGACAGCAACAAGCAAAAACATGAATTATCAATTAATAATAATTAATAATGGTGTGCTGATTATTCACTGTTATAATAAAATAATATATTTTATCAGATAAATAATAAAGATAATAAAAAATTGAATGAATGAAAGTTATAATATTATTATTATTATTATTTGCAATAGTGATAGCATTAATAATAATGACAGTACTAAAAATAATAATCTATGACATTAATAATAAGTAATAATACATTCATTAAAATCAAGAAAAAAATCATAACTTTTGATAGCACGTTGTTGTTATAATGTCAGAAAAGGGTACAGTGCCGTAATTAGAGATAGGATAAGTGATAAGACGACTCCTTTGGAAAACCAACGCATTGACTTTTATAGGTGTTCGCTGGCCAACGTGCACTGTAAACTCATTGAAAAAACGCAAAAATGAGCGTTGATGCGCATTGAAAAAAACTTGCGACAAAGGGGCTGATAATCCCTTGACAAAAAACTGCCGTTGAGGATTAAATGTAAACGTTGAGCACACCGAACACGCCTAATGTTAACGTTGTGCTGCGGGGCTCGTAATGCAAATGCTTATTTTATCTGTCCTATATGTATGTATATGCAGGTGCCTTTGAATAAATATTTTTGTGCGCCTAATTACTGTCGGTTAGAGATGTTTGAATCAGCCAATTATATTATTGTATTCTACCCAATAGTGTGAACTTATTTCAATTGTACTGATTTGCATTACTTTTGTGTAAATACTGGGGCAAATCGCCCAAAGCCTTTAGAACTCTGGAGTAGTTGTGTTAGAGTAGAAGTGTTGCCAATGAATGTAACATTGTTGTTCCTCGCAATCATTAGCTGGAAGTTTAAGTTGTTGTTCAACATGCCAGGATGGTTATATACACTTTGAAACATCTCTCACTCCTATAAGTTTTGATTTTGTTCGAAGAATATAATTATTATTGTCAACTGCAACTCTCCTTATGCTGAACACTTGCGAAGTAGAGAACACTTGTTAAATAATTAATCACTTAGAGATTACCAACACTCTTTGTAAATAGTACAAGCTCTGCATCATTCGCTTGAAAGGTAAAGTGCTGAAGTTAACGCTAATGAAAGACCATCAATTGTCGAAACTTGTACACGTGCTGACTCAGCGACATTGATAGTGAAACCGGTTCTGGTTATATTGTGTAACAGATCGCCGTATTGTTAGAGAAAGTCTCCTGTATTGAGACGTATCAACTAATTAATTACTTGAGTGTCTATTGTGAGCTGGGTTATAATACCGGTTAGTAGAAGCCACAATCCAGAGTTTAGTGCATGAGGTTAGCTGGCTCGCTACCATTTGCCCTAGCACTAAATAGTATAGGAAGGCTGTAGAAGACAGTGATCCTGTGAAGGTCTTGAACAAACAAGTTCGTACAAATCCTTTACATTGGAGGCAGCAGTGGGATTTACTGCGAACGTTAAACACTGTTGAAACCGCACGACCAAACTCACTTGTTACTCTTTCTCCCCTCCTTTGTCCCGAGTAACAGTGCTACCATGTATTACCCCTCTCCTTTTCCGTACCCAAGCAATAATTTCAATGGTTAATAAGAAAGCAAGCAGCACACGACGGACTCCTGCAGGATGGTCTGAATTGATAAGAGCGGCCATGCATCGGTTGGCACAGACACTGAAAAGTGTGCTGCAACCTCATACTCCTCCCATTGCCCCTTTCTCATTTTAAGCCACCTAAATATGCTGGACACGGTGATGTAGAGTACTTCATCACCCAGTTTGCTGAAGTGTCAGATATTATTGGTTGGAATGATCAGACGGCCCTTCTCCACATAAGAGCAGCCCTACAGAATGAAGCAGTGGACTATGGCATGCCTAACAGCTTGCGGGCAGTATATGCAAACATCCGTGCACAGTTCGGTCTCACACATTGTGAAGCCCTTCAGAACCTGGCGCACTTGAAGAAGCAGTCCAAGACGTTTCTACAGGAGCATGCTGATGAAGTAGAGAGACTTTTCGGTATAGCTTATGAGGATTTGCCTAGACGTCACGTAGAGAGAATGGAACTCAAAACATTTCTGTTTACTTTGGCGCAACCTTTCCTGCATCGGCACCTGCTGGCAGTAAACCCCCAGAGAGTAGAAGAAGCTGTGAGAGCCGGGAATGAGTTTCTACACATCAAGACGTTCCCTGACTTCAATTCGAAGGTCAGAGTAGTGAAGGATGAAGAAAGCAACGAGTATTCAGATGAGAAATACCGTAAACCACCCGTGCCCCGTTGCCATCATTACCAGATGACTGCTATGGTCAACCAGGCTCAGAGACAGAGAGAGCACCCGTATCCAGCTGTGAAGTGTTCTCGCTGCGTATTATTCTACTGCACCCCTGTAACAGACCCCAGTGCCTGATAACAGATGAGCAGAGATGAAAGAACTGGCTGAAGACATGGCTGCTGAACCGAGAGAAATTGTGAAGGCCCGGCAATGAGTAGAAGCCCTGATACAGCCTCTTTCTCCCCTGCTCAGGCTTCTCCTGTAGCATGCAACACTCCAGTGGCACCTGTCCCTCCTGTTGTTCAACAGGCACCTCCTACAACACGGAACCAACCCCTTAAGTGATGGAGCTGTGGACAGGCGGGCCGCTTCAGTAGCCGTTGCCCTGAGAGAGCTAGAGCCACTCCCAAGCATAGAATAAATCCTGTTTTGGGAAATGGGATGTGCCCGCAGTAGTTACCACACCGGCTACCTGCGAGAAAGCGCAAAGGTGGAACAAGAGAACATAGAGAGTGGAAGCACGAGAGTGTGCTCCCCCTGTAATCCCGTTCCTGTTAAAGGTGCCGCCTGCTCAGTTGATGGAAGTAACAGAGTATGAGTCTGTTGAAGCATAGAGCTGACAAGCTACAGTCTCACAAGTGTGGCGAGAACAGGAGTGGCCTGCACCCCCCCCCCCCCTCCAAGATACAGATCAGCATCTCCCTGATGTTGATTTGCTGCCCACCTTTGAGATAGCTTAGTCATATCTTTGTGAGAGTGTGTCCACTATGGAGTGGCCAGACACAAAGATCGTGCAACCATTACCCCCTTTTGAGCCAGTGAAGGTTATACTCCCCACACAGACTGTAGTAACTGTTAGTGAATCAATGCAGCTTGGTAGAAGCCACACATGAGGACTTCCCTCAAGCGATGAGGAATTAGTATGCTCTGGAGCATTTGCAGAACACTTTTAAGAATGCCTACCTCCAGAGGCATCTCCTGGCCATACAGCCAACCTCCTTGGAGGCAGTAAAGACAGGAAAGGAATATATGCAGATACAGCTGACACACACCGGACCCAAAGTTCAAAGTGTTGAGGCAGAAGAAGAAGAAGCAGAAGAGTGACGACAAGTGGAGGCTATGAGGACGGCCCCTTGGGTAGAAGCCCACTTGGAAACCTTAGCCAAGGCAATGAGCGAATTAAGCAAACAAGTAGCCACCCTCAAAACCACCCAGCCAGACAGCACCCCATCTGACTACTGGAAAAGGTAGTCAAGTGTTGGAAGTGTCAGCGGCTAGGGCACACCCAGAGGGAGCGCCTCAAGGATTCTTGGTATAACAACCAGGGAAACGCCACCACCCCGCAACATTAGGGGAACCTACTGGCTGCAGAAGGGAACCTAGAGTTCAATCCCACGACGAGGTCTAGAAGGCAGACCCAGGACAGGTGTCAAGACGTTAGGCGTCCAACCTACATTCCACCCGTACAACAGCCAGTGTCGGTTCCGACTCAAAACAGGTTCTCCCATATATCTGCTTTAGACAAAGACTCATCAGACGATGAGGAGCTACGGCCACCACCTACCAGGACACACACCGAGAAAGGGAGACCGAAGAAGCAGTGGTGCAACGAGATGCAGACTCCTGTTCTACACAGGAAAGAACCCCCAGTGCTGCCTGAAGTGCCAACCAAGACAAAACCCCTTTACATCATGTGCGAGTCAGATGTAGTGGACCTACAAGCCCAGCTATTACCTACCAAGCAAGGTAGAAGGAAAGATATTGACATACCTGATAGACACTGGTAGTAACACCAATCAACTGTCAAAGAGTATATAGGACAATGTGCTGGACAGTCAGAAAGCTGCACTACAGGAGTACGACTCCGATGGGTTAATGGAAAACGGTACAAAACTGCCATTCCATGGTCTGCTCAGTGTATCTAGGCGAGTATGGTCTGTGGCAAATACAGAGACATTTTTGGCCACACAAATTAGTTAGGATATCACCATTAGCATCCCATTCTTGGCCAACCAGAAGTGCCATATGGGTTTTGACCAACAAGTGCTGGTCATGCAGGACAGGGAGCTGGTGTGCACTGATCACTATGGTAGAGCACTAGTCTCTAAGGTCCAGGTACTTCAAAAACAAAGGTTCCCTGCAGACAGAGGCTACTATACCATGCCATCTCACCGCACAGAGCTACTCTCCACAGGGTGTAATCCAAAGTCTGCCAGGAGACCTACCGCTGGCTACAAACATCGATTTACCAGATCAGCAAGGGCGAGTGCTAGTCAGGTGCCTAAACCTTACTCCAAACGCGATATGTCTGCCTGCAAGCAAGGTTATCGGGACGTTTACAGGGGTAGCGGCCAATGAGGGGCAGCACACCACATCTGGGGACCCGGCTGAATCAGGGCCAGCAGGTTTACCGGTACCCGACCACCTTGTTGAACTGCTTGAGCAGGAGTGCAAAAGGTGCAGAGACGAGCAACAGAGGGAGCTTCTGAAGGATTGCTCAAGAAGTACTAGGCCGTACTCAGCAAACAAAGTGGGGATATTGGCGGTACTGATCTTGTGAAGCATTCAATTTCCATTGCTGAAGGCACCAGGCTGGTTCAAGAAGGAGGCTGAAGCTGAACAAAAAGTGAAAGACCCGCTGGATAAGGGATTGATTGAACCCCGAAGATGCTGTGTGGAGTTCCCCTGCGGCACTGGTACGCAAGAAAGACCAGACGTGACAGTTCTGCATCAACTACCGGAAGCTAAATGATGTAACCAGACAGGACACCTATCCTATACCTAGGATAGATGAGTCCCTCAATGCCCTGGCTGACAGCAAGTACTTTAGCACTCTAGACCTGACCAGTGGCTACTGGCAGGTCCCTCTGAATGCAAACACCATGGAGAAGTCTGCCTTCATCATCAGGAGTGAACTGTGGCATTGGAAGGTGCTGCCCTTCGGGTTGACCTCACCCCCCACCACATTTCATCATTTGATGGAACGAGTGTGGCAAGAGCTGCACTGGAAAGCGCTGCTACTTTACCCGGACTATGTGAGAGTGATCGCCCCGACTTCAAGACGCTCCTACGACAACTGGGTGAGGTGCTGTAGGCTGCAACGGGCCAACTTTAAGGTCAAACTGTTCAAGTGCAAGCTACTGCAACAACGAGTAATGTACCTAGGGCATGTAGGGAGTGCGGAAGGCGTATCCACTGACCCCGAAAAGGTGCAGGCCGCAGCCGAATGGGCACCACCCAGAGACATTAAAGGACTACAAGCCTTCCTCGGCACAGCTGGGTACTACAGGCGGTACCTGCCTGGGAACACCACCATTGCTGAGCCCCTGACTGTCCTGACCAGCAAGGACACCCCTGGAAGTGGGGAAAGAAGAAATAGGCTGTCTTTGAGCAACTTGAGCTGGGACTCGTACAAGCACCAGTACTAGGCTACCCAGATCCTGCCAAGACCAATAGCCTGGATACGGATCCCAGCGCCGTTGAAAAATGGGCAGTGCTGTCTCAAGTGCAAAATGGCGAGGAAAGGGTTATTGTTCACTACAGCAAAACCCTGGCACCCACCGAAAGTAATTACTGTGTGACCCAACACGAGCTACTGGCTGTCATCAAGGCATTCAAGCACTTTAGGCCGTACCTCTATGGCCGAGAATTTAAGCTCCGCACTGACCACGCATCCTTAAGGTGGTTGTGCCGATGGAAGGAGCCGTCGAACCAGAGAGCGAGGTGGCTGGAGATTCTCGCTGAGTTTTTGTACAAACTCGAGCAAAGGGCTGGCAAACAGCATGGGAATGCAGATGGGTTGAGCAGTCGTGACCCTTGTATGGACTGCCAGCAATGCAGTGCCATAGATCAGCACTATGGTGGGCCAACCCATACTGAACTTGCCAGAGCCCTTGGACCAGGACTCCAGCCGGACAGGATTCCTGTCTCAGAAGGTGTGCTATCAAGACCTTGGCAGGACAACCCAGTGCCACAAAAAAGCCAAAGAACAGAGGCCAAACCATCAGGGATGTGTGTGGTCACCAGCATGGAGCTGGTAGAACAGCAATGTACCGGGCAGAATCCAGTGGCCAGAATGTATGAAGAGATTAGAGATTGCTGGCCAGTGACCAAAAGAGAGCTGAAGGAAGTCAGCAGAGAACTGGGAGCTCTGTACAGCTGCAGGGAGGCCTTGGCAATACAACCGGATGGCACCCTGACTACGCAGGTAGCCCCTAGGCACCAAATTAGACATATTGTCGTCTGCCCGTCATCTCGGCACCAACAAGTGGTGTGAGAAACACATGGACTAGCCCATGCTGGTATAAATTGTACCAAGAGCCGGATACAGCTCAATTGGTACTGGCCAGGGATTTCCACAGAAGTGCAACGGCTCGTCAAGTCATGCGAAGTCTGCCAAGTGGCAAAGAAAGGGGAAATACAGTCCGCCCAAGAGAGGCAGAGATTGTTTGTCAGCAGAACCTTTCAGAAGGTAGATGCAGACCTCATAGGACCCCTCCCAGAGACCAGACGAAAAACTAAGTAGATTCTAGTACTGTTAGACCGCTTTACTAGATGGCAGGATGCCAGTGGCATTCCCGATGCCACCGCACCCACGATCGCTACGACACTAGACGAAAAAGTGTTCTGCTACTGAGGTCTGCCTGAAGAGCTCCACTTGGACAAAGGGGTGCAGTTTGAATCCAGATTGATGGCCAAACTGTGTGCCCTGTGGAATGTGCAGAAGACCCGTACCACTCCATATCACCCGCAGGGTAACGGAGTGGTAGAAAGACAAAACCGAACACTGGGTGACTCACTGAGGACACTTCTGCTGAGGCGTGGCCAAGTAAAGTGGGAGCTGCTGCTACCCCAAGTAATGAGGGCGTTTCCCGGCACCCCACACTCTGCCACTGGGGAGACGCCCAACTACCTCATGCTGGGCAGGGAGGTAAGGCTACCAGACCAGTTGGACAATAGGCCTGCACCTCTGGACAACCTGCTGGTACTAGAATACGCCCTACAAATGAAGGAGGACCTGAAGACTGTGCATGCTCTACTAAGAAAACAACAAGTCAATATCAGGCAAAACAACACAGAAGAACCCTTGCTGTTCGCGCCAGACAACTCAGTAGTCATGGAGAACAAGCGGCAGGTTAAGGGCAGCAACCCCAAGCTCCAGCCCAGCTTTGTAGGGCCATAACGAGTAGTTGAGGCTTACCCAAACCACACATACCAAACAGGAAAGGACGGGCAGGTTACCATACCGAACGAGCAGCGATTGAAAGACTATCGCCCGTGCATCGAGCAGGCAAGATTGGCACCTACCAACAGGGTGGCAGGCTTTTGCCCAAACATGAAAGGAGCAGTTCAAAAAAGAGGACATCCCTGCATGCCTGATGTACGACAGCCACCAGACCCGGTTGTACACCCTACAGAGCCAAGGAGAATACCTGAAAGCGAGAGCATAGCCCAGCCAGACTTGCAATCCCTAGAGCGCAAGCTGAGTCAGTTACCAGCACTACTGGAGCAGGCAACAAGACAAGCCAAGCAGAAGAGGCCAGCAGACAGGGGCTAGGAGACAGTGCCTAACAGCCAACCCAAAATGAGTAGACAAGAGCAATGGCAAAGGGACAGGGAGTGGCCATCCTTACCAGACACCAGTGAGCCTAGTCCACCTCCCACTCCAACTCCCATTGAACCACCCAGCACCACAAACGAACATGGAGAACAGGGCGAGGAACTAACTGCTATTGAAAAGCCAGCAGAAATAGGCACGCCTAAGAAAATCGCTAGGCCACAGTAAAAATTGGATGATTACCAGTGCTACTCGATGACCAACAACGAATCCGACACCCAGGATAGTCATCTGCAACAACCAGCCACAAGATAAAACAATACTCACCCCCCCCCCCCCCCCCGAACACAGTAACACCCCAAGAAATTTAATACTGGAGTTGAAACAGTGTTCCGAGGATTATTGGAGAAAGTTGGCAAACCAGACAAGGGAACAAAATAATGCTAAACTCGCCTCAGACAATGAAGTACTCCCTCGATGGATGAGCAGTTGACAGGGGAAAGCAACACCCTAGATGGCTCTATCAATAGAGCCACCGGTTGTGAGAACGTCGTCAAGGGAAACACTTTATGACTAATAGAGCGTCCTTGGGGTACGACTACCCCCACATGGAGTGTAATGCACAAACACAGAGGAGGATCATGTGTCCAACTGACGTACAAAAGAAAGGGTTCGATCCCTCCAATCACGCAAGTGATTGCATAACTGAGCGGCAACTTTAACCCAAACAGGGCGAAAAGCTGCCAGTTGCAACTACATGTTCACTTGATACACCAACGATATCCTCTTTCTCTACAGAATAACTAATTAACATCGCCAGAGCAGCAGTCACCAAGATGAAACAGAAACAAGAACAGCAAGCAGAGCTCTCTATTATGGAAGATCCATCAGCGGAGGAGGAATTGATGGGCAAGCAGTTTTTGATGGAAGTTGCTAGCGAGCTTGAGAAGCAACAAATTAAGACATCGAAAACGAGCTGAAGCGAGAATGATGCTAGCAAGTAACTAACTACCAGCCACTTACCTTGGCTATTATTTTAGATATTAACTACAGTCTGTGTGTTTACTTACTTACTCTTTGTTCTATGCCTACTGAGTTCTATGTAACCTAACGTACCCACTATTATATTTTATACTTTATTCCAGAACAATCTTGCAAATAAATAGATATTTTTCTGACACCATACAGACAGGTCACACGTCATCTTCTCCACAATCGTCTCACCCTGTACGTTGTGCATCGGTCCCCTATGTGGATCAATGGAGGGGGTTGTGTACAGGAAAACAACGTGACTTCCTGTGGACACCTGTAAACGAACAATCATAGTAACAATTCTGTAAACTGTGTACATGACAAATGTGCTTTACCCTTTTCTTCATGTAGAAAATCTTACACTGCTAAGGCTATTTTCGTACGCACTTGAATCTCTCTTTGTTAGCCACCCTTCTATGTATATGTCATCAGGGCTAACTGCTACACAAAAGAACCTTACATAACACTTTGTCTAAATACAGCAGATGAGCCCTTCACTAATCAGTGTTATCTTTGAAGCTCAGCTGGCTTTTTGTTCGTAAGAATAAATATACCAGGGTGCACTCACTCAAGTTCATATTGAATCTCTCTCACACCTATGCAGACTAGACAGCTCTACCACTTCAGAAGGTGACTGCTTCAGCAATTTATTGGTCTAGAAGTGCTATGTTGTCTATGAGTGGCTGACGGAATACAGACCTGCCTGGTAGACGTTGCCTATCCAAGCCCACCTCAGCAGACAATGCTACAGGATATGTAGTGGTACCGACTGACTGCCAGCAAGCTGGTCACAGCAAGTAGACAACTCTGCCTACCTAAGAGTAGTGCAGGTGGCTATCGGGGTAACCTACAGCGTTACCATAAAATCCTGCACAATAACGTAGTCATCAGCTCATTATTGTTGACTTGGGAGAGCAGATTGTGCAGTCTGGTTTAATACACTGCACGCACTCGAACTGATATGCTACATGTATATGGTTGGAGTCTTTGTTATGTAACCGTGCAATTTAAACTGTAATGGTGTGGATACCATAGAATTATTTCTATGGTGGTGTGAGATTTCATTAGGTCTGTGGTTTTTGTAAGTGCATGCACTCAATACAGTTCTTTTGTCTGAACGCTATCGTTTTATCTTTGAAGCAGTCAATATGAGGTTTTCTTCATTAACAAAAATTCATTTTTTTGCAACTGCTGATGTATGATGATCTTTGCTTGCCACAAAAACACTCACGCACAAAACTTATATATTAATTAGATCACCAGGCAATGAAAATAATCGGCAATCATAATATTGAAGATAGAGAATTGTACTGAATTTTTTAATTTCTTTTTGGAAAAAATTAGGGCTCACATGAAAATCACCAGGGCAGAATGCCCCTACCGTCCTCTACACAGAGCCCTGGACATGACATATATCTAGCTTGTTCTACTGCAATGTTTTTTTCCATTGGTCATACATCTAAGGAGTAAACTATCAGAGTTTCTGATTTTTAAATTCGCTTTTTCACACAAAAGTTGGATTACAGGGGTAAAAAACACTTGCAGTTTTCCAATACGACCACAAATTTTTTTTTGAAAAGTTAATTTGCACAGCCTTTAATAAAATCTTGCATCTAATAGTTTTTCAAATATTCGTATGAACTTTTTTTAACGTATGAAAGGATTTTATGATTGTATTATGTTGTGTCTAACCTTTATTTAATAAAAATCACTTAAGCTGTTATTTGTGCAAATGAAACTTTTAATTTTTGGGTTTTAAATGGTATAAGCTTTTTTGATATGCATACTTGTAGCAGTATGCTTTCTTTAAAAATAAGTTGATTATCATTTACCCAGTTTCTTATTGGCTTTCAGTTGTGATAACTACGGATAGCCTGTTTAATAATGGTGTATGGCCTACATTAATACTTAAGTTTTTATTGAGTCAAAAACAAAGGTTTGGTATCCAATCTAAGTTTACTTATAATCTAAACTGCTATACCTTGCGAAAGATTCAAGTTCTTCATCATCTGGAGGGCTAACTTGCAGATACAATCCACGGTTCATTTTTGCTGGATCTAAAGCCCAGTTTGAGATACCAATGAAACCACATTTGTCCTTTGACTGTTCATCTCCATAGCAACTAGTTTCCAGCAGTGGATGAAGTGTCTGAAAAGGTTTACATCGCGTATTAGTTACATACATGATCTCATTTGTAGCTAAGGTAATGTATCCAGAGGAAATTTAAAAGACACCTACACTGGAGACATTACTGCACTTGTACACTTTGTTCTACTCTTTAAAAAAGTTCCTCCTACTTTCATACACTCCTAGAAAAGAGCCGGTTTCCCATATTTTTTCCCGCTTTTGAGTTTGGAGAATGCGTTTTAGTGAGTAGTAAACCCAATCGTGGGTAGCATTTAAACATGACATTTTAAAAATTCCAATTCTACTTTTTAACTGTCATTTTTTAAACTTTCATAGCCCGTAACTGGAGGAAATTTCTGGTTTCAAGACTCAACCACTTCTAGTGTGAAGTTATAGGATGTACAGCTATTCCTCTTCCTTATCAGGTCTTCTACTATCCACCTTAGGTACAAAGTTGGTTCCCTATTCCAAACACCTGCATTTGGTCTATAATCGGGGAGTAGTTGTCACAGCGTTAGCCACCAAGCTTAGTTTTTTTTACTGAACACTTCAGTCGCTTGCTAGTTCTTTGATACATGCAAATAACTAGAGGATAAAGTACAAAGAATTTAAAGTAAATCAAATTCACCAACATAATTTTATATAGTAACTTTCGGTATAAGATTATTTTATCAAATGTAACAGAGTAGATGTCCTTGATCTGTAAAACTTGTGTACACTAATCAGTGCTTTTATTAATTGCGGCTTGCAAACAATAGTTAGGATTTTTAAACATTAGTTAGAGTTTGTAAATAAAGGTAATGACACACCTTTAACGGGTTGCTCTCGGAGTCTTCTGCTAAACTGATTTCATCAAGTAGCACAACAGACACGAAGTTGTCTCTATTTTGATTCACCTGATACTTCAAACACAGTTTGAAGGCGTTCTCTATCTCTTTTGGCGTTGTGTGCTGGCTACATTGAAAGGAGCTTTGAAACATCTGCAAAGACATAGTGATTTATTGCATTTTAAACACAGACAATTTGGCTTCATGCCTAGATTAATAGTGCTTATTTGAGATAATGCAATTAATTCAAAGCAAAACTTGGAATGTTTTGGTTTGGTAACATTCAATGCTCACCACTTTCAGCCGTTTAAAAAGGTAGCTTTTTGAAGATGGTCCTTTCATGGATTTTTTTACCAACATATTAGCTAAAGACTTGGATGTGCCAGGCTCTCCTATCACAAACAGAGGAGTTCTAGTATCAACACAAGCTGCCATCATAAGCAAGTTCTCTCTCAGAGCTTTGGTTTTGGCAATCATAGCTTGACCGATTTTAGGTTTGTAAATCATAACTTCCTCAGCAAACACATTTTCACAGCTGAAACAAAAAGTTTGCGTGTTCAGAATTTTGTCAAATATGGCTGATGCAAATACCAGGAGGAGTTTTTATAACATCAAGGATCATAAATCAGCTTGCAAGTACTAGTTTACCAGCCGATTGTTTCATCTCAGTTGCTAAACAATAAATGTTCTAAAAGGGAGAGATTTACTTAGTTTACTTAATTTTGGCATAGCTCGGACAACAAACTAATGCAATTTTAAATCAAACTGGTTTAATTTTTTTTGAAACTGTGTTGCTACATATTGTTAGTGTGCATACTTGTTAAATTTACTAAGTATGGCACTATTCTCTCAGTATCCTGGTAATCAATGTGGCTCGATATAAAAGGTATATGTTAGAGCAAATAATTTGTCTGCAATAATGTTTTATTTTCTTGAAGAGAAACATGACTGTAATGTGATAGTTGTGGAGAGATGTCGCCACTTGGTACTCCTTTCCATCTTTAGCTACCTATTGTGCAGATAAAATAAAAGCATGACTATCTAATAATTATTCTTGTATAAGGTGAGTTTAATCAAAAACAGGTTTAAAATTACTCATAAACAATTAATAAACAAAGATGGCGTTTTGGCTTTGTTGCGTTTTACTTAGTTTTTTATGTCTGTTCTGGAGTTTAAAGAAAATTATCAAGCTGAAGTTGTGGCAGCTAAATTGTGTGTATGAAACTTTACACCATTCATTTACAAGGTTATTTCATTTAAAAATTGAAATGTAGTGATGTGCCATCTGGTAGTTGAAAACAAACACCCTGAACAAGTTCAATTTTATTAACTTTCAAGTTCCTATAAAACATTAGTGTTATATTTTTTTTACTTTTTTTAGGGATAAACTAAAAATAGTGATAACACTAAGATGCTTCATACAAATATTTTCATTGATCTTCTGGCTGTCCATTACTATGTTTCCATGTCAAGACAAATTGGCGACACTGCCGGCGATAAAGGAAAATTCCTGTTATAAATTGGACAGGATGGCTACATTATCCCGTTGGTTCATTTCGTTATCTTGTGGCCACTGCTTGTTTATGGTCGGTGATGAAATGTTATTTTTTGATTAATGGCAACCATCTCCCTTAATCAATGCATTAGCTAGCGCGGCTTGCACTGGATAAGTGGCTGAGGCTATCTCAAGTCCTTTGTTCTTTTCAGAAAAGCTGCTTTTTCGACCCTATGATTCATTAGCCCTGCACCATATTGAGACTTGTCGAAAAACACTGGTCGCCCTCTGAATGCATAAAATTGGAAATAAGCTAAATGCTAGATGTTGATTACTATTTGAAACGCTGCTGTCCCCAATGGTGATAAAACCAGGCATGCGTAATAAAACACGAAGCCACAAATTATCCATTGTAACCTGGTGGCATCGTTGTGTGTGGCTTCTCTGTGTTTATGTTTAACTAACGATACTCGTTCGTGGTTTATTATTTATGAAACAGTACAACTGGTATGAAATAAACCAATCTTAGCTTCTGGTAACTAACTGTTGCAGTAACGAAAAACAAATGATAGTATTTTTTTAACTAAATTTCACTTAGTTCTTCTTTATTATTTAGCACAAACTAATAATAAATAATATCATTTATTGAATGATAACTAATGTGCTACTAAAATCGCTTGCCACGACACAGCTTCCCTAGCCAGCCAATTACTCTGTGATATTTTTTTCATATATTTATTCTTCCACAGTATAAGAAAGTTATAATAAAAACAACCTGCAAAGCTAGTCGGCTAAATTGCACTTAGCAACACTCCGACTGCAACTGACTCTGTGGGCGTGGTTTAACCAACGGCAATGAGCTTTGAGTTGTGGAAATATATGCCGTCGTCGCCAATTATTTTTCGGAGCAAACCGCAGAGATTTGGAAATCTGGAAACGTAGTATATATGTGTTTTCAACTGGCGGACCAGATATTCTACTCTTTACACAAGAGCTACGACACATACATGTTGCATATCAAATGTAAATATGCACTGATAAGACAATGCTTCTTGCATGCATGCTTGTTAGTCAATACGTTGACTGTGTTATATGAGTTTGTGAACACCCATTTCAACTACAAAATTATAGCAAACTAATTTTGCCAGACTCTGTGGAATGGTAATATGCTGACAAGAAAATTCATCCATTGTTGACAGCGTTACCTAAAATATAATCAAAACACAAGTTACCATTGAATAGTAGAGCAATTCACTTACTTGAAAATTTGCTGCTGTAAGCATTGAGCACCAGGTACAGCAGGATCCAACGTAATTTGGTCAATCTTGTCTCCAAGCTTCTTTACAAACTTCTCCCTGTTTTCTAATTGTAGTCGAGATGAATAACAAACGCCTAGTCCCAGCATTATGCTCCTAAGTTCACTCTTTGGCTACAAAACACAACATGATCCATGTACTGCCAGTTTTTCCTTCAGCGTGTAGTAGAACAAATAGCTCAGTTTAAACGATATATACAATAGTCCACTATTATCAACGCTACATTGAGATTTTGTAACCTTTCTACATTTCCTTTCTAGAAAAAATGTTTTAATATTTATAGCACTGAGACTTTTGTTTATAAATCTCAGCTACTTTTAGATTTTGAAAAAACGATAACATTAACAGTCTTGAACTGGAGCATCTGGTGTACCAGCTAAAATTTTCGTCTTAAATACCTTTGTCTTAAACGGAGACACCTCATCCATCTTTTTGAAGAGAAGTTCTCGTTGTTGGTAAAACCAGTTAGAAACCACAAGAAGTCGCTCAACATCTCGTAAACTAACAAAGCTGCATTCGTCCTAAAATGAAAAAATTAAAGTTCTTCACTGAGAGGTTGCAAATAAATTAAAACAAAAGCACGCGGACACACATACGCACACACATATATAAATGTAGGCAAATAACTATATAAGTAAAATTTTGAACACACAGCTTTTTATTTCAAATAAGGCACTCTGTCAGTTAAATTTGCACATCACCTCGATATACAATTATACTAGCAGAAATACCCGGCATTGCCCGTGGAGATAACATAAAAAGAACAAAAGCGATGTTAGGGGGATCAAGAGGGCTAGAGTTGCAGAGCTCCTATGAAGGTCAGACTGGCCAGTTGGCTTGAGGATGCTCAATTTGTGTAAGTGTTTTGAGCATCATGTAACTGGTTAAAGTTTTTCACCAAATTTGCTGCCAACGCATAAAACATTTCTTGGAATTTTTGTCCTCACTAATCTCAACTTATAGTCGCATGGTTGTGCCAACTTTCCTTTTTTTTGATAATATACTTGAATCTATAAACATAATTATACAGCATCTGCAGAAGTGCAAGAGTTGTTCCATGCGACACATTGCACTCCCTGTTGCTCGCCAACACCCATAACAACAACTTCCAAGAACTTCAAAGTTTTTTTCGAGGGGATGAAAGTGCACCTCTTTTGTAATAGCTTTAATCTAGATATTCCAGGAGATGAAAATCTTTCCTGTAAGGTTGCTGTCCCCACCAAAGCAGATCATCATACTGCATGGGTTATATTGACAAAAAAGGAACAGAGTGCTCCGCTGTAGCTATGCATTTAGTGAAAAACCAACTCAAAAAACCTGGTGGAATTTGAAGTGCTCGTATTTAAATTTTCCATATCAAGACATATTGTAATGGATTCCGGTCTGTTACCACAGACATCCACTAATCTCGAGTATTCTACCTCTCTCCAGAGGGGACACCGTGCTGACCGACAGTGACAACTGTGCAGGGCAACCGAATTACCCGGTAAGGCAAGAGCCCATGGCTCAAACAAACAGTACCGTGTAGTGTTTTTTAATAATGGCTTTATTCTCTAAGCTGTCCTGAGGGTAATTATTCCTCTAGGGTTTAGCAATATAAGAGCATATGCCATGGCAACATAGGAATGAATGCAAAGAGTAACACAGTGTGCTCTCCTTTTATAGGAGAGCTGATAAGTATAAAACATATAACAATCATAGCACAGGAAACAGATTAGCCAATACAATTGATTATATAAATAAGCAGCCAATCAACAATGCAGTATGGTTAATTAAGGGAGGTGCCAAGTGGCTAAGGGCGGTGTCCTTTCTCCTTATTGTCCAATCAGTAGTCCTGCAAGGCTCCCAGGCTGTACATAGAGTTGGGTCCATGAAGTTGGCAATCTAAGGGTAGGTACTTCCTGTTCTCGACCTTGACTAAGCTCCTACATACTTTTGAGGATCCTCATCTATGTCGGCCATCTTGTGCCGACCCAGTACAGCTATACCGGGTCAGTAGGGGTCACTACCAGCCCTACAGGAATCACTACCGGCCCTGTTCACTATGCCACCGGCACAGTAGGACTTTCCACCCAAACAGCTGTTAACCGAACGCTGTGGGTAAAAGTCTAGCGCATTGTCTCGCAAGGTTCTAGAGTAAACGACCTGTTCACTACTACTGTGCATCAAAACCTACCACATACCTCTCTCCATTAAAGTCATAGCCTGGCTTTAATAAAAGAATATCAAGAGCAGATATGTGTGGGGGTAACACCCGTACCCAGATTATATATTTGATTATATATATAGTCAAGTAATATGCCATGAGATGACATAGCACCTCTTTCCAGAGAAGGTCGCCCTTGCAGGTGACCTCCCATAACTCAACTCCTCCTGGATCATAGGGGAAGCTAGTAATCAGCTCCTTTTCTTCCTCTACATTTTATGCAACATGCCCATGGGCTGCCTATGGTGCAGCGGGGCTTGCTGTACCATAGCGCCATGTATGGGTGTGAGCAGTAGCCCTGGAAGTTCTAGTGCTGGCATAACCTTCCTTATCTCAACTTTAGGAGACCGCCGTTCCGTTTCTAAGGAAAGCCAGCGCCTTCTCTCCTCTTCCCACTGTACCGTGGGGGTGCAAGCAACATCCCGAGCCGGGGTGTGGTGCACGGTGTTGTGTGGCACTAAGGTTGGTGGTGAAGAGGTCGTGGGATGTTCATCCTTAGTCGCCACCACAGGCTTTCTCTGGCGGTGCTGTCTTAAAGGATGACAGCCACCGTGTGCGCTTGCAGTCTCTTGGGACTGCGTTTCCTCGGTACTTGTACTGGCCGAGGCGGTTTCTTCATCAACTACACCTTGGGAGAGGACGGGCTCTTCACCTTACTCAGGGGTTTGCATGGTAGGTAGTTCCGTCTCAGTAGAGTTGGGCGTTGGGTAGTTAGAGAGGTATGCATCCGGCAGCAAGTTCTCCTTCACCGTCTTTATCAATGAATGGGGGCCTCTATACAGCTCAGCTGTGGGCATCACCAGTACTTCTGTGTCTGCGCAGTTGGCTGATGGACAACTATCAAGGCCTGCATCCTGCAGCAAATCTGCCTTTTGGTCCTCAAGCTCTATGCACTGGTCAGCCGCCATGGCTAGTTGGGGGATGGTCCTGTCACTGTCACTGCTAGGTACGAGTGGCTGGTCTGTGCTGTAGAGTGGTTTACAACTTTGTCTCACTCTGCCCAGCTTAACAGGAAGGGTTTGGGTACTGGGAGGTTTTGGCCACTTCTCTAACATCTTTAGACCGTCAGCTACAGTTATTCTGTTAACTGGAGGTTATCGCGGAGTTCCTCGGGGTTTTCTATTCTTCTTTGTAGGGGTTGGATGGCTGAAGGGTGGCTGCCTCTTTCCAGCGGTGGGGGTTTCCTCTCTCCATCGCATGGGTGTAGCTAACGGGGGGGGGGAAACACTGTTTTGCCTCTAGCTTCTACAGTTGTTGTCCGATCCGGCTCAAATCTTTTGCCATCTGCCTGTGGCAGGGGGCTCTCTATAGCCTGGTGCATTCCATCTGTAGTTCTCTCTACAGTGGGTGGTTGTATGGGGACGTCCTCTTCTTCAGGGGTGTGCGGGGGTTCTCCGTCAGCTCTGCTTGTGCTGGAGGGACACTATCATTAAGTGGCCGCCCGTGCTTGTCCGTGCAAGGTAACACATGTCCGTCAATGATGACATGGGAGTGTGGAAACCATAGGGCACACTCGTGTAAGGTGAGGAACGGCATGCCAATTATAGCATCTTCATTAATGTCACTAATGACGAAGTTAATGCTCATTCTCAGTCTACGAAGCTGCAAGTTTACTCGCAGGGTACCGTAAAAGGGAATCCTAGATTCGTCAGCCATGAGTCCATGCACCTCGCTGCGCTGCAGCGTGTCTTTTACTGACTGTGGCAATTGCTGATACAGATGTTTCGACAACAAGTTGGTTGTGCAGCCTGTGTCAATCAACAGGGAGGCTGGTCTACCGGCTAACCTTCCAGCCAGGAAGTAGCTGGCCTGGTAAGGTCGCTCCAGCGGTGGCGCTGCCATTTGTGTTCTCCTGGGGGTTTGTCCACTCTCTCCTAGAGTTACAGAACTATAAGGGGGTTGGCGAGCTTTCCGGCTACTGTCAGTCTGTATTCTCCTGGGGGGTTGTCCACTCTTTCCTAGAGTTACAGGACTAAAAGGGGATTGTCGAGCTGTCCGGCTGTCCTCAGCAGGCGTCTGTGCTCTCTTGGGGGGTTGTCCACTCTTTCCTAGAGTTCCAGGACTGTATGAGGTGTCAGGAGTTGTCCAGCTGCAGTCAGCGGGTATTGATGCTCTCTTGGGGGGTTGTCCACTCTCTCCTAGAGTTCCAGGACTGTATGGGGTATCAGGAGTTGTCCAGCTGCAGTCAACAGGCATTGATGCTCTCTTGAGGGGTTGTCCACTCTCTCCTAGAGTTCCAGGACTGTACGGGGCATCAGGAGTTGTTTGGCTTGTCCAACTGTGGTTGGTTGCTGTCTGTAGTGTCTTGGGGAATTGTCCACTCTTTCCTAGAGTTCTAGGACTATAAGGGGTTGTGGGTGTTGTCCGGCTTGCCCAGCTGCAGTCAGCTGCCGGTGGCGCTACTGCGGGCACCGGCCGTTTCCCGTCTGTCTGGGGGTGTCTGTAAATCGAACTGCGCACTGAGTTCGGGGGCAGGTGCCCATCATATGGCCTGGTTGCCCGCAGCCCCAGCAGCGTGTTGCAGGTGCTGTCTCCAACTGTGGAGAGGGAGCCTCTTTTCTTGCCGCTCTCAGCGACCGTATCTCTTCCGTCAAGAGCTCTAGGCTGTCCATGACTGTTATCATGGGATCCGGTATGGCAGGTGTAGGGGTGTGGTGTGTCTGCTGTACTGCAGTAGCGGTGGAGACACGTTTGGACGGGCTCTTGGCAACCGTCCTCATCCATTCCTCTTCATCCTCGTCGGCATCCTCTTCCAACATCCGTACATGAGCCTGGCGTTCTTCAAACGGCGTCTTTATCTGCATGTACTCGTTGCCGGCCCTGACTGCTCCAGCTACGTCAATGGGCTGCATGGCCAACAAGTGTCTTTGCAGGTAAGCGTTTCCGACTGTGGTGCTGAAGATATCCAGCATCATCCTCTGCATGGGTCGGTGAGGTAGATAAGCATACGCAACGCGCACTAGGCGCTCTACTTCACTTGCATGCTCTTGGAGCGACGTCTTGTGTTGGCGGCGTAGGCTGGTCAGCCGGGACATAGCTTCCGTTGGTGTTAGCCCAAAACGTGCTCTTAGTGCAGTAAAGATACCCTGCAGATGTGGAGGCTTTCCACAGTCTAATGCTTTACCTCGTAATGCATCTCTCAGGTACAACATGGCCGTTTTCTCTGGCTAATCGTTCATCTTGGCTACCTCCATGAATCTAGTGATAAAGTATTCGACGTCTCCTTCGCCATCAAACTTTGGAGCCTTTAGCCTAGCTGGTGCATTGTCTTGGTTGGGCCTCATGATAGCCGTCAATGCTTTGGTCAATCTGTCAATTGCTGTAGCTTCTGGGTTGCCAGCGGGTGTTCGACTGGCACTGCGTGCTCTCTGGGTGGCCATTCTTTGCAGATAGAGGAGTGATCTCAACTCAGATCTAAGAAATGGTCAGTACAACTGGATCCCGGGCCGGTATAGGGGAGATCCGGGCTGGTAGCAGTGTTTCCAGTGGCTCTAGCAGATCTAGGGGTCGGTCCAATGGGTACTGTGGCAGTATCTGGCACTCCGTTGCTTGTAACAACCGTTACGAAACTTCTTGTACTGCTGCAGGGCGGAGCAAGCTCTACGAGCCTACAGGCAGTAGTGTAGGAACACTGTAAATGGATACAGTGCCGGGGTCACTGTTACCAGCTGAATAACACTCCAAGCTGAATAACCTTTGGTAGCTGAGTCTGTATAGCTGATACACGACTCTCTCTTCTTTCTGCACAGTGCCGGTATCTCAATGTCCAGGGCGGAGCGAACTCTACGAGCCTGTAGAAGATATGGTAGCGTCTGTACTGGACTGTTGCAAACGGAGCAAGCTCTACGGTTAATGCAGACAGCCTTTAGTAGTGGATACTGTGCTGGGATAGCTGCTGCAGGGCGGAGGGCCTCAATGAGCCTGCAGAGAAATCCGGTAGTATCTTTTGTCAATTGCTTCTTCAGTTCTACTACTTCGGTAGATCAATTTTCTTCTCTCTCCAGATCTACACCCGGTAGATCACTTCTCCTTTTTCAGTAGGGTAGCGTGAAAGAGCACAGCGTGGGAAGGTACCGCTTATCCCACTGCTGCCACCAATGTAATGGATTCCGGTCTGTTACCACGGACATCCACTAATCTCGAGTATTCTACCTCTCTCCAGAGGGGACACTGTGCTGACCGACAGTGACAACTGTGCAGGGCAACCGAATTACCCGGTAAGGCAAGAGCCCATGGCTCAAACAAACAGTACCATGTAGTGTTTGTAATAATGGCTTTTTTCTCTAAGCTGTCCTGAGGTTAATTATTCCTCTAAGGTTTAGCAATACAAGAGCATATGCCATGGCAACATAGGAATGAATGCAAAGAGTAACATAGTGTGCTCTCCTTTTATAGGAGAGCTGATAAGTACAAAACATATAACAATCATAGCACAGGAAACAAATTAGCCAATACAATTGATTATATAGATAAACAGCCAATCAACAATGCAGTATGGTTAATTAAGGGAGGTGCCAAGTGGCTAAGGACGGAGTCCTTTCTCCTTATTGTCCAATCAGTAGTCCTGCAAGGCTCCCAGGCTGTACATAGAGTTGGGTCCATGAAGTTGGCAATCTAAGGGTAGGTACTTCCTGTTCTCGACCTTGACTAAGCTCCTACATACTTTTGAGGATCCTCATCTATGTCGGCCATCTTGTGCCGACCCAGTACAGCTATACCGGGTCAGTAGGGGTCACTACCGGCCCTGCAGGCTCACTACCGGCCCTGTTCACTATGCCACCGGCACAGTAGGACTTTCCACCCAAACAGCTGTTAACCGTGGGTAACCTGTTAACCTGTGGGTAAAAGTCTAGCGCATTGTCTCGCAAGGTTCTAGAGTAAACAACCTGTTCACTACTACTGTGCATCAAAATCTACCACAATATGCTTAGTAACTATGCAACCCATTGGTCAATATTTTGGAAATGTATTTGAAAATGCTGCATCAACTGTGTAAGTAAATCAACAAAACGCGCACTGCTCATGGTGTGGCAATCACAAAGCAATTGTAACCAAAATTCACATTCTTTTTTTATTTTCGCTGACTTAACATAAGCGCTATGGAGTTTGATAAAAACTGTTTGGAATACTTGATCCAGTTCGTTATCATTGCATGCTGAGTAGCAGGTAAATTCAAATATCATTAAAATTAACAAATTGTGTACAAATTTTGCACAAATAAATGATCAAGTCCCTCAAATGACTTTTTTGTCTTTTTGTATGCAATTTTAGTATAATATTTCGTATCTGTTACAACCGTCTAACATTAATATTTCAACTACGGTGATTATTATCAATGTTGTGTGGAGATAGGTTGATCAATTATTATTTCTGCAAGAGTAGTAACAATAAAAACTATTCAAAAACCTTTACTCAGAAATATTGTAAGTCTTCAAACCTATACCCGCTTTGGGCAGCTGTTGTAGACCTACTCATGATGGTTTAAGCATGTTTTTCTCATGCTACAGAAACTTTTAAAGGCAAATAAAATAAATAAGAAAAAAACTACTGCTGGCTAAAGCCAGGGAAATTGACAACAACTCTGATACATTGGGTTCCTGATTGTTTTTTTTAGTTCGGTGTATATTGTGGGAGAATTTGTTGGTTACCAGCGTTAGCTGCATAGCTATTAAGCAGTATGCACTTGTAAGTGTGTGGTCAAGCGATGCAGTACAAACAGGCTTGGACAAGTATAGGAGGTGATCAATGCTAACAGAGACCACTGTTAGGCAGAAGGAAAAGACTCCGCCCATGTGCCAATTAAGGAGGAGGAGTGCAATAGCCACCGCCAGCACTGATTGGACTATATACTTTATTCCTTTATCATTGGTTGCTTAATGTTGTGCATAAATGATTCCTAGTACTGTATTGGCTGTACATTATATGTTATATGTTCTAAACTTGATAAAAGGCCGTGTAATGGCCAGTTTAGTTCAGTTGATAATAAACCTTTGGACACAAACACTTCTCTCTCTCTTCACTTACTAGGAGTTGCAGTAGTAGCAGACCGGTATTTATACCGAAGAACAGTTAGCTGTCAGCAGATCAGGGTCGGTCAGACCTCAGTAGGAAGCCATTCAGGGTAGGGGGCAAGCCCATGTATGAGCTTGTGTACAGCAGGGTCGGCTGTAGGTAGGGTGGCAGCAGACAGACTCGGTGTCCGTCGCCACATTCATAAAGCAGAGTAGGGAAGCAAGTTGCACTAGCCTACACAATAAGCAGTTGTGTCCAAGTAGTAAGAGTGAAAACTATTACAATATCATTATTTTGTATGCATTACCAGTGTTGCTCATTGATTGTTGTTATTACTGTTATGGTACACTTTATTCATAAGTTTCAATGTGTATGTGTAATGGACTTTCGTGAGCAAGTGTGAGTGAACAGACACGTCAGGAGTTGCCCTTTCTGGCCTTCAGAATAGATGTTTCTGGAATCCTAGCAACAGAGAGCCAGCCTGCATACCTGCAGATATTGGAGACGATCGAACCAGGCGCATTAAAGAACCCCAAGTTAGGAATTGTTTTGGTGAACATCTGACACTAATTAATTATTATCATGATTGATTGTTGTTCAAATACGCATTCTTACTTTATATGTTTCTATGTATGTCTATGCCGGCGTTTTTGAATACAACTTGTGTGCCTATTTTATCTGTAGCAGTTACATTTGAATTAGCCAATCATATTTTATTATATCAACCAATTGTGTGAGCTTGTTTTCAACTGCATGATTTACATAGTTTTTCTGTTAATAGTAGGGCAAATCACCCAAGCCTCCAGAGCTCTGGAGTAGTTGTGCGAGAGTAGGTTCACAGATGCGTAGTGTAACGTTGTGACTTCTTGTAATCAGTAACTGGAAGTTTAAGTCGTTTTGTCAAACGTGCCAGGATTATTAGCGCTTCGAAACACCACTCACTGTTGTAAGCTTTGTATCTTGTATGCGAAAATATTATTACTGGCAACTATAACTCTCCTTGTGCTGAACACTTGTGGGGTAGAAGACCACTTGTTAAATAATTAGACACCTAGAGAATAACTACACTCTTCGTAACTATTAAAAGTCCTGCCTCACTCGATTGATGATATAATTTGCTGAAGTTAATGTTAGTGAAAGTCTGTCAGTTGTCGAAATTTTTACACTTGCTGACATAGCGAAACAAGATCTGGCTGTGTTGCGTGACAGATCCCCATATTGTCTAGAGAAAACCTCCCGTATTGAGACAATTCAATTAATCAAATTAGTTAGGCGCCATTTGCGACTGTGTTATACCACCGGTTGAAAGAAGCTACAGTACGGAGTTGTGTACCTTGACACTAGCCAACTTGCTACCGTTTTCCCTAATGCTCATTAGCTTAGGAAGGGTAAAGTAAACAGCGGACCTGTGAATGTGTTGAATCATTTATTCATACAAATCCTTCACAATAGTAACACAAATAATCATATTATTAATAATAATCAATGACATTTATTTTATTAAATAATAATTACGTAAACGTCGTTGATTATTATTAAAATTGTTATTATTATTCATGTTACTATTTGGTAATGATTGTTACCCTTATAATTGTTGTATAACACTATTAATAGTTAATATCACCAGTTTTAGTATTTTTATCAATTCCACTAAATGAGAAATCTTTTATTATTATTATTACTCTCAGGTGCATGATTAATCATATAAAACAAATAACAGTTACTTAAGCATAAAAATAACAATGCAGGAGGACATGGTGTTTATTAGTTATTAATTTGATTATTATTAAAACTATTATTTATTGTTGGTATATATTATTATTATTATCATTATAGTAAATACTTCAATAATATAGCTCCGCTTGAACAATATTGCTAAACAACAATGTTGTACAGGATTTCAGAATGTGTGCCAGCGCTTGGCCACCTGCACACCCTCTGACAAATTGTTAGTTTGCCCAGTCGACTGCAAGCCACTGCTGACAGGTGTTCGGCGGATTCCACCAGTTAATGAAAGAAAATCATTACTACGTTGGCCGAACTATCAGCCTGTGCTTGTGTATTGACAAGGTGTGCCGAACAACTGCTTAGCAGGCCGAACAGTCAGTGGCTGCTGTGTCTTGCATGTGCTTTGTTATGAATGATTCCACCTGGTCAGTTTTTTGTATGCTTTGTCTGACTGATTCACTTAGTACATTTATAGTTAACTATATATATATAGGTATATGTCAAAATGTGATTGTGAGAAAGTTAACGGAAAGTTGTCTTGAAGGTGTCTTGTTATTACGCGTTCCAAATCCCACTGCTGCCACCAATGTACAGGACTTATCTGTGTATCAGCGCCCGGTCACCTGTACGCCCTCCTGGTCAGACTGTATTGGCCCACGCTGTCGGTTGCAAGTCACCACTGACCTTTGTCTGGCATGTTCCACTAAAGAATGATTGAGGATTAGTTTAAATAATATAAGCTGGGCGGAGTCATGGCGCTTTGCTATCAAACACTCACACCACAGTTTATAGAAATGGCCTCATGCATTGGGAATTGTCTTATCTAACTATTTTTCTCTTTTTGTCTTACTCAGAAGTTGCTTTATGTCCTAAAATTATACTCAATAAATGTATTTTGATGGTTATGATGCTATGAATTGGGTCTGATGTTCGACAAGTAACTCAGAGTTAGCAAACGGATGATTGCTCTATAACACCATTGTGTTCCACTGTCGTCCATATTTTCTTCAGTGCGGGTAACCACCATAGACCACGATTCGTATTACACGAAATGTTTATTGCTATGACCAGTGTAGTGTTTTGATTGGTTGGATTGCTTGCATATAAACATTATCGATGAGCTGTTAGTGACGTTAGTAGTAATTAGTAGAACTAGTACATGTTGTCACAGTGAGTAAATCAGTTTAGATTTTTTCCTTGAATATAGTAAATCATACTAATAAAGATAATCATTTATTAATTAATTATTTTTAATTTAACAAGTTGCAGTTCAAGTCAGATCCAGCTATTAGCTAGCGATGGCGCGACAGCACAATAACATCGTTGAATGATCATGATGACCTGGAGCATACATCGTTGCATTTTGTGGTCTGGCATTTGCATTCTGTTTGATTCTGTGATCGTAGAAATTAATGGAATGTTGAATTGTTGTTGTTTTACTAACTCACGCAAAGACAGAAGTCAGATATCAATGATTATTATATATAGGATATTTAATCATTGCAGATATGCTACCCGCAACATGCAGACTGGGTTCTCGGTACTTAGTCTACTTCGATGGTTGTCTCCTCATGTTTTGATGTATTTGCGAGAAGACAACTCAGGCAATAACTACCCCATTTCTATAAACTGTGGTGTGGGTGTCTGATAGCGAAGCGCCACTAACTCCGCCCAGTTTATATTATTTAAACTAATCGAGGATCGTTGCTGAGTGGGCTGAATTTCCAGCTGATACTTGCGTTGACAACAGTCCATGCGGAACAGCTGTTCAGTGGGTCGAAAAGTCAGTGGTTATTCTGCCTAGTATGTACTTGTCTGAATCAATCCACCTATTCTGTCTAGCATTTGCTTTGTCTGGGTAGTTCAGCATAGTACATTTATAGCTAGCAATAATTCATACTTTGTTGTGGGCGAGAGGTACAATACTTGAGCATAGTGGATGTCCGTGGTAACCAGACAGGAATCCATCACACGCTTACACTATGGTACGCACAAGTATAAACAGGGGCCTCACACAAAATCAACCCAATCACAAAAGTGAATCTTGATTTATAGTTGTTGAGAGTTTGTAAAGCACCCTTAAAAACTTCTTAAAAGAAGAAAAGCGGAATAAGCGTTGTACAGTAAACATTAGCAAAGTTTATTGGTGAGTGTCAAGGAGATTCCATTCTGTCTCTGATCATTTGAACATTAACTTTAGCTAGGGAGCGCTTCTCCTAGAATATGTTTAGTCAAAATCTTGAAAAAACTGATTGAGCAGTTCCATGTTTCTATTCACCCAAATCGAAGTCTTTTAGAAGGATCTATAATTGCCAAGAGCCAAAAATAAACTAGAAGCGGTAAAGCAATGGTGTCAGTGATTTACAACCACTAATATATGCGTTTGCCATGAGACTGAAAAGTTGCTCACAGCAGCACTCACCTGAAATTCCCTAATGTAGAGCTGGGCAAATGCTATAAGCTCTGCTATCTTCTTTTCTGTATCAGCACTCTCAAACTTTATTTGGCCAGTGGAATGCGATTTTTGCTAAAACAATAATTAAAGACATAGTAGTTTAGATGAAAACATTCGTTAATTTTTTACTAATGATATTCAATGAATCATTTTTTATCAAAAATACCTATAATATTAGTCCTGCCAACTTTCCCAAAAACCAAGTTGACAACCGTTGGCTTAACAATGAGAAACAAGCTGACTAATGAGGTAAGTAATATGGCATCACGTGACCAACGACATGTCCAACATCACTCATTCACCTGCCACATTCAATTAGCAATTCTATAATTTTGCTAAAGTCATCAAATTCATGAAACGGTTCTTTTCTGCTGGTAATTACATTGTTTTTATGTTAGTTTTACTCAGTTTTTGCTATTGAACGCAGAGGTCGATCTAGCGTAATTGATTTTAGTAGCAACTGCTTCTTTGTTTATCGTTCTGATATAAGAATCATTCAAATGCTGGAAGGAGGTAAGTGGTTTTGAGATTTGTATAAGGACAGAAAATTTCTGCTCATGGCCTCTTTTGACATTGCTTATCACTCAATTTTTGAAGTCTCCTCTTTATTAATCTTTCGGTCCACAGTGTCACTTCAGAAATACATGGTGTGTTAATAACACACCATGCATCTGCGGTGGTATAAATGGAGCAACAGGCTCCATTAATGATAAAGAATTCAAAGTTGCACTTCATCCTGTTTTAAAAGCATTCCAAACTGTTGCCTCTAGTTTTCCTACATTATCATGCAATACAATGGCTTTTCACCAATTTCTTTGGCACACCTGTTATGTTCAGTTTTGTTACTAATGCTAATTTAGTATGTCAAATTTATCAGTTGTATAATCATAAGTTTTTGCTGTTTGGAATCAATTATTTTTCTGGCTGTTGTTTGATGTTATCAATAATTTTGCTTCAATATTTGTCAATATAAATATATTTTGCCTCGGATTGGAATACTAATTAGCAGCACCAATGTTCATTTATTGAATAAATTGCCATGGGTATTATGCATAATCTCTATCTGATATGGATATGTACAATCATCAGTTTTATGCTTTTCTGCATTGTATGTGCTGTTTTTTCCTATTAACGGTGATAGCTCAGAATGTCTAGCATGTTATGCATGCAAAAAATATTCTTCCAACTTGACTAATTTTACAAAATTCTTGAACAAAGAGAGCAAGTAAACAATGGAAAAACCACTGTTTATATAAAAGTCACGTGACGTGACAAATCAATGTAAGAATATGGCCGCCCTATTTGCCGTTTTCAAACGACCTTGGCCATTCCAGGGGTAGTATAGTTCAATGATTATAAGTAATAAGAATAATAACGATTATTATTAATTATTATAAATTATATTATTATTCTTAATTAATTATAATTTATTAACTATTATCATTTTTTTATAATACTAATAATAATAACAATAGTTATTAATGAGTATTTAATTATTATCCTTGAAGTAATTTTTTATTGTTATCGTGTGTATTATTATTATTGGTTATTATTATTATGAATGATGATGTATGATGATGTAGTAGTTTAATTATAATAAACTATGGTAGTTCATTATTGTTATGATATAATAATAATAATCTATTATTGATAAATAATATAATAATATTTAATAATTAAACTGTCACATCATCATAATCATAATAATGAAGAACTTATTGTTATTATTATCATAACTGTTATATATTAATTTAAAGTAAGCATCATCATAAATAAGTAAACTTTTTTATGTATTGTTATTTTTTAAATTATAATTATTGTTTCCTAGGTTTAATTCAAATGCATTTTATGTGCTATACACTAGCAGTTATATTATAATATCTCTGAAACTTGCAAAATACTGGTGCTAGAATCCAGAATCATAGCAGTTTCTTCAACACTGTACACAAGGGAGCCAATTTTGAGTCAGCGGGAGAGCAAATTATTTGAAAGGGAAGCAAAAAAAAATTTTCGGCGCTTTGCGCCAAAAATTTTTTTAACTATGGGCTCCCCCCTCTGTGACTTTCCAGATCCGCCACTGAACAAGCCTTTAGTCAAATGGGAGGAATTGAGAAAACTGCCAGCAGAGCTAGAATTTTCTGACTTCCCTCCTAGTCAGTTTTGCTTTTTTGTTTATTAGGGTTAAAAACTAACGTGTAATACACTCTTGGTTAAAATACACACTGAGGTCTCAACCGTTTCAAGGCAGTTCTCAGACTACTTCATCCTAATTTTGCAAGTCGTTGGTTTTGCTTATGGTGGCGTTAAAATAAAAGCAAAAAAAGCTCAATGGATCCCAAAATGCAACATTAGTTTGAACGAATTGCTGCTGGTAATAAACGCTTTTTCTTACCTCAAAAACCTTATTCTCACAACGGGTGACTGTTTTTCGGCTACACTATCAGCAGACGCATGGTCAATTAACATTAACGTTACTTTTAATGCAGTTAATAATATCTTTATGAAAACATTTTTAATATTATTAATAATGTTGTTGTTAATATTATTATTAAAATTATTATCAATAGCACTTTTGTAATATCACCATTGTTATTGATATTGTTATTAATATATCAGTATTATTGCTAACATTACTTGTTATTATTACTAATACTATTACTATTGTTATTGGTATTGAAGTTATTGCTAATGTTGTTATTATTAGTAATATTATCATCAATGATATTATTATTGTTATTAAAACTATTGGTAATATTGTTATTAAAATTGTTATTGTTACTATTATTATTATTACCATTATCAAAATTGCTTTTAATACTACTATTTTTAATATTACTATTATTAATATCATTTTTAAAACTATTACTAATAATGTTGTTATTTATATTATTATTGATATTTTTATTGATATAATTACTAATGTTATCATACTATCACTGTTTTTAGTTCTATTATTATTATTCTCTGTAGAATATTAATAACATTAGTATTCATATTAATTATCATTAATCTTATTTGGAATATTGTTATTAAAATTAATATTAATTATTAATAATTTTATTATCAATATTGTATTTAAGTTACAATATTGAAGATTGTTATTTTTACCATTGCTAATTTTGTTTTTAAATTATCATCAATATTCATATTAACGTTGTTATTATTAAAAACACTTTTATAAAGCGGAAGAATCTTTGGTGCCTTTTCTGTGTTTTTCCTTCAAGGGATATTATGTACATGTGTTTGATACAATATAATATGTTATGTATGTACATATTTCTACGCTTTAGGCGTGAACTTTGCTGGAAAGCGCAGACAATGGAGGGTGCTCTCCGAGAGGCATAGTCCATCAAGATTTTTGATTTTCAAATGTTTGAACCCTGTATAAGAAGATATCGAAGCTTCTCCAAGTAAACTATATAATCAATTTTCGGAAACCCGTTTCAATGTGAGCATCAGCAATAACCCTTTTGAGAACGTGTTATAGACTAATTTCTTTTCTCAAATTATGGCTATTTTCTATAAGTTACAAACTAATTCTATTAGCCATTCAGCTGCTAGCATTTCGAATACGTCATCAATTCATCTCGTTCTCCTGCAATGTTTGATTTTCCATTGGTAATTATGATGGGGACAAAACTCGAAAATCTTTTGGCATTTTTCTGCACCAAAGATGGCTCAAAGGGGTATGACATCAAACACGGTAACTATTTTTACTTTTGAAAAACTATTCTGTACAACTTTTAAAGCATAACAGTGCGGTTATTATTGTTCTGCCTCATTTCGCTTTCAGGTGCCCAGTCACTGCGTGGGCATATTAATCAATTGTCCTTTATTGGGGGTGGGGGTAAATCAACAGCAGGGCTGAGATGGGGGGGGGGGAGACTATACTCTCTTGTCTGCTTAATCACTGTTTTACTTATGGTAGACAACTTCCACGGATCAGTAGCGCAGTGTAACGCAATAATTGCTGTCACTCACACAAGGACTGAGCAAGGAGCAGATAAGTGCCAGTCACAATGAGAAAAGGGTGGATAGAAGATCAGGGTAAAAATAGTAAAATAGGGGACTCCTGTGAGAGAATGAGGTGTACAAAGGGCACGAGGGTAGCAAGCAAAGAACGTAGTGCACATTTATACAAATCCAACACATTATTGTAAAATATTTGTGCCTGACCATTTAATTAGACCCACAATTAGCTGCAACCAATTAGTCTTAAGTGCAAGTCAGAGGTTAGTTCCAGCAGGGTACCCTCATAAACACTAAAGTTTTGCCTTATCGATATTTCACTGAATTAAGCTTCTGAGTCGTGTTTTGAGGTCACTCTATGATATCCCTACGAATTTTGATAAGACACTCAATGATAGTTATTGTATAAAACAAAACGAAAATTAGCAGTTGAAATCTATGTCATATAACAAAAAGCGTTAACTAACATCTCAGTACTCTCTCTCTCGCTCTCTCTTTCCAAGGATCCAGACTGTTCTGGGCTGATCAACTTCATAACTTAATTTTGAGTACACTGTACACTTTTTGGCTGTTTACCATTCTGCCTAGTATGAATGCCAGCTAAAGCAAGATTGGACAATAAGTGCTTAGATAAATCTATGCATAAGTGCTTAGATAAATCTATGCACAAAACAAAATGGCTTAAGCCTTTATCTCCTGTAAGGCATTACAAGCGTAGACATCATTGTTGTGCCTGCTTGGCCTTTGTAAACATTTTCCTCTTTCATTATTGAACAAAGGTGCTTTGCCAAAGTGGCTGAAGGAGGTGGGGGTGGGGGGGGGGGAGGGGGGAGTAGGGTTATGATAACATTCATCGTTAATCAATAAATGCTAAGAAAGTTTATATCTTAAGCATGGAACACAGCTTCATCTGATAGTACCAATTGTACAAGCTAACACAACGGTCTGAGATTGGAAAAATATATCAATAGGGTAATGGGTGCAGAGGAAGATGAGTAAAAAATGATGTATAAGGTGTGGGGAACTAGAAACAAAAAGAAAGTCAAGAAAATACGGCGCATATTGTGGTGGAATTTTGTGACTACTACCACTGCGCAAGGTCCCCCTGACAACTGTTGAGTGTCAGGCAAGCCTAAATAGAGCCTAGCACAACCAGAACATAAGCAAGTCAGCCGGTAGAAACCCTACCGGCCCTGCAGCATTCACTGCCTGCCCTGCAGCATTCACTGCCTGCCCTGCAGCATTCACTGCCTGCCCTGCAGCATTCACTGCCTGCCGTGCAGAGGTACCACCGGCCCTGCAGCACACCCTGCCTGCCCTGCAGCATGCACTACCGGCCCTGCAGTGCCATTACCATACCTATACCGGGTCGGTGAGAAAAGAACTGCTATAGCCTGAGAACCGAAATTGATACCAAAGGTGCAGGAGCCCGACTTTGCAACATAGCTGTCCTCAAACAAGACCAAAGCCAAGGACCACAAGCCATAAAGACCAGGAACCAGAGCTACTCATTGCACCACCATGAGTAAGCAAGATTGACTGAGAAGCTCCGCCTCCTACTTCTGGGCGCCTTGCGCATTTAACTCTATATTAACCAATGACTGTATCGTATATTGATATCTTATGATCTGATTAGTGTAAACACTTCCTGCCATTGCTGATTTGTTGCCCCTTGTTTGGGCATATGTTTTAATCATGTTCTGCCTATAAAAGGCAGAACACTTCACTTGATTCATTGTATTGTATTGGGATTCTACCTGTGCTTAAGCCAAGTAGCATGATACATTTACCCTTATTATACATTGCTGGTTACGCTGTGTAATAAAGTATGGTTTACTCAACAAGTCATTGAGTTGTACGTTTGAGCCGTGGGCTCCGGGAACAGTTGTGGAGTTGGCATACTCCTCTGTTGGAAGTTGACCTCTAGAGTGAGGCGTTGTTGGTGGACGTTTGGTCGGCCCCCCAAAATCCACTACAATATTATGCATATATTTCACAATAATAATCTAAAATTTTCGGACAGGATTTCCATTGGACTCTAGCAACAAGAATGTAGTGAATATAATAAACTGATAGTTACAGTGAATTATTTCACTATAGCGTTTAACTTGTTGCGAGCTGCTTAATATTGTGTTGGAATTCAGTGAAAATTTGTGAGTGATCAGATGCACCAGGAGTTGCTTTACCTTACCTTCCAAAGTAGATGTTAGCTGGATGCTTAGCAACATGGAGAGCCTTAGTACCTACTGATTGTGGAGACATGGTAGCCAAGTCCAAGTAAACAACCTCTGACTAGGAATCGTTCCGGCGGCCGTCTTGACCTTGTTGTTTAAATGTCGTTATCGTTATTTGTGCATAGTTTTTAATACGCCTGTTTGAGTAAATGTAAATGTCTACGGCTTTGTATTATTTGAATGTACTGTCCTAACTTCATTAGCCAATCATATTAAATTATTTTAATCAATCGCGTGTTGCGACTCCTCGTAATTGTTTGCTGGAAGTTAAGACGTTTTTTCAAACGTGCCAGGACTATTAAAGCACTCTGAAACACCTCTCACTGTAATTGTTGTATCTTGTGTGAAAAAATATATTATTATTGTCAACTGCAACTCTCCTTGTACTGCGCAACTTGTGAAGCAGGATAACGCTTGTTAAATAATTAAACACTTAGAGATTAACTACACTCTTTGTAATTATTGCAAGTCTGCCTAACTAGGTTGCTGAAGCTAACGTTGTTGAAAGTCTATCAATTGCTGAAACATATGCATGTGCTGAGTAAGCAGAACTGATAGTGGAAACTGGCTGTGTTGCGTAACAGATCCCCGTATTGTGTAGAGAAAGTCTCCCATATTGAGACAGTGTGATTAATTAATTGATGAAATACCGTATACGACAGAGCTTTACCACCGTTTGGTAGAACCTGTATTACAGGTTTATGCCTTAACACCAGTACGGCTCGCTACCATTAGCCCTAGTGCTCAATAGCTTAGGAAGGTTAAAGTACACAGTGGTCCGGTAAAGGTGTTGAGCCATTGTTCACAGTAAAATCCTTTACAATATAAACAAGTTTTTCTGGATTTGTCTGACAAAGCATTTCTCTTGGGTTGTACATGCTCACTGGGCTGATTGATATAAATCTACTTTAGAGTGATTAAGTTCAAAAAACCATTATTGTAACCTCCCTCCCGAATTAACGTTTAGAGCACATACTGATGTCTGATGAAATTTATTGTAACATCAATAACACCGTGAAACTACAATGTATGTAATGAAAACTTGATAAAATGAGAGCAGCAGCTAGCAAAGGTTACAAAAACAAAGTAATTCCACAAAATTAATAAAAATGATTAAAACATGAAGTATAATAATGTGAGTAAACATACCTCTTTCACTCTTCCAGGAGAGAGTTAGGGGATTAGATGTGTATTATTTATGTCATATAGCAGTATGATAAGTTGTAAAGAATAATAAATTGTTGTAAATATTGTATATGAATAAAGTTGGTGTGGCACCTCTTTCTCCATCAGGTGCTCGTGAAAAAGTGGTTGCTAACAAAAATGAAGAGATGGCTCATCACCATTGGCAATAGTGACTTCACAAAGGCAGCGTGAGTGCAAAGGCAATAAAATGAGGACAAATCAGAGTTTAAAGTAATAAATTGGGGACAAGTTTTTAATGTTGTGGTTTTGGGGAAGTGCACTAGGCAGCAACGTGACTGTGAGTCAGCTAGGCAAGTTATTTTACTAAGAAATTTTATAGATAAACATGACGGAAACTTTACAATTATGTTTGTACAGGAAATAGGCATTTGCACATTTACCATGCTTCTAGCCCTAATCCTCATTTAAGAAAGGCAATGCATAAAATCATTTCTTGTATACGCTAAAGCTAAGGACACTAGATGTTTCATTTTAAAGCTTTAATGATGGTTTTACATATTACCATGCGTGAAATGATGCCTCGAATGTACTTCAGCTCGACGTTCTTTGACAAATCTTCATCAACAGGAAGCTCTCCAAAATCCCATTCCAAGTAATGAAAACTTTGAGGCAAAGGATGAACTTTGTACACCAACTCCTTCATTGGGGTGTTTCCTGAATCACAACAAGTTCCGATTCATAACCACATGCAACGTAGTAATGTGTTTGTCACAGGCATTCTTCAATTGCCTTCGTTAATTCTCCATTACTCTGTAGTATATGCTATTTACTAATCATTTGTTGAACAAGTATGAAACAAAAGATATGGTAAAAACTTTGCAGAACTTGCATCCTAATAAACTGTAAAAAATTTATTGCTCTTCTGATATCAAAATAAACAATAGTGAAATACGTTTTGTCTTTGGGAACTGTTTCAGTAGTATTATAACAGTAACAGTTTTTGGTTAACATCTTTGCAGGAAGGAGTCAATTAATTTCACGGCCATTTGAGTATGCCTGTTTACAAAGAGTTTCAGATACATGTTCCCAGTAGCTTACATAAGCAATATTTCACTGCTTTACATAAAGCGCTATCACCAAAAAGCTAGTTATCCTAATAACACATTTTTTTCAACTGTAAAAATTTTCCTACCAACATCGGTGGTTTTACTTGGAAACATAAACAGAAGCCAGCTGCGCCTACTCCTAAACTGTACCTACTGCACAAAGGAGTTTTCCATCTCATAACTTGATGATCTGGTTTACTACATTTTGGAATTTTCCACATATTACTCTCTTTATACCAGTTAGCTTGCTTACTTACCAAGCAGTGGGTCTTTTCCTTTTTTGCGAGGGCCCAGACCACTAAACTTGTACTTTTCCAGCATGTTTGAACTCATCCTAAAAGTTTTAGGATATACTATCACAACACTTCCACTCATCTATGTATACAAGTACAAAAATTGTATGTCTGTCTGTGAATTCATTTAAGTGTGTCTTTGCCTGTGATTCTAGGGGGATGAAGGCCTAAACCGCTGATCTGAGAAAAATAAAAGTGATGTAAATACCTTCAATTGTATCAATCTGATACATGGCTGGGTTTCAATTTCCCATTTGCCCTCATACCGGAGCACTTTGGGTTTTTAGTTTCTTTAAATGGTCAAAACGAAACAAAATCTTGCAACAATTGTGCAGATTATACCTAGGCCAAAATAAACTGCAATGTTTGTTGGTTGGTTTAACATTGCGATAGGTTGCACTCTGAAAAAAATTATTTCTGAGATAGGTAAATGTTATTGTTAGATATATTTTTATTATAGTTATTTTCATTATTAGCAATGTTGATTTTACTGCTATATTATTATCAGCGCTTTTTATCACAACTTATCACCACTTACTGTCGTTATTTGCGCATTTGTTTATTGTCTCTGAGTAACTACTAACTTGGTTTATGACCAAAAGCGATAACGCCATTAGACACACATGACGAATAAGAATTGTATTGTTATTTCAGTTTATTATTACCACAATGCTGTTGTTACGTACTTCCCTACCAATTACCCCTTAAGGTTACTGTCAAAGTATGCATTCATGACAAAACTGTTTTTAAATTTGAGGAAATATCTACTGTAGGAACATATGATATAGGAGGTAATGACCACAGAAAGAGTTGATTGTGTAAAGAGGTGACCACATAAGGAGGTGACCAAGTCAGGAGGTAACCACGTAAGGAGGCGGCCATGTGAGGAGGTAACCATTTGACAGGACCCAACCACATGAAGCAGCAGGCTTGGAAGGAGGTGACCAAGGGAAGAGCAGACCACAGTAAGATGTGACCACCGGAGGAGGCGATCTTGGGAGAGAGCAACTGCAGGAAGAGATGACAATGTGAAAAGGTGACTATGGAAAAATAGGCTGGGAGAAGAATAGTATGTCAGATTATGCGCATTCATTGTTGTTTACAATAAGTAAGCCAGCTGGTCTGATATAAAATCTAATACTTCAGCTTTCACAGTCCTTTATGGCAAATTTTAATAATTGACCTTTCATAGAATCCAAGAGGTATCCAAATTTTATATCACCTACAAGCGTTTATTTGTGCCCGGCGTAATTGTGACTTGCATTGTTACATCTTATCAAGTGTTGAAATAAATGTAGAGATGCCTGTTGGAATGCCTGTTGGACAACTTAAACTCTTCACATTTCGAGCGATCCCACCGATAAAGTAACAAAAAAAGTAACAACTGAGAAAGGGTTGTTTTTGCATACCTGATGGCTGCAAGCAAGGGGATGGAGGTTCTTGTTCCATAGAGTTTGGAACTGAATGATAGCGCACTAACCAATGTTTCGTTTTATTATAGATGAGTTGTACTCGAAAGTGAAATAGTATTTTCTAGAGTGAAAAAACCTGCCCTTCTAAACAGAAGCATCTTTATTGAGACTTGTTTGCTTAATTTAAAGATAAAGCTGTCTGCTACAGTAGTAATAATGGAGCAGATCTCTGCCATGGAGTCTAAGGGGAAGGTTCTCCTGGTTCGAAAGGTACTTAAAGTAGGCACCAGTTACCATGAAAACCTGTGAGGTACCTTCTTGTGTGTACCAGTTGTTTAGAATGTCTGGAATTTATAATGTGGAATGTTAATTTAGACATTGGTTTGTATGGTGTGTTTGAGGTTCTCCTGGTCCTGTTTATTAGGTGCCTTTTTGTGTACACCAGGTGATTAGAACGTATGGTATTTATTGGTGTGGTTTGTTGATTATTAATTGGGTTCTCCTGGTCCCTGTCACCTTTTTATGTGCACAAGGTGTTTTGGTGAATTTGGATTTTAGATTGGGGGGGGGGGGGTGGGTTTGAGTAATGTATAAAAATGAAGGGTTGTACGATTGTATAAATTTATTATACAAGAAATATTAAAGATATGCGTGAAATACATTACACATTATTTCGAAATTAACTACAAAAGAACATAGCTGTTTACCTATTTAGATGTACAATACTTGCAAACATGAGGACGGGTTTGGTACCAAGTTTTTTTAGTCAAATTGAATTAATATAATTTTTGAAGAACTTCTTTATCCCAAGCGTTTCTTTTAATTTTTTTTAAATACGATTTTTAGCATTTTTAGAACAGTTTCAAAATTTTCTTCTGTCATAACATGAAATATCTCTATAGCATCGTCTCGTTGAGCCATAGAAATTTCGTATTGAATCGGTGAAATTTTTCTTTATAGTGCTCCCATGCTTAGCATGTGTTGTGTGATGCAAAATACGATGGCTTGGAAAGTCAATCGATTGACCGCTTTCTGCTGTGCAATCTCATTATCTTTCAAATATTTATGAGTTAAATAGTATTGTTTATTAATCTTTACCTTATCACCGAGAATCCTGCTGACAGTTGTGTAATGAATAGTTTAGTAGATGTTTCTTCAGAAGCTATTGCTGGAGAGAATGACTTATGTGTAGTAAGAGCAGTTGTTAAATATTCAAAAGTTCACCGGCCTATTAACCCTGCAACCAATAAGAATACTCGCGCGAAAATCCCTTCATAATGATTATATTTGCCCAAAAACCCTTTATAAAATATTTATAGATATTTCAGTCGAAGAATGTTGTTTTTCTTCTTGTGAAAATTGGTATAGACTATCCAAGGTTTTCGCTCAAAGAATGTAGATTTTGTGCAAGGAAATTTTGTTTTTCGGGTGAAAAAATGGGTTTTTTGAGACAGAAAATTATGTTTTGTTTGAGCGAAAAATCACCTTTTTTCGTGCGAAACCTGCATATATTATGAAGGGTTTTTGTGCAAAGAATGTGTTTTTTCTGCGTGAAATAATGCATTTTTTCAGACAGAAAAGGTGGTTTTTTCAGACAGAAAATGATGTTTTAATCGTGAGAAAAATGGTGATTTGCTGTACGAATATACATTTTTTCGCGTGAAAAATTGTTTTGTTCAGACAAAAATAACGTTTCAATTGCGCGAAAAAAAATTTTTCCGTTTGAAAACTGCATATGTTATAAAGGGAATTTGCTCAAAAAGAGTATTTTTATCGCGTAAAAAAATTGTTTTTTTTCGAGCAAAAATGTTTTTTTTCGCAAAAAAAATGTGTTTTGCTCCTCTCAAATATTTTTTTTACAGACGGAAAGTTTTGTTTTCTTTCAGTCACGAAATGATATTTTATTCACACAAGAAAATTTGTTTGTTTCATGCAGAAAAATGTGTTTTTTTCCCCTGAAAAATTTTTTTTCCAGCGCTGAAACAGTAATTTTTTTGCTCGAAAAATGTGCCATTTTTCAAACAAAAATTTTTTCTTGCGCGAAGAATTTGGTTTTTTTGCACGAAGAATGAGTTTTTTCAGATGGAGAAGGTTGTTTCAATTGTGCAAAAAAACATGTTTTTTGCCGGAAAGCTCCTCTTGTTATATAGGCTTTCTCGCGCAAATTATTCAACTTAACCAAGTTATTGTATGTTGTAAAAAGGTTTTCCCGCGAGACTTTCCTCTGGTTTCAGCCCATGTCAATCGATGCAACTTTAGCTATCTAAGAAGCAACGCTTTTGCACAGAAAGCATCCACTTCAACGACAGTGACTGAAGGAACAGCATCTACTACATCTTCTACTACAACTACTAGAAGCATTTTCTGTATTGAAGTGAGAAATAATAAATAATTGTTTTTTACTATCTGAGACACTCAACTCACTGCGCTATAGAGTGTCTATCTTTAAATTGATTACAAATAAATAATAACCAATAACTCAAATTTTTATTGTGTCTTTTTTTGAATGAATGGTCAAGACAATAAAAGCCAATTGATGGACAAAGAACCAGAATCCCAGCAAGTTTTTTCTTCACCATCATCTCCCATCTTTGATATCCTACCAAAAAAGAATAGACAAGACGCTGAAAATCAATTGGTGGTTGAAAAGCCGGAATACCAGCAAGTTCTTTCTCCACCCTCATTTCAATCTCAAGCGATAAAACTTTGTGTGTTTGATTTGACAAAAGAAGATGACGATACTATGGATGATGTTGATGATAACTCACACTGCAAAATAAGAGTTGTGATGGATGTTGGAGACGATACACTTCTTTGACATCCTAAGATCCTCTTTCAGGAGCCAGGAACCACAACCTTGCCATCCTCATCTACAAGAGTGATGCTCTGTTAAAATGCTGTGTCTCTAGTTCGTCGAAAATACCTTGAAACAACAGTGGAACTTAGAGATCCACCAATACCAACGGTTATGCAAGTCTTATCTGTTGAATTTCGTGATGCGTTAAAGTGCACCAACATCTACAACTACCGAAAGGATGAAAAGAAAGTTTGAGCGAAGAGTGACAATTCAAGTGAGGTAGGATTACTCGTTAATAAAGCTAAGCAATCACATCCATCAGTTTTGATCTACGTGGAAGAGGGGAAGACTGGAAATGCAATTTTTTGTACTGCTGATTGATACGGAAGTAGTCTAAAGTCAAAAGATGCATTCAGCCCATTGTCAAGCAAGAGTATGAGACAAATCCAGGCTTATTTCAACGTAGCTCACCTGTACGAATTTCCACCAGATATCGTCATAGGATTTGAAAACCCGGGAATGGTAAAAAATGCAACACTCGTTGGAGCAAGTCCGCCGAAACTCTCGTGGCTCAATGCATATGCATGGTAGATGGAGAGCTAGTGATGGGAGACATCTACATTCCTCCTCAAATAGCTTCAGAGGTGGTATCGGAAAACTGCAGCGTTATTCTATTCAAAGGACTGCAGCAAGCTAAAGACAACACAATGTTCTACGACCTCAACTTGCTCTCAGGTCTTCAAGCTTTCATTGAAGCCTTCAAACTGTCTGACACTATGGATCTTCATGTTTTTCTCACCTCCTCTGATGAAGTCGAAAAAGACGAATGTCCAAGCGAACGGAATCACAACGTAATCTCTAACTCAAGGGGTGCATATCATTTTCATTGATGGTAAATTTCATTCGATTTACCATGGACTCAAAAGTAACTTCTAAGCTACTTCATCCATCAATGTACGGTAGTTTCATTAGTTACTATGTTTTTTAGATCTAACAAAAGAATGTTTCTTGGGAAAGAGCGATAGAGAGCTTCTTAGTTGCATCTTGCAAGAGATGATTTCAACATTAGCTTTGAACACTAGAAAATAGTTTCGTAGGTTCCATAGTAATCAAAACAAATACTAAGTCAGTTTTTACTTTATATTCATTTAATTTTTTTCAACAAATAAAATTTTATTTTAATAATTTACTTCAACAATTTATTTAGCAAATCGGCTCCTTGTATATGTACTCCATCTATTCCGTCTAGCGTATTGTTTTGCGTGAACTCATAGCAGGGATAGGTCTGGAGGATAAATCTTCGTATTGAGTGATCTCTCATCTCTTTTTGTCTCCTATATCTCATAGGCTTCTCACAATTTCATCCATACTCCAACTTCTGCTTCTCAATAAACTAAAATATACACAGCAATCACCACATATAGTTGACAAAAAGTTTTGCTCCTGAGTCTCATTACTTCTTATTGAATTATTTCCTCTCTGTCTCCTCAGCAACTTGCTTACATCAGGGTAAAAGGAAACAGGACGTCCGAATGAGTAAAAAAAATCTACGCCAAAAATATTGGCATACATAGCTAACCAATTCTCTCAGGGTTGATGAGAATAACTAGTGTTTAATACGAAACATCCTGCTGGAAAATTACAACTTTGTGCCAAAAACTGATCTCTAACTCCAACGTGAACATCCTCACTTCTACATAAACCATCCGAAGATAATATCGATTGGATTTGTATGGTGTTCATCTTTAGCTCACTGTTTAGAGCACTACGTCTCCCACCACAGCTAACTGAAGAATGCTATCCATCTCCAACACTATCCCTTACAAAGTTTATGTTAGGCTACCAGGCGCAAACCATCAGCTGTGTTGGTGCTAAACTGAATTTCCACACTCGTCGGGACATTTTTCATGGAGTAAATTCCTTCTTTGAGAAAATCACCTGTCAAATCGAATCCACAAATCGCGGTGCCATCTAGATATTGCTCTCTCGTCTTGCCAATACTGGCACCGTCGAGCAAAGATCCATTAGCGTGTAGGAATTAATGATATTCTTGTCCGAAAACTTCTTTTGTATAACCCTTTTCATATCTCTTTCCAATCGAATAATCACCAATTCTCAATACAATACTCTTGACATTAGCATGCATCATCCAATATGGGTTCTTGCCGAAACAACCACTCAGAGTGGTGTGATCAACCAACCGTAAATAGATTTGTTTTGATTTCTGTTTGTTCTCTTCCAATGTTATATCAACCTGACCAACTCCACTCTAAATTATTTACAACTTTAATCGTTTTCGCTCAATTGAATAAATGTAGTTGTGTACTTCCAACGCCAAACTGAGTTGAGAGTTTTGTATCGTAGGATTTACCTTGACTTTGCAAAGATGTAGTCCAAGCTTGTCAATTCTGATCTTCATTCCTCCTGTTGGTGACTTGCAAACAAAGACAGTTTGCTGGAACCCCCTTCAAACTCCAGTTGGGTAGTAGGTCAGGAAGTATCACATTTCTCTAATAAAACAGAGCGAGATGATTTTTCCCGGTAAACTACAATGTCTTTCAACATCTGATTAGCGCTCTCCTCTTATTTTTGTCAGCCGTCTGTGTTGAGCAGCGTCTTTTCCCATTGAATCATCGTACATCCAACCCTCCAACTTTCCCTGAGATTTATTTCTGTTTGCGCCAGTTTGGACTAGTTCTGAAAAGTATGATCGCAAGCCATAACTGTTGGCGTATTCAACAGTATTACCTTCTACAGACATTTTCAACTTGCTGAATATTCCGTGGGTTGAATCTCTCCTCTACAAAAGTGCGCTGTCATCTTCACCCGCAATATCACTTCCATCATCTTGGACAACTGTGGCTTCGATTTGCAGAAAAGAGTTGTAAAGATCTGTGTAATGCTAAGTACTCCCTGCCAAAGTCAACTCAACCCAGCCGTAATGATCCAAGCTATTGGGTCTGACGACAAGATTTTCCGATCTCTTTACTGATACGTTTGTAGGTTCCATAGAAAATACATCCATTGTAGGGTTTATGTTGTAGGAAGAACTTTCTAACTTATTACCTGATGTTCCATTTAGACTAGCCATTTTTTTGCGAGTGAAGTTTGCTCGAAAGGATATCACTTTTTGAGCACAAATGTCATCCTCCGACATGTTTATAGTTGATTCCATGATTGTTAAAATATGGAACGTCCACGTTTACTTGGTCCTCTCCTTTTTCCCGGTCCCATTTTTTTTTCTTCTTTTGACACAATCCGGACGCACCGCACTGAGTACAGCTCCTCCCAATCATTCAGCCCATCCAATCCTCTCATCTTTGTGGATGATACCAAGCTATGACCGTCGATGACATCACGCGCTACTATACTACCTACAGAGAGCACTCTGTTACCCAGACTTATTGCTCCTTTTTTCAGCAGTGGTGTGGCTGATTTAAGTATACTTGAAAAAAATACTACCAAGTCTATTACCTCTCATACTAGGCATCATTCACCGCCCACTATACACTCCAATTCCAGTTCCAGCTGGCATTTTGTAATACTCTTCGAAAAAATCTTTCGAGTCATCGGGGTTGTATTGTACCAAACTCATTCTGTTCTTCTTTCTCTAAAGTGAACCGTCAACACGACCTTTCCACCTTCAAATGGTATTCGCTCATCGTCGTCACTCATTATAAGCACTTGAATGAGACTGCTCTTCAGTGATGAAGCTTTGACCTAATGTGGGTTTTTAAACTCTTGGTACACAATGGTGTTCCTCTTTCCTTGTAACTGTACTACTCTTAGCACATGTACATTTGTATCGCCTACCATTCTATTATCGGCAAGATTGGAATAGACGTACCAAGAGGTTAAACCAAAATTTATATCCGGAGATGTGACACTATTGTATCTACTTCGGGGTATATAGTTTTCCCATTCAGTTTCAAATCTAAAGATATAGGCCAAGTCTTTGAAAAAGCTCACTGTTGTATCAGGATCGCTGTTAATTAGTAAACTGTTGGTGGTTACCTTGCCGTAGGAGATGGCAAGCTTTCTATCTAATCTCATTTCACAAATTCTCTTTCGTATAACCTCCTCCAACTCTTCCACACTATCGTATCTCCTATTACCAATTAAGATGAATGACTTTTCGCTTCTACTGGAGACATTAGTCTTTTCCAGATTTAGTTTCCTTTCGGTGACATTTTTCCAATTATTGGAGTACAATATATCTAGCAGAGCTATCTCCCATTCACCACTGATGATATCCAAATATTGATACAGTCTCGCTGTAAAATCAGAGTTGGCGTTATTGGAAAACCCTCCAGCGCTGGAGTTTGAGGGTTGTCAGCGTTCGTTCCTTATAAGCTATTCATCCACTCACTTGTTGAACTTGACCAGTATCTGTCTTTTACCTCTTCTCGTTCTTCTTCCCGATATCTTTTCGATTCTGAAAGTTGTATGTTTTTTTACCTTTTGCAACTCGTTTTCGTAAAAAGTACCATCAATCATCTCTTCAGCCAGATCTTTCACCCTATATACAATAAGTTTTTCATGGGTTAGCACACCGGTTATTATAAAGATCTTGATGGTCCAATTTGGGGTGTATCCTCTCTCAAACGCCCCTTTTGCCTAGCTAATTCTCACATAATCTCCAACTTTTAACTTTGGTTCTTTAGTCAAACTCTGCTCTCCTCCTTCATGCACTCAATTCCACGCAAGCTCCTGGTTTTGAAAATTTACATCATTCGGTCTCATACCTATAGCGTGTGAACAGTGTTGTTGTATGCGCTAAGCATATTGGCTACAACATCTACGAATCTGTCATGATTTTTGTATGTCAGATATCTGTAAATCTTCTCTTTCAAAGTCCTGTTAAAAGGCTCCATCATTAATGCCTTTATTGTCTCATTTTTGGTTACAAAGCATGTAATTTGTTTCTCCGCCAGCAGACTCTTGACATTAAGATTGTCAAACTCTTTGTTTTTATCATAATGTTACAGTCTTGTAGTTTTCCCCATCCAGTATCCTTTTCAATCCTCTGGCTACAATATGTCCGGCTTTGGAGATGAGTGGAACAGCCAAACCTTTCCCAGATAGAGAATCAACAGCTGTCAGTAAAAATGCTGTGCTGTTATTTTATTCTTTCCGAGAACGCACAACCATCAAGTCTACTTGAATCTGCTTGCCTATTCCAGCTACAATTGTAGGACGACGCTTAAACTTGGTTGTGACTTTTTGTGTAAAGTGTAGGCATCCTCTCCACTCAGCCATTCACAAATTTTTTTCCCTTTTTGTTTTCTACAAGCTTTCAGCAAAGCTCTAGCTCCTCTTAGGGATGTATATAATGCGGGATTGCAATACAGCTCTTTTAACGTGTCGATGTCCATTTTCCAGTACCTGGAATGATCAAAGATTTCCTCTTACGTATTTGTCGTGGTGATTTCCTGACAGTTTTGATTCCTTGATCTGATAGCAAGCTTTTGAAATTGTGGTAGTTGGTGTTTCGTGATTGCATCTCACCTTCTTCGGTTAAAACATCTCGCAGCAAAGTTTTGGAAGCCCTAGGATTAAACCACTTATCTCCGATTTTCAGTACGTTCTTATTTGAGCCGTACTTGCCAATTTTATTCAATCGATCCAACAATCTGACCCAGTCCCTTGATCACCTTTATTTCTTGTTAAACTAGATACTCTGTTCTCAAACTCTTCTAAACGCTCCTTCTCACCCTCATTATCATCATCTTGAACATCAGCAACAAGCACATTTTCAAACACGAATGAGTTGTTGGTATCAAACAATCTTTTTTTTATTGTTTCTATTTCACTAACATCTAACACAGATGTGGAGGAGGCGGATTTGTTTGGTAAAAGGGTGTCAGACTTGTCATCAATAATCGTGCAACTAGCCAAATGTGATGAAGGTTCTGTCTTTGGTTTCTTGATGGAACTCCAGTTATCCGTTTGCTGGTGGTCATTTTTCATTTTTTTGACATCGGTCAAATACCTACGCATGCTTGGAACATTTTCATCTGACCTTTCGTACTCGAAAAAAATGAGAATCATGCTCTGTTTCCAGAAAAGCATTTAGTTTTCTCTTCATATCTCTCACCGTTATATCTTCCATAGGATTATAATACATTGGAGATGTGTTTTTCTTTTCCCATGTCGCTTTTTCATTCCCAGATTTTTTAATTAGCCTAATGTAATCATTCTCAGGCTGTGTAAAGTAGCATCTAGAAAATATTAAAGGCTGGAGGTTCACGGCTTTATTTGATTTTAATGACAATAAAACAGGGGCAATAGAAGTTATTTTAGCGTCCGAAAGACTACCTCTCCCAGTCTGAGTGAAAATTTTACGCTTATCACCGATTGTTCCTTTACTAGTTAGTTTATGTAGTTCCTTCCTGTAACGCTGCAACTCAATAAACTCTTTCGAATCCAGAGGAACGTTACCTTATAAAATATTTAGCAGTTTCTATCGATGATTGGAACAGATCCGAGTAAAACTTTTTTACTATAGCTGGTTTTCCTTTCTTACTCAGATCATCCAGAGCTAAAATATCCATCATATTCCTCACCATTCCTGTTGAGAGATTAATTTTATTTTTTCTCCAAATACATTTTTCAGTGTTGCAGGAACTACTGTGCTGATAATAAGTCCTAGTAGGGAAGCTAGAAATCCTCCTTTTGCAATACAGCTTTTTTGTCATCTAAGGTTGATTCTTCAACCAGACTAGCAATGTCCTTCGCACTTCGTTGCAAGTGATTATGCTGAGCAGTTGACAATGGTATCGTTCCATTTATAATAGCGTTATTGCATTCTATTACTGTCATAATAAGATTTGTTTTGCATTTGCTTTACAGACTTTTGAATTAAAGCGGATGCGGTGTTGAGTGATAACAACAAAGCCGCATTTCTTCTCAATTTTTTCCGCAGAACTTTAGTCAAAAGATTACTAAAGTTTTACATTGATGAATAACAAAATATGTGTTGGATGAAACGAATAATAATTGTACTTATATGCTTTTACTTGGGTACATATAATACCGCGGGCTCAGTTGATAAAAAGTTTTCCAACATCCTATATTGGTCATCCGTTTTCTGAGTCGTATCTATCAGTAGAGAAGAGTATGGCTTCTTTGTCACCTGTTCAAAAAACTCCAGTACATATTTTACTCTTGGGGGAAAACATTGACGAGCCAAATAGCTAATTGAAAAATCTTCTCTAGCGTTTTTAAAAATAAAAAAATAGTGACTATTCAAGGAAATTGTACGATTTCCTTTTGAAAACAGATTCTGAACAATAAAAAAACAGTTATGTTCAAATGATGACTATGTTTGATGGACAGAGCATTGGCATCGGCTTCACCAGAAACTTCATCTTTCAAGTCATCAATTATCAACCGACTGTTTTTTCCACCTCTGGGAAATTCGTGGATATATCTATCATTCCTTTGTGAAAGATTGCTCTGGGTACATCATGAAACACTTTTGGATAGGCTCCATAACAGTAATGAACTTCTAACGGTGGAGGATAAGCTATAGTCCGACTAGTTTCAATCATTCATAAAATTGCTTGCATCTTCCGTGAGCCAGTTGGTCCTGCGATCATCGCTGTAAAAGGAGAACGCATCTTCGGGTCAAAAACTTCAGGTTTACCATTCATGATAAAGGAGATGTTCGTCATCCAAAAATAACTTCATTTATGATTCGATCGGGAGAGCTTCTCGCTTTTTGTATTTCCTCGACATCATTTTCATACATACTAAACTCAGTAGCACCTCCAAAAGTAGAAAATCCGATGACAAATGGCAAAGTCATCATAACTATTAGCATTTTACAGTTCAGATTTCGTAAAACATCTACAATATCGCTTGTAGTACCATCAACAGCGTCATTTTCATTAATCAGTCTCATCTCAATATCTTTCTCTGCCGGCATCTTAGCAATACAATCATATAACACTTCATTTTTATACAATACTCAAACCCCCCAATCTAAAATCAAAATTCACCGAAACATTCAAAACACCTGGTGCACACAAAAAGGTGACAGAAACCAAAAGAACCCGATAAATAACCAACATACCACATCAATAAATACTATACATTTTAAACACCTGGTGTACACAAAAAAGGCACCCAATAAACAACACCAAGAGAACTTCAAACACATCATATGAACCAATGTATAAATCAACAGTTCACACTTTGAATTCCATATATTCTAAACAACTGGTGCACGCAGAAAAGTATCTCACAGGTTCTCATGATTACTGGTGCCTCATTCAACTACACCTGGGACCAGGAGACCCTTATCCTTAGACTCCATGACAGAGATCTTCTCCCTTACCGCTACTTACAGTTTAGAATGGAATAACATGTAAAGCGGATTGAATTGCTGCATTCAAACTTTTGATCGTTGATTGTGTGTCAAGAAAATAAATTAGAATTGAAATACGTAATGTCTGTAACAATAATTAAAAATTGTGTATTTTATAATTCTCTCAAACTAAAATGACGAGAACTATAAAAACTAACAGAAAATAAATTCCATTGCAGCAAACTTGCTAAATGCCCAAAAATTACTTTGTAACCCTTGGTTAATGCTAAGTTGTATGCATAATAGAGGAATTTTTCAAAAGCTACGCAGCAAGGTGACATTTGTCTTATCATAATAACAAAATATAATGGTGCCATCAAAGAGCGGGTTTGTTCACACTAGTAAAAACATCATTGCTCTATGAAAGCGACTCGTCTTTTAGTACGAATATTTTACCTGCTTGCTATTAAAGCAGCTTACTTTTTATGTGGGTTGCAGGCAGCGATAATCCGAAGATTTGTATCAGTTGGCAGTGGATCTCCATTCATCCTGTGGTCACACATGATTTCTTTGATGAGTCCAATCTCATCTGTTGTATTTGCTTCATCAAAGAACAGAACAGTGTAAATCCGTGGAGCCTTCAAAAAAAATATTTCCGCCGTTATGAAATTTTGACAAAACAGTTTTTTTGTAATGAATTCATGTCAAAGATAACCAAAGATAACTCACAACGGTTTTGAACTCAAAATAACAATTGGAATCAATGGTTTTATTGCAAGATGCTAAACGTACTCAATAAAAGATGGAAACTGGAGACAGCGCATAATATATAGTTGTAAAAGAGTTAGTTAATACTGGATAGCAGTTTTTCTTTTTAGACTGTTATATATGTGTAAGTTACTGGAGTTTTACACATTATTCTAATGCGTAAACTACACTGGTTTGTGTTATAACATTACTTTTAGCTCTATAGCTGCTTTACTGTAACCCCAAATCTTTCAAACTGAACATCAACCTCCAATAACAAAGCCACTCATTCAACGACCTCCAGCCATCCCCGAAAAGCAGTTGAGTGATTGCTATCATTTTTGTAGAATAAATCAGCATTCAGAAACAGAACAAATATAAAGAGAAAGTTGAAATTGTTGTTCTGAGTTTATGATGGCAATATTGGCTGCCTCTACTTCTTTACTCACACAGTGGTGGCTTATGTATATTTATGTACTTAAAAGGGTGAGTTAAGGTAGTTATACTCTAAGTTAGGCCCCATACATAGCAACAAGCTATTTGTGGTATGATCCCATTTAGTGGGCTATGCGAACCACTGCTCAGAAGATTGTGTTTTGATTGCAATATATGTTGTAAGCAGGTGAGCGAACAGATGAATCAAACATATTTAATACGACTTTCCCATTCAAGTTTTAGGGACAACCAATGATTCTATGTATCAGCAAAGTGCTTCCGGTCACATCAGTTGAAGGAGATTATTTCTACCATGTCAAATAGCCTACATGAATTATGCTCTTGTTTCCAATTGGCTATGTGTCGTTTCTTACATTGCTAGGTGATTCCGCTTGTATATGCCTTAAACTAAAATAGCATCAAGCATCAGTGAAAGTATACAGTGGTGGGTCTAAGCTGTAGCTCAATACCAAAAGTCAAAAAATGTTATAGAATAGGCATGAAAATGTTGAGCCGGACGATTTGTCTTTGAAACCTCCTAAATGCACTTCTTCTACCTCTTTACTCACACATGGCCACTCGCCACACCTACTTTTTCCTTTGCTGTAAATACCTAACCCCCACCCTCTTCCCCAAGTGCACAACTACCTGTTAAATTTCTCCCCTTTTTCTCAACACATGGTAGACAAACTAATGACAGCAAAAATCTATGCCTGTAGTACCCACTTTTATCCTCCCCTATCCAAAACCCCCCTCACAAACCCTCTGATATTCATCATTGTGTTCCCCAATATTCCCACTCTTTCCCATGCAAATTTGAAGTCTTCGCAACGAAATATGGATAGACACACCATTTCGGGAATTTTTTATTTTCAAGTGATAACACAGATAATTTTTAAACCAAATGATGAATAAGAGAGGCAGTTCCTTCGCCGATGGTACATGTAACCTAAGACTGCTAAAATTATAAAGAGGCCAGCAAACCCAACGTTGTAGGTATCTGACTACTAATGAGACAGGTTATGGACTACACCAACAGGAGGAGCCAATTGCAACAGCCAATGCTCTCCATCTCATGTAAGTAGGGCCATAGTTTATATCTAGTTAGTATTCGAGTTAGAACTGCAACTGAATAGGCTTACTGCACCTTGTACTATTGGGACTATTGATATTTGACTGACTTGACATATTTTTATTGTGTGCAGAAGGTTGTCATCATTGAGTTCCATGTTGGCTGAGCGGATTTCTGTCTCGTTTGGTGTAAATCAGTTTAATCACTTTCTTGTAGGATTAGGTAGTAGTAATATATGAGCAGATCTCCCTACCAAATGTTTTTTTTGTGGGATGAATGCCCGGAGTTGATGCAATGGGTTACGGCGTTGACTAGATTCGCCGAGTTAATATTGTGTGGCATTTAAGTGGCATTTGAGTGGCATTTAAGTGGCATTTAAGTTTTGATTATTTTTTTACTTAATTTGAACTTATATGGCATCTAGATTTTGAATGTATGGCATCTAAATTTTGAATGTATGGCATTTAAGTTTTGATAACTTAACATAATTCGAACTCATATGACAACATTTTGATGAAGATGGAGTTTTAATTGCTACTGAATTGTTTTTGTATATGATGTATCTATCTACATCACTATAGTTATTGTTATAGTTTTATTATTACATAATAAGTATTACATTATTTGCTTACTTGATAAAATAGATACCATAATAAAGTGTAATAGGTTGAATATATAATGTTAAAATGTATAAAAACTTTTTAATTTGTAAAGTATTTAATGACTTTACAAGAAATATCATCACATTCAGATTCAATGATAATGAGAAGATTTTCTTCAAGTTTAAGGTTACTATCTTCCGATACAGACAGAGAAAGTTTTGAAAAATCCTCCAAATCATTATAACTAAAAACTCTATAGACCGGTGGTGATGGAGTTTTAATTGCTACTAAATTGTTTTCGCATATGATGTGTCCATCACACACGCAATCAGTAGTAGTTTTGGTTTCTTCATAATAGTATATAGTAGAGTTTGCAGGGCTTGGATGTTCCAAAATTAAATCGACATAAGCCAGAGGTTGTAGAACAGATGGAATTGATGGTGATGAAACTGGAACTACTGACTTGTTTGTAGTTTTTGTCGTCGTTGAAGTTGTGGTGGTTGTCGTTGGTGTTGTTGTTGTCATTGTCTGTGGAGTTGTGACGGTCGTCGTTGTCTGTGGAGTTGTGGTGGTTGTTGTCGTTGGGGTTGTTGTCGTCGTTGTCTGTGGAGTTGTGGTGGTTGTTGTAGTCGGGGTTGTTGTCGTTGTTGTCTGTGGAGTTGTGGTGGTTGTTGTCGTTGGGGTTGTCGTCGTTGTCTGCGGAGTTGTGGTGGTTGTTGTTGTTGTATGTGGAGTTGTGGTGGTTGTCGTTGGAGTTGTTCTTCGAGTCGTAGTTAGTAATCCCTCATCGTATAAACGGATGTAATTTAAAGCTTCAGCAGTTTTGCAAACAAAGTAGTGTTGAGGCCACATATCACGAGTGTCACAGCTTTTACGTAGGTGAGCAGGTTCCATGAAACATGTGAGTCCATATATACGATATTTTAAGTTTTGTCTTAAAATACGAGCTACTGAATTAACTGCTTCCATATTAAGAATTCCCCGATAACATCCGGAAGTTGTATGAGATAAAATGAATGGATGTATCTCTGTTGCAAGACAATAACTGATTAGGATTGGGAATAATAGAAGATAGATTCGGTGTTCCATTTTTATTCAGAGAGAGACTTTTAACCTAGTTTATGCTTTCATCATCTAGAGTTAACTGTCTTGCATTTCGGTGGTCTTTGGTTAATATGCTTCAACTAAAGCTCTTTATATATAACCTTGGGATCAAATTTGTCTTTGCTATCTCCATGACATGTGATACTGATGATAATCTTGTTTTGAACAGACTTCAAACTTTCAAAACTCAAAAATGACAAATTTACACCTTCAATACCATTGATGTTAGTGATGATAGTAGCTATTTTTGGCTCCTCGTTGGTCAAACGATTGCATTCCATGCATGCAAAGTTGGCTGTCACAAACTCTTCTGTTAGTGGACAGATCAAACGTGAGGTGTTGTATTCAAATATGCATAATTCCCCATTCCAAAATAGTTTTGTATTTTGAGTAAGTCCTTCCGTATTATTTTTAACTCCTATTGCACATTCCTCCTGATTCAGAGTGTATTTTGTTGGAGTATTACAGGTCAGGGTATCTGTAAAAGTTTTGCTTTTGTAGATCCAAGAAGCATTTTGAGGGATGAAAAACTGCAACGTAAATAGTTGGAAGGATAGAGTCTCACACAGTTTGTTCCATTTTCATCTTTATATTGAATACTCCTTTCAAAAGGTGAAAAAAATAGGACATCAATTTTTTCCATAACTCCACCTATACATTCATCGGATTTGTCGACATAAAATACTTCGCTGACATTGAAACTGTCAAAACTCGAAAAGGACGAATTTACACCTTTGATACCATTGATGTTAGTGATGTTAGCTGGATTTGATTCCTCCCTGATCGAATGATTGCATCGCATGCATGCGAATTTGAATGTCTCAAACTCTTTTGTTAGTGGACAGATCAAACGTGAGGTGTTGTATTCAAATGCACATAATTCCCCATTTCGAAATAGTTTTGTATTTTGAGTAAGTCCTTTCGTATTATTTTTAATACCTATTTCACATTCCTCTTGATCCAAAGTGTATTTTGTTGGAGTATTACAAGACACAGTATCTGTAGAAGTTTTGCTCTTGCAGATCCAAGAAGTGTTTCGAGGGATGAAAAAACCGCAATATGTATAGTCGGAAGGGTAGAGTCTCACACAGTTTTCTCCATTTTTATCTTTAAATCGTATAGTCCTTTCAAAAGATGAAAAAACCAAGACATCGTTTTTTTCCATATCCCCAGCTAGACATTTATCAATTTTGTTGCTATAAAACACTCCACTAGCTTTGAAACTGTCAAAACTTGAAAGTGATGAATTTACACCTTTGATGTTAGTGATGTTAGCCGGTTTTGGTTCCTTGTTGATCGAACGATTGCATCGCACGCATGCACAGTTGAATGCCTCAAACTCTTCTGTTATTGGGCAGAGCAAACGTGAAGTGTTGTATTCAAATGCACATAATTCCCCTTTCCGAAATAGTTTTGTATTTTGAGTAAGTCCTTTTGTATTATTTTTAATTCCTATTACACATTCCTCCTGATTCAGAGTGTATTTTGTTGGAGTATTACAAGACACAGCATTTGTAGAAGTTGTGCTCTTGCAGATCCAAGAAGCGCTTCGAGGGATGAAAAAAACACAATATAAATATTCGGGAGGGTAGAGTCGCACACAGTTTTTTCCACTTAAATGCCACACAATATTAACTCGGCGAATCTAGTCAACGCCCTAACCCATAGCATCAACTCCGGAGTTCAACCCCACAAAAAACACTTGGTAGGGAGATCTGCTCATATATTACTACTTTAGGTTGAGTGACTTGTCTGTAGATTTAGTCTTGTGGTGGAATTTGCTGGCGAGTCAAGCTCATCTAGCAACAGGTGAGGTAGTTGTAGCTGACAATAATTACTAGTGGAGAATTACACAAAAGATTACAAGTTTTCTCCCCCTAAACGGTATCAAGAGAAGACAGTTCTGGACAATTTAAGCAATGGTATTAGGGGGTCAAAATTCGGACAAAAGCCCGCCTCTATTCTTGTCAAGGACCATACTAAGTGACTTGTTATATGTTTCATTGTTATCATGTAATCTGATTGGTTCTGTATTATGTTGTATATACCATATTTTTGTATAAATATAAGAGACTGAGCCCGAGAGCTCAGATTTATTCCTTGTAATAAAGCTCAAACTTCAAGATTCGTCTTGTTGGTGTCCTATATAGGGAGTTGCTGATTAACAGATATACAAGCAGAGTAGCAGTTGTGGCCAAGTAGCAGCAAAAAGCACTACAGTGCTCAGATTTTGGTTGAGTCTGACTTAATTTTTATGGAGTTGGAGAAAAATATTTAAAAATTTACTTTGAAATGATTCAAAGACAAAACTTTGTTTTTCCACAACTTTTCCTACCAAGTGCAACCGTTTTCCTAGTAGGGTTGCTCATACAAATGAATAACTTCCAAAAGATCCTGTACAACGCTTACCTCCACATTACTGTTGAGTTGATAACAGTCTGTTGATAGATACAGATGTTTGTTTGAGATATTGTTCAAAAGGTATAGCAAGTTTTTATACATATCTATATGGTGTTAAAAAGTTGAAAGTAGCATTGTAGTGCTGATGTAATCAGCGGTCAATAAAATGGATTCGTTTTTTCCATGAAGCTGCATTATTTTCTTACTCATGTTTTCGTATTTGCGTTAATCATTATGAGGTCTCAAATAGATTGCTGTTTGCAAGTATATTTTAGAGAGTGTGTTGCATTAATAGCATCGTGAATGTAGACACAAAACTCTGAACAGGATAAGTTTATGGGGAAGAAGTCCTATGACATTTTTATTCAAATAAACGCAAATTAACAAGGCTAATTTTAGCCCAAAAATTAAGATTGGATACGTTTTACCATAGAGAAAGTAAATACCGCAATATCTTTGCTCAATTCATGTATGATGCCAAGGGCATTTTGAGTTGAAATTCCAACCTCCCAACAAAATGGAACTGCGCGAAGTGCGGAAAATTTTTAGTTAGGGGTTGGATGAATTTGCTAGGGGTTGCCTATTTGGCGGTTCACCATGAGCGTTAGGGGGGGTCGAGTTTTATTTCCATCATTATATCATATCATTATTTATTAGCTAATCATTGTCAATTTGTTTCAATTTTTGTAATTTTATAAAATTGTTAATGATAACTAATATCATTTTTATTATTATATGTATTTCATTGTTTTGATTATTTTTTATGGTTATTCATTATTATAATAATATTATTTCTGTTATAACTTTTATTATTATAATAGTGATAATACAAATTGTTTGCTTCAAATTATTATAAACTGTTATTTATAGTTTGCAACAATTATAATAACAATTATTCTAAAAATTATAATAAAATAATAATAATGATAATAATAATCATGGTAATCATAATAATAATAATGACAATTGTTATATTCGTGCATTATGTAGCTATTGGAATAGTGAAGGTTAAGGGTAGCCAATGGATTGTGGATAGCTGGAGGGGATAAAAAAGCTAGGAAGACACATTTGGAGTGGCCACAGTGCGTGGTGGTTGTGTTGTGCTGGAGCTTCCATATTATACCTAGTTAGTATTTAACATGGCGCCGTAGGCAAAAGGAAAAGATGGTTGTACACCATTGTGGTTCATCATCTGGTGAAAGGAGTATTGAAAGGTTTGTGGTAATATTGAGGGTTGGTGTGAATTTATTAGTTGTTATAGGATTGGTGCCAGCTGGTAGCGGTGAAGGTGAGTGTTTTTTATTGGTTTTTTGTGGTGTATTACAACTGTTGTTGTTGAAGGATACAGTCAATAAGATTTGTGAAGAAGTTGGCATCTACTTTACCAGTTTTTAAGGTCAGTGTTGCTGACCACTTCAGGTTAGTGAAATATGGCCTTGGGATTTGATTTTAATGATTTTCCCAAGTTAGTTACCAATCTTGATGACACTTGTGGTTCATGGAAGGTGTGGTTAGTAGAATTTGAGCGTAGTGTGGAAATGGTTACCTTTAAACTAGGGAAGGAAACAGTAAATCGGAGAAAACAAGATGTGTTCATGGGGAGAATGAAATTGTTGGCTTTATTGCATGCCATTGGTCAAGGAGGTAGAGATGCCCTAGAGCCTTTTGGATTTGACATGATATGTGAGGCAAGTAGTTATGAACAAGCGATGGTTTGTGTGAAAAATTTTTATGGTTTCGAGGAAACAGTTTATGTGAAAACATTCAAGTTTGTCACTGCTAATCAGGCTGCGGTGGAGAATGAAGTTGATTATCTGCTACGTGTTGAAAAACTTAGTAGGTCATTGAGTTTTGAGAATGATGATAGTGTTAGGCTGGAGTTTGCATTAGCTATAGCTGTGAAGGGTTTGAGAGAATCTTCACCTTCAGCTGATGCAACAAGGTAATTTGAACTGGAAAGGACTGACTGACAGTCTAAGGACAAGAAAATTGGCTGGGGATTCAAAGAACACCATGGAGCGGGGTAAGGCAAAGCAGCTGAACTCCACCCAGGTATCTGATATGAGAGAAAACATGCATGGTGGTGAGTGTTACAACAGTTTGAATGTACGTAGCATTTGCAGTGGTCAATCTGCTGCGAAATATGGGAGATATGCTGAGAAATATACAGGAAAGATGAAAAGTGAGTCTGGCCACAGCTGTAATTATTATAGGTCTGCTCATGGTAGAAATTATAGGTCTACTAGACATTCTAACAATGAAAGGTGCATGCCTGAATGGCGTAGAAAAGACTCTAGTAAGAGCAGGGTTGAAAGTGATAGAAGAAATGATGGGACTAGGTGCAGAGGTTATTTGGCTTTCCATGATGCTAAAGCGTGCTTTTGCTGTGGCAGAGATGATCACCAAATTAAGTTTTACCGAGGTTTACACTGCCGGAGTTGTGATGGTATGGGTCATACTTCCCAGGACTGTCGTTATAAAAGGTATAAACATACTGATAAGTATAGTCATCGAGGTAGTAGCAGCAGTAGAGATGGGAGTTGTGCTAGTGAAATGAGTGAGGTTCACATAGGTCATGTAAGGCTTGCTCCTGTGGCCCAACCCGCAAGTGGTGTCAGAACTGGGGGAGCTCACGGCACCCTTGAAGCCCCTAACAGACCTACCCACTCTGAGGAGGTGGTCTCAGCCCAGATGGACTCGTCTGTTAGGCCTGTGAAAGCTTCGACTCTTGTGGAGGAAAGCCAGGAGGTAGTTGCTGAGCAGTCACTTGTGACCCGGTAACAGCTTGCCTCCGAGGGTGTCCATAGGCCTCAGCCCACTGATAACATGGATTGCAATGCTCACTTCGGTGAGGGGTATAATTCTACTCAGATAAGTGAGACTGTGATAGATGGAGGTGATAGTCAGTTGTGTGAGTAAGACCCAAAGCCTGGTGGAGGTGAAGGCAAATTGTGTGGTCTGGAACCAAAACCAAATGGAGGTGGAGGTGAAAGTCAATTGTGTGACTCAGATCCAAAGACAAGTGGAGGCGAAAGCCAATTGTGTGGTCCGGAACCAAAGCCAATTGATGATGGGGAAAACCTTAGTGTGTGGCACAACGTCGAGTGGTGCGAGATTGGTTTGACCGCTGTGGCGATACGAATGATAGCAATCTTGGTGAGATTGAGTCTTTGTGGTGAGCGGCCAGTGATAGGTATGACATGGGTGAGGTTCGTATTTTTTCTACCTAACTGTACATCTTTCCAGTGTGGATACTGTCTCTGCCCCTAACCAAAGTGCATAGTTTTGAGTATGCTTATGATGATGTTTCACCTCTGAAGCTAGCTGTAGCTGTTGATCTTGTGTTTTGTGTATCCTGCTAGCTTGGAACAAAAGTGCATGTTATATTCGTGCATTATTTAGTTATTGGATTAGTAAAGGTTAAGGGTAGCTAAAAGATCGTGGATAGCTGGAGGGGATTAGAAAGCTAGGAACACACTTTTGTAGTGGCCACAGTTTGTGGTGGTTGTGTTATGCTGGAGCTTCAATATTATACCTAGTGAGTGATTTAACAACAATGATGACAACGGTGAAAACGGTGACAACGGTGGCAACGGTGGCAACGGTGACCGTGGTGACATGGTGACCATTATAATATAGATAATAATGATCACAACGATCAAAACGATCATAACGATCATACTGATCATACTGAAGACAACGATGATAATGATCGTAATGATGATAATGATCATAATGATCATCACAACGATCATAATCATAATAATAGTCATAATCATAATAATAATAACGATAACGGTAATCGTAACGATAATCGTAACGATAATCGTAACGATAATCGTAACGATGATCGTAACGATGATTGTAACGATGATCGTAACAATAATCGTAACGACGATCGTAACGATAATCGTAACGATAATTGTAACGATAATTGTAACGATAATCGTAACGATAATTGTAATGATAATTGTAAAATCGTAATAACCGTAATAACCGTAATAACCGTAATAATCGTAATAATCGGATTAATCGTAATAATAATAATAATGATATTAATAATGATAGTAATAGTAATAGTAATAGTAATAGTAATAGTAATAGTAATAGTAATAGTAATAGTAATAGTAATAGTAATAGTAATAGTAATAGTAATAGTAATAGTAATAGTAATAGTAATAGTAATAGTAATAGTAATAGTAATAGTAATAGTAATAGTAATAGTAATAGTAATAGTAATAATAATAATAATAATCATAATAAGAAAGATCATAATGATTTTTACTGGTATACTTGGAAATTATATGGAAGACCATACAATGAGAAATGGTATGTGGGACAGGAGTCAGTTGGGAACATGCAGTAATGTGCTAGGAACGGTGGAGGAACTACTGATAGATAACTGTATTTTTGAGGAAGTGAGAAAACACAAGCGATACCTGGCCATGGCGTAATGTGACTACCAGAAAGCAAATGATAAAGTACACGACGACTGGGTGTTAAAACTTTTCACATGGATTGGATACCCTCAGAAAACACTGAATGTGATAGCAACAATGACGGACAAGTGGAGAACCAGACTTGAAGTAATAAGAGAATGGAAGAAGGATACAAGCAGATGGATAACACTAAAGCATCGATTCTTACTGGGAGATAGCTTCGCACCGGTTGGATTTTGTTTGTCAGAAGTATCAGCAGCTTTGTTATTGCATAACAGTGAGGGATCACCAGGGAGTAAAAATATCAAGAGAACACACAGCTTGTTCATTGATGATCTGAAGGTGTACCAACCAAGCGATGAAAATCTAAACGCCGTCAATGAGATGATAGTTCAGGCAAGTCTAGATACAAGAGCCTGTTATAGAGTGAAAAAGTGTGCAAAGATAAAATTTACCAGAGAAAAGATGACTTAAAGAGAAGGGCTGGATGTGTTGAAAGGAAGAATGAGGTCACTAGATCCAGAAAAGAGTGAGAGTTACAAGTTTCTTGGATGCGAACAAGCGGAAGCCATTGATACATGTGCAGATACAAAAGAGCCAGCGAGGAGATGGTAAGGTGCATGAAGGCATTGACTAATAGGAAACTGCATGAAAGGAACTTTGTGAAAGCAATCAACACCAGCGTGATATCAGTAGCTAACTATGTTACGAATGTGTGTGACTTCACAAAAAAATCAATTGAATGACTTAAACAAGATCATAAAGGATGAGCTAAGAGAAGCAAACGTTCATGGTCGGCAAGCAAACCATGAGAGACTGTATCTGAGCAGAGAACATGTTAGAAGAGGCGAGAAGAGTATGAAGGATGTCTATGAATACACTAATGTACGAGTGGCATGTTATATGTGCTGTCAAGATAATGAATGGATGAATGTGGGAAAGAGAAACGAGGAAAAACGGAAAATTGTTAAGCAATGATGTCACTGAAACTCTCTCTGTCTATGGTATCAACTCGCTCTTTGATATAAATGGTCCCCATTTTGGGGGAGAAAGAATGATAGGAACGTGGAAAGGTATATAGAGAACCATCAAAGCACAAATCAGCGTGAAAACAGAAATAAATATAATACAGCAATATGAGACTAAGCAGATGCAGAGTGAGACGTATAAGAACTTGGATGAAGGAGGACATGAATGGTTGAGATGCGACCTAGTTTTAAAGAAAGCAAGAGCAACAATAAACATACAAGAGCAAATGATAGAAACAAGGGTATGGAAAGAAACAGACAAATGAACATAGAATCGGACAAGTTTTGATTATGTGAGCAGTTTTCAGAACGAGTAATGCACTTAGCTTCTGGATGTCAGATGCTTGCCGGGAGTGAATATTTGAGGAGACATAACAATACACTGAAGATCCTCATGGCCACCTGGGCAACCTAAAATGCACTGTTGGAAGATGGTCAATTTTGGTACAAAATGAAATCGGAACCAAGAACAGTCCTAGAAAACGATGCTGTGAAAATGTGCTGGGACTTTGAGTATAAGATGAGGAAATGAAGAACAGCAAGAAGGCCAGATGTAACCATTGAGTATAAAGATTGTAAATTGAATCAAATCATAGATATGGCATGCCCGAATGATAAAAGTAATAAGGAAAAGATCAAAGACAAACTGCGGAAATACCAACAATTAGCCATTGAGATCGGAGAGAGAAGACCAGGTTTTCATGTAGAAATCATCTTTGTGGTAGTAGGATGCATGGGTGGAGGCACAGCAAGATTGAAAGAACAGATAGAAAATGTCCTGGAAGCTGATGAGAAGAAGATAAGAAGAACTTGGAGAGAAATGTTCAAAACTGTACTGCCTGAGAGTGAAAGCGTGGTAAGGAAAGTGCTGGCAAACATCATTACAGCAAATTAAAAAGAAGAAATTTTTCCAGCAAAATTTGGTAGTAAAATTACAAAATAACCGGCCTTTGTTAACGCTAGAACACCATTACAAGTAATAGTAGGCACAAGTGAAGTGAGGGAAAATCCAGTTATTATTAATTATAATAATATTTGTAGTAGTAGTAATAATAATTTTAACCACCAAGCCACATACAGACAGTAGTTAGTTGTTGTATAGGAGCTTCATTTGCATGTTGTTTAATAATGTAAAGAAACGTTTCTTCAAGTTATCCTCTTTGGTAGAGCTGCTCTCCACTTCTTTCCAAAATCACAAATATCCCATTATTTGATTGGTCAACCATTTGTTGATGAGCCTATGATGTGCCTTGTTAGTTTACTGGGAACTTTATTGTTTTATCACAAGCGTGGGTCAATGTCAATCCACAAAAGACGTAAAAACAGGTAGTTGGGGCTAGGCCTTTGTTTCCTGTTGTAATGCTAATTGTTTTCAAGACAATCACCAGGAGAAAAATCAACCCCCTCTAACCAAAACAACACTTGGCAAACTTTGACCCCCTAACGTTAGCGAGTTGGGAGTTTGACCCCTAAATTCTCGGGGGTTGGGAGTACTCATCCCTCCTCTGGAAGATGCTTTATTCTAACTGTTAAAATAGAGGTTTTTTATGAGAAAGTTGTTTTTCTTTCTGCAGATTTTTGAATGTATGTTAACTTTTTTTTGGAAAACTGCTTAAAAACTTCAATTGCAATGATTGACAAAATTAGAACTAGAAACACTAGATATTAACATTTTAGATAGTTTCTATTGTGAAAAGAGTAAAATATAAAAAAATCAGTTTTGAACACAAACACAATTGAAAAAATTTAAAGTTTTATGGAAACCTTCATTACTGTTGGCAAATGAACCATTTTTCACCGAGTAAATTTAGGTTTCCTCAACATAGTGAACTTGTAAAATTGATTCTGGCCTCAGAAGAATCGGCTCAAACATTTTCTTCAAAATGTACCTTAGTCATTCCATTTTCCTCTGCAAACTTTTCAACCTCCCTTTGGTTCATTTTAGCACAGATAAAGGCCTCTTGTACTTCGGTTATAATCTGTTGCTTGGTTGTCCCACCGTGTACCTGCAAAAATAATTTTCTTTAATGAAACTTTTTTCAAGTCTCAAAAATCGACACACTTTTTTAATCTGTTCTCCAAGACATTTAGCAATGAAGACTCCAAAAGATTCCAGCAACTCTTCCATAATAAAAGTTTCATTGCTTTCGAACAAAAGCGTCCTAGGTAAAACAAGACCAGAGAATTGCTACGCAATCATGTCGCGATCTAACAATAGGTTGCAAGAAGAATCAATACAAGAATTGCACACAAGTGGGTATTGCATTTGTCTAATTTCAACTTGGCATTAGTAGTTATTTCGGATCTACTGATCAATTTTTGCTTGAAAACAAACTTATTTGATCACAAATTATGGTTTTTTTTGTATAAATTGTACACCATATACCATGTGTTATACACTATATACTATATATTGTTTAGTGTATATTGTATGCTGTATACTTTATGATATAAGCTATATACTTTGGGAGATTTTCCTAATAATTAGACAAAATAGGCCCCTTTCCCCACCCTAAACCCCCCTACATCTTTTATGTTACCAGCAACAGGAGTTTTGAATGGACCCGGAGCCCTTCCCTTTCTGATCTATATGTACTATCCCAGATTTAGGGATACTTGCTATACCAGGTCGCGGCGGGCCAGTATTGGGTATTTGCACCATAGAGGACCTACCCCGGGTCTTACCCCATGCGAGCCAATAAAGATGGCTACTAAAGGTAGCCTAGGACCCCAGGAGCTGGAAACCCTTTGCCTCGCAGTGAGCGGAGCAATGTAAATGATAGGAGTAAAGATTAGGACGTTTGGATACCTTATAATGATTGGAATATTTCCACCATCACAGAAAGAGCGGAAATGGAGCCCAGAGCTACCACGCCATGTGCTCAGTTCTCTCATTGGTTTGCCTTGTGGTTGCGATTTGTACTATCTCTTTTTATTCGTCTATATTTTGTGTCACTGTATGTTTTTGCCTCACCCGTAATAAGGAGGTGAGTCCTCCTGTCTTCTCCTATAAAATTGAGCTGCTGTGTATGAGAGAAGGCAGAAGCTTGTGGATTTTTGTGCTATGACTTTATAATGTTGCTGACTAGATTCGAGCAATAAAGTATTTTATTCTTGTAAACTCTGTGTGATTCTTCTGGGTCGCAGAACCTGAAGCAGCCGTTAGTTAAAGTCTAGTTGGAGTGGATGCCATTGTGTCAGTAGTAGGAGGAGGAAATGTACTACAATACTATATACTACATTCTGTAGAGTTATTGATGTATGAATTGTATATTATATATTACACACTGTATAATTAGTGATGTATTAGTTGCATACTATACACTGTAAGGTTATGGATGATAATTTGTATAATAGATACTTTATATTGTGGAGTTAATGATATACAAATTTTATACTGTGTATTATATACTGTAGAATTAGTTATGTATTAATTGTATATTATATACTATATACTGTAGGATTAATGCTGTATAAATTATATACTACATATTATCAGGTTTGTGACAAGCATATGCGTATCGCTAATCGTTGATGCCTATATTTTTCGCTAGTCTCTGCTATTTCACAAATGATTAGTCTATTTACACTGGTTTTCAGGATGATAAATGATTACCTGAATTTAAATGCCTGACGTATATAATTGATTTTTTCAAGATATGGAAGATCAACTATTTTCATTTCATCCAAATGGTCACTAAAAAATTCAATGTAACATAACTTTTTTTCTTTTAAAGTTCCACATCTGGTGACTTCTGCTGTATTAAATCCACATTTGCAGCAATTTCTTGAAGATTTCTTACTAAACAGGATATGAAGTCTCTGCACCAATGATACGACTCACTAAAAAATTTGTTTATGTTTTGTTTTTGGCATTTTATGTCGTCTTTCTAGCTGCTAGATATTTTTCTTTTAGTTTAATATAGATTACAGCCTAAGGTTAACTTAGCCATGATACAAAAACCAAAATTTTTTTTGAGACTATGAATAATATCATTCATTAACAAACTGGAAAATTTGAGCAGATGATGCAGACAATAGCAGAGACTTCAACGATATTGTGGGAATATATTATAGTTGAGAAAAGCTTAGGAGATAAATATTACATATGCTACCATTATATATCTTACTGTGATTAGTACAATCACACAATTACGTTTTATTTTTTTTAAGGGATATATGACATGATGTGCAATTTGTACCCAAATTTCTTGAAAGGAAATCATATAATAAATAATAATTATCATTAATATGATTAATGTTATTACAGTTTTTAATACTTGGATTTTCCCTCACTTCACTACTATCATTTACGATCATTATTATTATAATAATTGTTATAAATATAACGAAGAATTGATAATAATAATTGAAACAACCGGATTGTTTTATTATAGTATTACTATTATTGTTTTTATTTTTATTGTTCTTGTAGTTTTTTATAATACTTACTCTTATTAGTATTATTATTTATTATCTAATCGTTCATTTCTTGTTTTTTGTAATTTATTGATTACTAGCATAGATACCCGGCGTTGCCCGTGGAGGTAACATAGAAACTTTGAAGGTCATGTTAGGGAGATCAACATGGGCTAGTGTTACGGAGTTGTTATGAAATTGTGTTTGTAAGATTGTGTTGATGGGCCAGTTGGCTTGAAGAGGTCCGGTTTCTCCATGGACAAAAAATGGTTTGTTTAGAGTTCCCCAAGCACTTGTTGAAGAATTTTGTAACTGGGTATAACTTCCACCAAATTTTCTGTCGGAGCATTGAGCATTTCTTGGAACTTTTGTCTGCACTAATCATTAATTTATCATCGAATAGGTGCGCCAACTTCCCTCTTGCTTCAAAACAAATCTGAACCTTCGGAATATTTATACAGCATCCAGAGAAGTGCAACAATTGTTCCTTTCTATGCATTGCTCTTCCTATCGCTCACCACCACACATAACAACATGCAAAACATTGACCTTTCTTTTTGAAGAGATAAAAGCGCACCTCTTTTGTAATAGCTTCAAGTTTATTCATTGCAGGCACCAAAAGCATTTTTAGTAAGGTTTGTCTCTTCACCAATGGCATTCATCATAGAACATGCATTATATTTTCAAAAATTCACCTAAACTGCTTTGCTGTTTTTGTGCCTTTAGCGAAAAAACCAACTCCATAAATCTGGTGGATATTCTGGTATTTGTATTTTAACTTTACATCACAAAACATTTGCTTGTTGACTAGACGAGCCACTTTTCAATAGTTTCGTTAATTTATTTGAGAATGCTGCATCCAACTATGTGAGTAAGTTAGCACGTTGTGAGCTGTTCACAGTGGGGCAATCACAACAATGTTATGATACTCTATGTTTTTCATTAATAAATTGCAATAAATATGATATTGTAATGGAAATGAGCAGACTGACGGTGACCTGATTGATGCCTGCTGAAGTGATACAGTACACGAGTGATTGTTGTCAAGCAAGCGATGGAAGTAGCCGAGATCCCTACCCGGTTGATGCAGCCAGAGATTAATACAGGACCCGTATTTATCCGTAAAGGACCCGGCGCTAGGACAGTTGAAAAACATCATTTTGGTTGACCCATATTATTATTATTATAAGTTATTTAGCTTAGGTAATTGTATTATAGATATTCTTAGTCTAGCACTGTTGTTATTATACTTCTAACGCAACTGCTTGTTATTAGCCAATCATTGTTGTGTGTTTTCAACTGTAGCATTTTTTGATATAAGTGTGGCATATCGCCCACTGCTTCAGACTTTGCTTCGCTTTGCTAGAGATAACGTTAGTTGCTCTGCAGGTGTTATCGGCGTATTCTTGGACACATAGTTAGTGGGATCTAACTACGTAGATTCTTCACTCTACACTTGAGAACTATTTCTATTTCGCAAGGTTTTGTATTTTCTCATAGATAATATATTATCATTAATCTGAAACTCTTCTTGTTAGAGTGGCGGGTTCGCCTGTAACACTAAGTTTGACATAGACCACGTTGTTTGGGAAACTAAGTTTGCATACCTTGTTCAACTGGATCTGTCTGCTAAATCCGCATCTTTTGTAACAAAGAACTATTGCTACCGTATCAGTAATGTCTATTGATAAAGTCTATAAGTACTGCTATTTACAATAAGGGCCACTTTTGCCGTATTGAGCACCGTTGATACAGTCTATAAGTATTGTTATGTACAATAAAGACCTTTGTTGCCGTATTGATAACACATTGTAGTTGAGATAAACCGATCTACCAAGAGAGCTTTGTTACCACTTGAATCAGCACTCTGCAATTGCCCTGTTGTCTCTACTTACATTACCGGCTACTCTTTAGAGTGTCGACAAGGATTTTCGAGATCACAATGAAAACCTTTACATTGGTGGCAGCAGTGGGATAAGTTCGTGAACAACGAGACACTGTTTGAGAGTCAGCAAATGGCCAAACTAACTGTTTATTCTTTCCCCTCTCCTCCTAAATAACAGTGCTCTCCCTTATACACAGTATACTGGTAGAATACCTCACTACCACCCCACGGATACTGTGCTTCCCTGTATACAGTGATCCGGTAGAGCATCTCTCAACCACCCCACAGAAACTGTGATTCCCCTCTATTTTGATCTTGTGGCGAGCCCCCCACTAGACAGAGCGCTCATCCTACCATGCGGAGAAGAGTGCGACCCTGTACCCGTCGTTATCTGATCTTATGGCGAGCCCCTTACTATACAGAGCACTTCCCTTACAGCGTATGGGAGAGTGCAGCCATATGCTCTCTGTCCAAGCCTGACAGAGTGCTTCTCTTGTAGCCCCGTGTCCCCTGTTAAGCAAGTGAGTGTCCGCTTCGAAGCGAGCTACAGACGCCACAGCTACCCGTATCAGTACAGTCATCTGCCAAAGGATCTGTCGTGCCCGTACTAAAGAGCATACTGCTGAGAGAAGATACAGCCACCCCTTTGGGTGGCTGTACAGAGAGCCAGAAGCGCTGGAAAATTGCCAGAAAGCACCCCTGAAGCTGCAGCTTTGGACTGGCTAGCACAGAAGTTTCAGGGTGCTCTGAAACCCCGTATTCCTTCCCCTACTCCCGTAAAGCACTTCAAGCCATCCAATTTCAACGGCCAAGGTGATGTAGAGTGTTTCATCACTCGGTTTTGTAGAAGTGGTTGATGCTAACGATTGGGATGCCCACACGGCACTTCTCCATATTACAGAAGCACTCCGTGAAGAAGCAGTGGATTGTGGTAGGCTTAATAACCTGTAAGCCGCATTTACTAACCTCCGTGCTCATTTTCGCCTTACACGACGTGAAGCCCTGCAGAACCTCGCACGTCTGAAAAAGTTGCCAAATACTCCTTTTCAAGAAAATGCCAACAAAGTGGAGAAATTGGTACGGATTGCTTACAAGGATTTGACAGCGAGACATGTGGAAATGATGGTGTCGGAGACGTTCCTGTCTAACATGGGTTACCCGTATCTGCAGAGTTATCTGCTAGCTGTGAATCCCCGGAGTGTAGAAGAAGCTGTTTGTGCCGGGATTGAGTTCCTTCACATAGAAACATTCCCAGACATCAAGACCACCGAAGTCAGGGTGGTGGATAAAGAAGATGATGAGTATTTTGACTAGGAGTACTACACCTCTGCCGTGACCAATTGTTGTCATTATCAGACTGCTGCTGTCAGCCGGGCCCCGAGAGAAACGGGGCCTCCATATGCAGCTGTGAACAGTAACCCCGATGTGAGTTACTCTGCTCCACCCCTGCAACAGACTACAGTACCGAGTGACACAATGGCAGCAATGCTACAGGATATTCAGGACATGGCCATCAAGGTTCGAGAGTTGAAAGAGTGGCAGGAGTCAAGTCCCTTCGTTCCTCTTATTCCCTGCACCCCGTTGCACGACCAACCCCTGCTCATCCCGCATCAATGCAGCGTCCTGCTAAGGTTCAGCCTCGAGCATGTCAGCCTCCCGTGGCACTAGTCCATCTTTCAATTGAACAACCACCGTCTGAACCGACCGAGTGGGTGGCCCTCCTATGCTGGAGTTGTGGGCAGGTGGGTCATTTCAGCAAGGATTTTTCTGTGAGATCCAAGGCCTCCTCTAGGTATAATCAAAACCTGTGTCAGAAACGAGCAGTGCAGCAGTAGCTACTACACCGGCGACCTTCGATAAGGCGCAAAGGTGGAACAAGGAGACATAGAGAGTGGAAAGATGGAGCCCTGCACCTGCCACACACTCTTGGACTGACGAGCCCTGAGGTAAGAGAAGCCCAAGAAGAAAGAGAAGAAGAAGGCAATAAAGCAGAGGAAGGACAATGAGAGAGAGCAGGAACGCCCTCCCCCAGTCATTCTGACACTGCTGGATATGCCACCAGTACAGCTCGAGGAGGTAACTTCGTGTCAATATACTTGTGCTTCGTGTTGGCAGGCTGCTGTCTCACCGGTATGCCAAAAATGGAGCGACCTATATTCCCCAGAGACACCATCATGTCTCTTCCCCCTCAAGCAAATAATGTACAACCTACTCACATGCCCAATGCTGAAGTGGACGGACCGTAAAGAGGTAGTTATTTCATTCCCAGCAGGATAGAGAACAGAGCAGCCAACCTTCTTGTCAATAAGGGGTGTACTACCAATTTCTTATCAGAACCTGTGATCAATCAGCTTCCTCCACCAGTGAAGAAGACTATAGGGAAGAGTGAGTCATTGGGAGTTATGGCAGACGGCACCCGTATCCGCTTCTGTGGTGCAAAGACTACTACCCTGCAGCTAGGAGACCTACCTCAGCCAGGTTCAGTCAAACAAAATAAAACCCAAACTGGGCATGCCCTTCCTCATGAGTCACGTTTGCCGCCTCAAGTTCAGTGAGTGCACCATCGTCATCACAGGCTAAAGGATGCAGTGCATGCAGAAAAAGATGGTACACCACTGGTGAATAGTGTACGGAACCTCGATACGACACAACAGCCCACTAGCCAGGAATTGGAGGAGCACTGTGCAAGCCCCAGTCAGAGTTGCCCTCCCCTTTTCCGGACAGAAAAATGTCCAGGAAAACATCCTACTGTTGCTGAGGCTCTAGCACCAAGTGAAATGGTGCTGCCAGACATCAGTGTGACACATTGCTCCCCCAACCTGCCAGCATCACCAGCTGTAGCCTTGAGTTCTCCACTCAGCTGCAGTACTTAATCAGAGTTTTCAAACAGGTACAAGAGAGAAACGTCGGCATGCAGAAGTTATGGAGACTGGTCAGCAAGTGTTTGGATAGTGCAGCTAGAGTAGTACGTACACCCCAATGGCTTTCAGCCAGCGCCACCCTGTGAAGAGGAAAAGTTTTCTCCCGTTTGTAACAGATGTGCCCTAGCTTCGGAGTGGCCAGGCGAGCAAAGACAGTTTACATCACTAGTTGCACTCAACAATTTTGACAAAGATGGCACAGAAAGTTTGATCAGAAACAGAGAGCTTGTGCAGGAGATGTCCTCCCCTTCTAGAGAGTATATGCCAGGCTTGGAGCTGCCAGAAGAACAGGGGCCCCCCCTCCCCTCCTTCCCCACCAGTTATTCTGAGCAAGCATAGTGAAAAAGGAAGAGGCAGTTTGAGCAAGAACAAGCTGGACATGCAGGAGCTACCCCTTTTGAAAGCTGAAGTGGCTACACCCTCCCCCACCCATACCAAATTTCGACCTCCCAGTGCATTGGAACAATGGCTGTGTAAAGTAACAGCCCCTCCTACTCACCAGAGACAGTTGCTAAGTTGTGCAACAGCAGATAAACAAGTGGATGCAGAAAAGGGAGATGAAAGATTACCTGTGGTTCAAGCGTTTCTCCTGGGCAAAGTTTTGAGGAAAAATTTGCAAACCAGATGTCAACAGGAACGATGAGTGAAGTCCGGTACAGCTGCCTGTGAAGAACCAACCCACTAGTGAAAATATCACCCGGCGATGAAACAGAGAAAGTGAAGCATTATTTCTCTGGTGAATTTGAGCTGCAAAAACGGTCAGGTCAAAACAGAAGTAGGGATAAATTTTGGATGGGTACAGCGACACCACTGTACTGGGCACCATTGCAACTAACACAGTCTGATGGACCTGTTAGCAAAGTTTCCGATGTGTACCCCCATCCAGATAGGAGATATGGGCGGCTGATTACTGGACCCATTATTCAGTCCAGTGTTGTGTATCCACCCCTGCCCGCTTGTGGTTAAGGGTAGTCCAGTCACCAATGCGCGAGGGCCACCATTGTTTCATAGTTGTTCGCACAGCAAGGACGCACTTTCACCGCTGAAATTAATAGCCATTACACTGAGAAGATCGATCACCAAAAATATGCCCAACCAGCATCTAGAGATGACGCTTTGCAGCTACAAGAAGAGGAAGATTTCATGATGGAAATCACTGTAGAAGTGGACCAGCCGCTGCCTTTTACGTTGCCCACTACTCATCCAACTGTTGCTCAGCCAACCCCTTCCAAGCAGGTGTCAACCTCAGCCATGACCATCACTCAGGAAGAAGAAGCCAAGAGAGAGTATGCTTTCTGTGGCATGAGTGGAAAGACTGAATTGGAGGATAGCTGGATGCTGAAACACAGTACACCGAGCAACCCGTTAACACTTGGTCAGCTACTCCCCCTTTGTCTCTCCCTTCCTGTACTGCCACTACACCGGCCACTATGATTCATAGCCAGGGTGTAGATGAAGTAGTGCCTCCCATGTCCCCCCTATGTGGCACCCCCACATCTCACAATGCCGGCAGTATGCCGTCACCCGTATGGGACTCCCTTTCCCCCTCTTCCGTGCAGTACGGAGTTGAGCCAGAGCCAGGTGATGATGTCTGGGAAGACAGTTGCCAAACCACGCACCCTCGCACCCCTCACACCATAACCTCTGAGCGGAGCTGGTGAAAATCTTCCCGACAAAGAGGAGAGGAGCCATGCTCCTGACTGGGCTCTCTTCATGGAGCAAAAACTCTCACGGTCACCCCTCCTCTGAGCCGCCACCTCCTCCCATTGTTGTGCATGCCATTATCACACAGCTTTCCTTGCTTATTGAAGATCTGATACCGTCTAAGAGCAGGCGGAAAATCAGGATTGCTGCTCCGGCCTCGGCTCCCTTGTTACCTACAAAGAAGGAAGAGACAGCTTCTCTAGCCCTGACCCCTAGTTTTCAGCTGACAGATGTAGCTGCCTCCAGCCCTACATCGCCTATTGTGACTGAAGGGGTAGTAGTGCCCCATTCACCTGGATCTAAGCCATCCATAGCCCGTCTTCTGCTCCAGTGGATTGCCCCATCTGCAGAGAGCGAGATCCAACAACAACTGAAGAAATTGAGACAGAGTGTGAGCTCTCTCTGTAATAAAGAGCATCTACTGGCATGTGATGCATCACCGGTTGGTGTTGGTTGTTTTCTTTCACAAATGGTTGATGGTGTTAAAAGATGAGTTGCTTATGCATCAAAGATGCTAGCCCCGGCTGAAAAAAGAACCCAGAGTAGAACGGGAGGCCTTGGGTATCATCCACGGAACTCAGCGTTTCCAGAAAGATCTGTACGGTAGGAGGTTTAGGCTGATAACTGACCATAAGCCGCTAACAGCAATATTCGGGGACCAGAAAGGAGTTCCCGCACTGGCTGCCCTGATACTGCAAAAGTGAGATGTTTTTTTAGGTGCTTATGACTATGAGATAGTGTATAGGAGGTCCGAAGAGAACTCAAATGCTGATTACCTGAACCGTTTTGTAGTTGAAAAACCAGAGGTTGCACACAATGTTGGGAGCACAGATAACCGTCAAGTAGTTATGTGCGACTTGCCTCTCAATCACAAGAACATTGCCAAGTCTGCTAGACCTGATCCAGTTCCGACCAGAGTTCTATATGTGATTATGAATGGATGGCCAGAGGCAGTTAACGATGGCTTGAAAGTGTTTCAGAGGCGTAAGCTAGAATTGACGTGTGAGGATGGATGTATTCTTTGGGGTTCGAGAGTTGCAATCCCTGACAAACACAGGACGCGGGCCTCTGAAGAACTTCACTCACAACACTTTGGTATGGTGCGTACCAAATCCCTAGCTAGAGGTTATCTGTGGTTTCCAGGCTTGGATTTGGTTATAGAAGAACTGATCAAATCATGTAGTATATGTCAGACAGTACAACATGAACTGCCAGCTACAGTATGACCATGGAAATATTCTGACTTACCGTGGTATCGACTACACGCCGACTTTGCGACATTCAAGTGCAAAAACTACCTGATGTTGGTTGATTCACATTTTAAGTGGCCAGAAGCAATAGAGATGTCTTCGACCACTAGTGCTGGTCTAATACTACAGCTACAAAAAGTGTTCAGTACTCATGGCTTGCCTGCTATACTCATAACTGACCATGGTCCACAATTTGTTAGCGGGGATTTTGGGCCGTACTTACAGCAAGATGGTATCCGTCACTGTATGTCACCACATTATCATGCTTCATCATCTGGGCAGGCAGAACGAACTGTACAGATAGTGAAAGGTATGCTAAAGAAAATAGTAGTCGACAACAAGGACATCCCTGGACTCATGTCGGATTATCTACTCAACTCCCGTAACACTACTCATTTGTTGACGGGTAGATGCCCAGCCAAGTTTCTTATGAAACGCCAGCTTCGTACTCGCCCATAATTAGTAAAACCTGGCAAGACACTAGAGATACAATCTAGTCAAACCGATGAGGTCAGAGATTTTGGCATAGTATTTAAGCCATCACAAACTGTACGTGTGAAGTCAAACACTCGACTATATGAGATTGGCAAAGTGGTAAAAGTGCTAGGTCATGACCAATTTCTAGTTCGTGCCAGAGGCTGTATCAAGTATACGCATATCGATCACCACCAGCATACAGAAGGGGTAGATGACTACCAAAAAGTTCCTTTACTGGCATATCATGTCTGCTCAACATTTCTTGTGTGTTACTGTTGTATTTCCTTTTCTTATTAATTAAATAATATGTAGTAAGCATATGCTCATGGTTGTGACATTACTAATTAGTTGTGGAGGAATTGTCATGTCTTGACAATAATAGGGAACTCCCCTTTTTGCTGCATTGTTATTGGTTACTTGTTTACTGATGACTCATATTATGTTGCCAGCTAGATTGCTGCACTTTTTCGCTGTACACTATTGAACGTAGTTGTGTGCTAATAAATAGAAATGCATGTATTGCATAGACGTCTTATCAGTATCAATATAGGGTTAACGATGTATAAATTGTATACTGTCTACTATGTACCGTAAAGTTAATGATTTATAAGCTGTATACTATATAGTATATATTGTAGGGTTAATGATATACATAAAAGTGTAATATATACTATATGCTGTAGTTAATGAGGTGATGAGAAAAACTTTCATACCTTCACAACTTTCAGTAGATCAAGTGTTCTCAATCCTTCTGGGAGCTGAAGTTTAGCCATGAACTTGATTAGCATCGTTTTACCACAACCAGTTTCTCCCATGATGACAACTGGTAGATTTGTTCTACAAATAAAGGGAATGAAAAGTTGAGTTTTCTTTAGAAAAACTGTTTTTTGAACAGAGATTTTGAGTTTTATTTATTATTTTATATCTTTAAAAAAATTTCAACTCAGATCGCCAATGGAAAAAGTGCAGAATGAAAAGCATCAAAAGAACAAGAATGCATAATGTGGAGCGGGTTGCATTGAAAAAAGTGTTCCGAGTAATACAATAGGAGCAGATCTCTCTCATGGGGTTTAAGGACAATAAATTTCTCCTTGTTCAAAGAGCCATTTTGTTGGCACCAAGTACCATGAGAACATGAAAGGTACCTTTTTGTGTTCACCAGTTGTATCATGCGTTTCATTTTTGTTGTAATTGTATGATTAACTAAATCTTTACTGAGCAGAGTTTGTTTATATTGGGGTGTGTATCGATATTTAGATTGTGGGGTTGAGTGTATAAAAATAAAATGCCGTATTATTGTAATGCTATTGATAGGCAAGATGTCAACAAAGGGAGATCTGCAGATGAGAGTGATGAATGAAAACGATATTTAGTGGACAGGGCTGTAGTGTAGGTTCAAAAAGTGGTCGTGCCATTGGGTGGGAGGGGAGGTTGTGCGGGGGAGGGGTGGGGTGCGGGCGCCCCTCACCCGCTTATGCCCCGCGCGAGCGGAAAACTTTGCAAAATTCAGTGCTGGCATGGACTTTGCAGAGCATTTCAGACCACAAAACTTATTCCCAAATGAGCCAAATAACCAGCTTTTCATTATATGCAAATCAAATTTTCTTTGTTGCTCCATCCTAAACACTTTGTTAAATTCTGAGTTTAAAAAAGTCTTATCCTATTATTGTTTGGGTTATTATTATTATTACAATTATACCAAGAAATAGTTTTCTTTATTGATCTCTATAATTGGGGTGAAAATTACATGCTATTGATTGACTAAGCACAAAACGCAGCACTCATCTAAAAGTAAAGGGTAGTAGTAGTTGATGGAAGACACCATTGACAAATCGATTGATGAAAAATATACAGCAGGTTGCTGCAATCCCTGTAACCACACATATTAACACACTGTTATCCAACTACTGAGGCACTTTTTTACTTCAAGTGTTCAATGTCTGAAAAAATATTCCAATGTAAAATACATGTCTCTCGTCCCACCCAAAAAAAATCAACAAAAAACTAAAAGTAAAATAATGTTTGATAAAACATTGTGTATTGTGACGGACGGCGCCGACAGTAACACTCACTCATTACTCTATGTCTACACTCTAACTCATTTTGTTCTATGCACATTTATCATACCTTTCTACTTGTACACAATTGTATATAAACGCCATGTGAGTGCATCCAGCCGTAGCTGTGAAGCCAACCCACTATCATTCTATTTGTCTAGCCTTTCTTAACAGGCGTGCCTTACTACATTTCTTTTGTCATGTCTTGTGTACCAATTTATTATTATGTAACTCCTTTTATAAATAGCCGTGTTAAGGCAGCAATAAATCAGAGTCAGCTTGCCCCACTCTCAGAAGTTTCTTTGTTCTCTAACAATAATAACTTCACTGCGCTAGTACATGCTCGTACACCGAATGCTCTATTACTCGAGTAGTAATATACAAGCAGATCAGCCTCAACCTCTGCTGGCCGAACCTAGCTCTGACTAGTTCGCCTTCAAAGTTCGGTCACTGACTTGCACTCAGCAGAACAGTTCGAACCTCTGCTGGCCGAACCTAGCTTGCCTAGTTCGCCTTCAAAGTTCGACCTCTGCCTTGCACACTGAAACAAGCTAACGCAACCGGCAGTTAGACTAGTAAAATAGGAATGGTTACACACCATTCCCAAGGATACTAGTCGACCTGTGGGCGTGTTGTATTGCTCAGCGATAGACATAGTTGCCAACTCAGTTCGGGAAGTTGTGCAGGTAGGCCGAGCTACCAACTCACACAGTGAAATCCTGCACAGTATTATAATAATAATAATAATAATGATGATGATGATGATGATGATAATGATGATGATGATGATGATGATGATGATGATGATGATGATGATGATGATGATGATGATGATGATGATGATGATGATGATGATGATGATGATGATGATGATGATGATGATGATGATGATGATGATGATGATGATGATGATGATAATAATAATAATAATATTGTCATATAGGCCATTAAGATTAATAAATAATAATGAATTAAACTCGGAACAACACCATAAAAAATAACAATTATTAATATTGACAAGTTCCCATTTATATAGATCATCATAATCATCATGTAATAATAATAATTATTATCTTTAATTAGAATAATAATAAAAAATAATGGTAGTAACCTAATATTATTAAGAATAAAATCAATAATTATAATCATCATTTATTTATTATTATTTGCTTTAGTCTCACTACTACTATGCTTCTACTATTATTTTTTTTATTAATTTTTTTTAATAATTATCAAATTTATTAATAGTCCATAATAATAATAATAATAATAATAATAATAATAATAATAATAATAATAATAATAATAATAATAATATATAAATGGGGAATGTGTCAATATATATTAATTAATTATTAATAACTATTAGTATTTCTGAAGGTGTTTTTTAGTGTTTTATTCATTTTATTATTTTTACCCATCATGAAACCATTATTATAATGTTGTCATTGTTAAGAAGATTGACAGTAATATTATAAATAATAATAAATAATAATAGTGTGACGGACGGCGGCCATATTTAACCAGTATGACACTCTATGCATGCACTCAATGACTATTCACTCTATGCACACTATACACTTATTTTACTCATTTACCTTACACACAATTTTATATGTAACACATGTGCATGCACTCAGCCGTAGCTGCAAGGCCAGCCCTATCTTTTATATGCTTATTCTTATTTGTCTAGCCTTTCTTAACAGGCGTGTCTTACAACTTTCCTTTGTCCTTGTTTGTTTACATATTTATCGGTTATGTAACCTTTTGTATAAATAGCCGTGTAAAGGCAGCAATAAATCAGAGTCAGCTTGCCCCACTCTCAGAAGTTTCTTTGTTCTTTAGCAATAATAACTTCACAGCGCTAGTACATGCTCGTACACCGAATGCTCTATTACTCGAGTAGTAATATATAAGCAGATCAGCCTGAACCTCTGCTGGCCGAACCTAGCTCTGACTAGTTCGCCTTCAAAGTTCGGTCACTGACTTGCACTCAGCAGAACAGTTCGAACCTCTGCCGGCCGAACCTAGCTTGCCTAGTTCGCCTTCAAAGTTCGACCTCTGCCTTGCACATTGAAACAAGCTAACGCAGCCGGCAGTTAGACTAGTAAAATAGGAATGGTTACACACCATTCCCAAGGATACTAGTCGACCTGTGGGAGGGCTGTATTGCTCAGCGATAGACATAGTTGCCAACTCAGTTCGGGAAGTTGTGCAGGTAGGCCGAGCTACCAACTCACACAGTGAAATCCTGCACATTGGTGGCAGCAGTGGGATTGGAGACACCCACAAGCAGAACCCAACTGAGCGATGGCACAGAGAAGGAGAGCACTCAGCATCGACCGAGAGGAGCCATCCGGCATGCAGATGATGAACACCCTCACTCACATCTTGGACAGGATGACCATGACCTTGACCAGAAGCAAGTTCAAGGTGCCGCAGTTCGACGGCACAGGAGAAGTAGACTACTTCTTGCAGCGGTTCGAAGAAGTGGCCAACGCCAACCAGTGGCAACCAGATGACCGAGTGATACACTTAAGGCAAGCCTTGACAGGCAAGGCCGAACAGTGTGGAAGAGGAGAGACGGTGGAGGAGGTGACCATGAAGCTGAGAGCTACCTTTGGGCTCACACGTTCCGAAGCGCAGGCGAAACTACTGAGCTACAGACGAACAACCAGGGACAGCCTGCGAGATCATGCAACCACCGTGGAACGCCTCATCAAGGCTGCCCACAACAACCTCCCCAGACAGAACCAAGAGGAGCTGGTGCTCCAGACGTTCCACAGCATGCTGGGACACACTTACCTACAGCGACATCTGCTGGCTGTTCGCCCCCAGAGCTTGGAGGAAGCGATACAAGCAGGCAACGAGTTTCTGCAGGTTCCACACCAGCCGCTAGGAGAACCACATGTTCGAACAGTGGAGGCCGAAGACTTAGCTCCGACCCCACCAGGAGAGACTGCTCGTTCACAAGAGGTGCAAGACCCTCTTACGCAGCTCCTCCGCACGGTGGAAGGACTAAGTAAGGAGATAGCGGACCTCAAAGCCGAACAGAGGGAAGACACTCCCAAGAGATGCTGGGGTTGCCAGCAGGTTGGACACCATCGGAAGGCATGCAAAACTGCTCCATGGCCCAGCCGCCAGGGAAACGATTACCGCCCGCAGCAGTAGGGAGACCTGCTGGCTGCGCACGGGCACTTCAAAGGAAGGCGCAGGCACCTCCGAGGAACCAGGATCGAGCGCGACGGGTAACTCCTACTTTGGACCTCCTGACCAGTCCTCCGATCGCTTTACACAACCGATTCTCCAGTCTGTCGACACTTGACAGCCCTGTCACACTGGAATCGGAGAGCGAGGAGACTTTCAAGCAGCAGGAATCAACCAGGCCCAAAAAGAAGGACAAACAGACCCAGACGCCACCACCCAAGGAGGAACGGTTCACACCCAAGCCTGTAAACCTTCAGTCAAACCAAGTGGAGCGACCTTACAGCTCCAGCTACTACCTGCCAGGACGGATAGAGGGAGAAGCAGTCACGCACCTCATCGACACGGGATGCAACACCAACCTGTTGGCAAAACACGTCTTTGACCGACTACCCTCTCACCTACAGCAGGCTCTACAGCCGTACGACTCGCACGGTCTCATGGCAGATGGAACGAGGCTACCCTTTTACGGATTGCTAACCCTGAAAGGACGAATACGGCATGTCAAGTTCACCGAGACCTTCGTGGTGAGTCAAATCAATGAAGATGTCATTCTCGGGATGCCATTTCTGACGAGCCAGGAATGCCAGCTAGGGTTCGACCGACCTGTATTGATGATACAAGGGAGAGAGCTGGCCTGCACAGATCGGCATGGAAGGAGCCTTGTCTCCAAAGTACAAGTTCGGCAAGACACCAGTCTGCCCCCACAGACGGAGGTCACCATACCCTGCCACCTGAGTGCCAGGGAAACCTGTCCTCAGGGAGTGATAGAGAGCCTGCAGGGTGGGTTACCGATCGCCACGAGTGTCAACAGGCCGGACGCAAGAGGAAGAGTGTTGGTACGATGCTTAAACCCAACACAGGACACGCTGAGGCTGTCAGCAGGAGAGGTGATTGGCACCTTCACCGGAGTAGATGAAGGTGGAATCCAGACGCTGAACGAGCCCAGGAAGACAGACGAGCGAGCAGCGGCAGGAGGAAGAGTACCCCCCCACCTGCAAGAACTCTTTGACAAGGCCAAGAGAGGGTGTCAGACACCCCAGCAGGAAAGACAGCTCAAAGGGTTACTGCTCCAGTACCAGACGGTGTTCAGCAGCCACAACGGAGACCTGGGCCGAACCACACTGGCCGAACACTCCATTCCCACCATAGAAGGAGCTCGACCAATCAGGTGCCCCCCCCATCGGCTGGGACCCGAAAAGGAAGCAGAGGCGGAAAGGCAAATCAAGGACCTTCTGGAGAAAGACTTGATAGAGCCAGCAGATGGAGCGTGGAGTTCCCCCGTTGTTTTGGTCAGGAAGAAGGACGACTCGTGGCGGTTCTGTGTCAATTACAGGCGACTGAACGACATTACGAAGCAAGACGCTTACCCCATCCCCCGCATAGACGAGTCTCTGGACGCCTTGGCCGGCAGCAAGTACTTCACAACGCTGGATCTTACCAGCGGGTACTGGCAAGTGCCTCTGGACGCAGACGCTCGGGACAAGTCGGCCTTCACTACACGCAGTGGACTGTGGAAGTGGAAGGTGCTCCCCTTTGGATTGACGTCGGCTCCCGCCACCTTCCAAAGGCTGATGGAGAAAGTGTTGAAGGGTCTACACTGGAAGACGCTGCTGCTGTACCTCGATGATGTCATCATCATCGCCCCGGACTTCGAGACACACCTGCAAAGGCTCGGAGAAGTATTGGGACGCCTACAGCAAGCCAACCTGAAAGTGAAACCCTCCAAGTGTGAGTTGCTTCAGAAGGAAGTGAAGTATCTGGGCCACGTGGTGAGCGCCCAAGGAGTAGCCACCGACCCGAGCAAGGTCGAAGCAGTACGGAAGTGGGAAGCACCTAGAGAGGTGAAGGAACTGCAGGCATTCCTCGGAACAGCCGGATACTATCGACAGTATCTTCCAGACTATGCGACAATAGCCAAGCCGTTGACAGTACTCACCGGGAAGGAGATACCCTGGAAATGGGGAGGAGAGGAACAGGCAGCGTTCGACCAGCTCAAGGCACGACTAACGCAGGCTCCTGTGCTAGGATACCCCGACCCCAATCTACCCTACACTCTCGACACGGACGCCAGTGCCGTAGGAGTCGGCGCGGTATTATCGCAGGTCCAGGAAGAAAAGGAGAGAGTGATTGCCTATTTCAGCAAGACCCTAGCGCCTGCTGAAAGAAATTACTGCGTCACTCGGAAAGAACTGTTGGCAGTGATCAGAGCGGTCAAGCACTTCCGCCCCTACCTCTACGGACGGGAGTTCAAGCTCAGGACCGACCACGCCTCCCTACGCTGGCTGTGTCGACGGAAGGAGCCGTCGAATCAGATCGCCCGTTGGCTGGAAACGCTAGCTGAGTTTCGCTACAAGCTGGAACACAGAGCAGGAGTACGCCACGGGAACGCTGATGGGCTCAGTCGCCAAGGTGTGTGCACGGACTGTCGGCAATGCAGTTCCATTGAACGGAGAGACGGAGGACCCTCACACGCAGAGTTCGCTCAGGAAGTCCAGTCGGCCCCGCCGAAGAAGGAGAGAGTCAACATTGCGGTGACCAACCCAATGCAGACCACCAGGGACTTGGCTAAAGAGCAGCAAGAAGGAGGAGGACCAGTGGCTCGGATCTACGCCGAAGTAAAGCGGCCGGGAAGCATATCCGAGAGAGAGCTGGCAGAAGGAGAGCTGGAGTTGAGGACCCTGTACGAGAGGCGGGAGGCCATGAGTGTTCGGCCAGATGGCATACTCACCATCAAGCTCGCTCACCCCACCAAGCCAAAGCAGTGCGTGATCTGCCCCCCCAGCAGGAGAACACAGGTTGTCTGGGATACACACAAGATGGCTCACACAGGGATACACCGAACCAGACAACGAATCCTCTTGGATTGGTACTGGCCGGGTATCTCTCCGTTGGTGAGGAGACTCATCAAAGACTGTGAGGTGTGTCAGGTGGCAAAGAATGGCAGAAGGACAGAGAACCCCGGGAGACAGCGGATGTACGCAGGACGCCCCTTTCAGAAGTTGGCAGTCGACCTGGTCGGCCCCTTGCCACTGACGAAGAGGAAGAACCGCTGGGCCCTGGTCTTAACTGACCACTTCACCCGCTGGCAAGATGCCATTGCACTGCCAGACGCGACGGCCCCCACGGTTGCCACAGCGCTCGACGAGCGAGTATTCACGTACTGGGGACTACCCGAACAGCTGCACTCGGATCAAGGAGCGCAGTTCGAGTCGGTGCTCTTGGAGGAACTATGCAGTCTCTGGGGAGTAAAGAAGACCCGTACCACACCGTACCACCCGCAAGGAAATGGAGTCGTGGAAAGGCAAAACCGCACTCTGGGAGACGCCCTCCGCACACTAATCCTGACGAAGGGGCAAGACGAGTGGGACAGCCTACTCCCCCAGATTATGCGGGTATGCAGAGGTACCCCCCACTCAGCCACTGGAGAGACGGCCAACATGATGATGATGGGACGAGAAATACGCCTTCCCGACCAGCTGACGGGAACACCCCCCTCACTGGACCCCCAGAACATTACTGAGTACACGGCCGAAATCCAAGAGAATCTGCAGAAGGCGCACAACTATCTCAGAGAGCGCCAGCAAGAAATAAGGAGCCAGGAGAGTGAGGAACCCCCCGTGTTCCAGAAAGGAGAATTAGTGGTGCTGGAAAACAAGCGCAGAGTCAAGGGAAGCAACCCCAAGCTCCAGCCACGATTCGTTGGACCATACCAAGTCGCCGAGGTATTTCCGAATCATACGTATAAGCTAGAGAGGAATGGACAATGGTCAATCCAGAACGGCCAACGACTACGGTCCTACCGCACCTGCGAGGAGCCTGTAGGGCGGGCACCCACGTGTCGGGAGCCAGCTCTGATGCCAAACATGAAGGGAGCCAGGAGAGGTCGGCCACCCAAGAAGAAGCACTTCCCAGCAGGGCCAGACGAAGCAGTCGCCCCATTGCCGATGCCACTACATTGGATAGAGCGGCCACCCACCCATGAAGAGCGTGCGCCAACACCTCTACCCACGTATGAAGAACGTGCGCCGACACCACCACCCACCAATGAAGAAGAACCCCCAGCGGTAGTCACCGAAGAGAGAAGGGTGCCAGAGAGCACCGACACCATAGAGGAAGAAACGTTGCCAATAGAAGAGGAGCAACAGCCAGCGGAGGAAAGAAGGAACGAGACACCTCCCCCCGAGGTCACCAGAAGGTCAACAGTGACCCCTGACCTAGATGTCAACGAGTGGCCACCACTCAACCCCACAGGAACGACAGCCTCCCCATTAAACCGGCCTACAAGGGAAAGGAATCGACCAAAGAGATTCGATGACTATCAGTGTTATCAAACAGAAGGTCGTCCAAGCCCGAAAACACCAACTGGCCAAGCCCAGGGAGGAGAGAGAGACAAGACGCCAGGAGACACCAACCCAACCAGCAAGACTGCAAAAAATTGCGAGGAAAACGGTTGGGTACTGGTAAAAAGAAAGAAAAAATGGAGGAGCTACGATCAGAAACAACAAAAGAGTGCAGACGAAAAAATCAACGAAACGCATGGGGAGATAAACCCCACTGACGATTTACCCATCAACCCCGCCATACCACGTCACGAGGTGCCAACATCAGAAGTTGCGCAGGAGGAAACAACCCTCAGGGAAACCGCCGGGGAAAACCCTACAGTGACCGCGGTGTTACGTCATCCAGAACTCACCACGTGGGAGGCGGTACTAAAAGAAGAACACGTGAAAGGAGAAGCCAATGATGTAAAAGAGCGAGGCAGGACCCGCCATCACTCACTACCCAGCCAGCAACAGGAGGAACCACACACAGCAAGCAGCAACGCACAGTTAGAATTGTTACTTAAAGGAATGGCAATGCTAGCCGAACGATATAGCCAGGAGGATGAACTACCAGAGGATTCGGTGCAGACACTGACACAAGCGCTCTCAAGCTACTAAGACGAGCGGAGGCTATAAAAGAGAAGATGAGAAGAGAACACCCCTAAGGAGACACACCAACACAGCCGACCTTATTTTATTGGCCACCATCGCCAATGGGGCGGAGTGTGTGACGGACGGCGGCCATATTTAACCAGTATGACACTCTATGCATGCACTCAATGACTATTCACTCTATGCACACTATACACTTATTTTACTCATTTACCTTACACACAATTTTATATGTAACACATGTGCATGCACTCAGCCGTAGCTGCAAGGCCAGCTTTATCTTTTATATGCTTATTCTTATTTGTCTAGCCTTTCTTAACAGGCGTGTCTTACAACTTTCCTTTGTCCTTGTTTGTTTACATATTTATCGGTTATGTAACCTTTTGTATAAATAGCCGTGTAAAGGCAGCAATAAAGCAGAGTCAGCTTGCCCCACTCTCAGAAGTTTCTTTGTTCTTTAGCAATAATAACTTCACAGCGCTAGTACATGCTCGTACACCGAATGCTCTATTACTCGAGTAGTAATATATAAGCAGATCAGCCTGAACCTCTGCTGGCCGAACCTAGCTCTGACTAGTTCGCCTTCAAAGTTCGGTCACTGACTTGCACTCAGCAGAACAGTTCGAACCTCTGCTGGCCGAACCTAGCTTGCCTAGTTCGCCTTCAAAGTTCGACCTCTGCCTTGCACATTGAAACAAGCTAACGCAGCCGGCAGTTAGACTAGTAAAATAGGAATGGTTACACACCATTCCCAAGGATACTAGTCGACCTGTGGGAGGGCTGTATTGCTCAGCGATAGACATAGTTGCCAACTCAGTTCGGGAAGTTGTGCAGGTAGGCCGAGCTACCAACTCACACAGTGAAATCCTGCACAATAGTTAACATTATTATTTATTGTTAATATTAATTATGTTATTCATTTATATGATTTTTTATTTCTGACCACCGTGATAGCTTTAGTTGATCAATTGTTAAGAAAAAAACAGCTACCAATAAACACTGCTACATTTTCCTATTATTAGCTAAGCCAAAAAAGAAAACTGCATCAAGATAAACAATAAATTTTGCTCACTAGACAAAAATTTGTGATTTTTTTTATTTTTGTAAGCATTGTTGAGAAGTTTCCCCGTGTAAAATTACATTGTCACCCAATAAGCGCTAGCTATTCATTTGAACAGCCAATGAGCATGGGTGATACACAGATTCACACAAAAAAGAAATAAGTTAAAACATAGAACAATAGCCTGAGAGGTTGAAAATTTGAAACTGCTCAGTTGAGCAAAGATAAAGCCCGTTGTAAAAGTTCTGCTATTGCTTGGTTAAGAAAAAAGGTTAACAACAACATTATTGTTGCTTTTTCTGTTTATTCAAAATTCTATTATCATGCAAGCTTTGAATTTGGCAGTTGAATTAGCATTTTTTGCGAAGCCGTACTCTTCAAAAGTGCTCCGGTTTCAGCCGGAGGGACCGTAAAGAGCAATACGGCCCTGGTAGTCTATTTTGGGAGTCCGACCAAATTTCCACCAACAACACCTCACTCCAGAGGTCAACTTTCAAACGGAGGAGTATATCAACTCCACAACCGTATTCGGAGCCCACGGCTCAAACGCACAACTCAATGTCTCAATGAGTATGTCATAGTTTATTATACAAGCACAACCCAGCAAGGTTTAACAACGGTAAAGTACTATGCTACTTGGCACAATCACAAGCAGAATCCCAATCCAGTATAAAGAATAATGAGAAGTGCTTTGCATTTTATAGGCAGAACAGGGGAAAACATAGGCCCAAATAAGGGGGCAACAAATCAGTAGTGACAGGAAGCGATTACACTGATCAAAACTCGAGATATAAATAATACAAAGCATCATTGGATAATACGAGGTTGAATATACAAGGCGCCCAGAAGTTAGGGGCGGAGCTTATCAGTCAATATTGCTGATTCATGATGGTGTAATAGGTAGCTGTAGTTCCTGGCTCCTTTGGTTTGTGGTCCTTGTCTTTGGTCTGTCTGAGGATAACTAAGCTGCAAAGTCGGGCTCCTGCATCTTCTGTATCATGTTGGGCTCTCAGGCTATAGCCCTTCTTTCCTCACCGACCCGGTATAGGGCCAGTAGTGATACTGTAGGGCCGGTAATGCATGCTGCAGGGCCGGTAGTGTTTCTACCGGCTTACTTGCTTGTGTTCTGGCTGTGCCAGGCTCAGCTTAGGCGTGCCTGATACCCAGCAGTTGTCAGGGGGACCATGCGCAAAGATAGTGGTCATAAAAATCCACCACAGATACTGTTGATCTACAAGTGAAATTGTAAATGTTTTGCCTAGTCTGAAACAGAAAATGCTAATAGCTATGATGATATTGGTAATTGTTATAGGATTTTTTACTTGTGGAGGTTTTACCGAGCTTAGTATTTATGGAAGCGCTGTCAAAGAATTACGAAAGAGAATAACCTCTCCCAATCAAATCACACATGAATTTATTGGCGAATGACGACCATCTAACTCATTATTGATGGTGATGCTGAATGTTTTAACGTGAGAAACCATTCTCTTTTCTACAAATAGACACAACTCAGTGAACGGATGTACATCACAGACTATTGTTAAACTTTGTATCGGATCAACCTATGATATTATATGTACCCAAGTAAAAGCATATAAACATAATTATGATTCATCTCACACGGATTTTGTTATTCATTTGCTTAACACGTTGTTAATACAATGACTAAACCTCTGCAACAAAAATTGGGAAGAAATGGGGCGCTGTTGTTATCACTCAACACCGCATTCGCTTTAGTACAAAAGTCTGTAATAGCTAATGCAAAAAAAAACAGTTTATTATGACTCTAACTAAATGCGCTAAAGCTGTTATGAATGGAACGATATCATTGTCATTTGTTCAGTAAAATCAGTTCCAGCGAATCGCGAAGGATATTGCTACTCTGGCTAAGAAATCAACTATGGACGATAAAACAATTTTGCTACAAAAAGAGTATTTCTAGCTTTCCAACTAGGACCTATCATCAGCACATTAGTTCCCTGCATACTGAAAACTGTATTAGGAGGATGAAGACGAATGTCTCCACAAGAATGATGAGGAATAGAATGGCTATTTTAGCTCAGGATGATCTGAGTAAGAGAGAAAAAATTGTTATGATCAAAAAGGCCTAATCGGATCTGTTTCAATCGTTGATAGGAACTGTCGAAATTATTGTATTGCGCAAGGTTGCTTTAGAATCGGAACAGCTTATCAAACTGCAGTGCTACAAGAACAACTTGCCCAAACTAATCAATAAAGGAACAGTCGGTGATCGATGAGTGTAGAAATTTGACTCAGACCTGTAGAGCTTTTTTTGGGATGCTATAATCACCCCTATTTTACCTATTTTATCGTCGATAGAGCCAATAAAGCCATCAGTCTTCAACCTTTGACATTTTCCAGACGTTATTTTTTAGTGTCTGAAAATAAGTAGGATAGATTAATGAGAAGAGCTGACAATGATAAAACAACAGAGGAAAAAAAGTACCCCTCGTCCTTATTACAACTTTATGGAGGATATACCGATGAGAGATATGAAACGAAAGCTAAAAGTTTGTTGGAAACATCGGGTGAGTCCAGTTTTTCCAAGTACGAAAAGATGGAAAAAACCTTTAAAAAACGTGTAGCTATTTGCGATGTCAGAAAAATTAAAATAGTCACCATCCAATGGATAACTGGTCTCCAACCAAGAAGCCAAAGCAACGAGTTAAATCACCATTTGCTAATAGCATGATTATCGATGGCAAGTCCAACCTCCTTTCACTAACCAATCCTACTCCCTCCACCTCCCTGTTCGATGCTAAAGATGAATCGTCGATAAGAAACAAATGGTTTGCTATTGATAACGGGTTTACGGATGATGGAGAAAGTGATGACAGTTTTTTGAAGGAGTGTTTAGATGAATTTGAGAAAAAATTATCCAGTATGACAAAAAGTAAAGGCAATCGATCAATCAGTGTCAGTGTTGGAACAGGTGAGCTAAATTGGCAAGTACAACTCCAATAAGGACGCGCTCAAAATTGGAGGCAGATCATTGAATCCTAATATTTCTGAAACTTTGTTGCGAGATGTTCTAACCAATACAAGCTTGATGAAATCGGGAAACGTGAAATGCAGCAAATTTCAAAGTCTGCAATCAAATCAAGGAATCATAGATGTAAGGATGTCAACATTACAAACACATAGGGGAAGATCTTTGGCAATTGCGGGAACTGGAAAATGAATATTGATGATTTAAAAAAGCATTATTCCAATCCAGCGCTGCAAACATCTCTGCGGGGAGCTAGAGCTTTGCTGCAAGCTCGTAGAAAATGTGAGGGAGAAAAAATAATTCGCGAATGACTGAGCAGAGAGGATGCCTGCATTCTGCACAAACTAGAGACGACCAAATTCAAGTGCAGGCCCACGATTGTAGCTGGAATAGGAGAGCAGTTTCTAGTCGATTTGATGGATGAGCGATCTTGGAAAAAAGAAAGCGAAGTCACAGCATTTTTACTGACAGCTGTTGATTCTCCTTGAAGATAACGTTGCATCATTGCACTCATTTTCAAAGCCCGTCACATTATAACCAGAGGTTTGAGGGGGATACTGAATGCAGAAAACTACAAGGCATCACAATCACGTAAGAGTAAAGTGTTTGAAAATCATCATGTCAAGAGTTTGCTGGTGGAGAGAATGGTACAGCGTTTTACAACCAAAAACGATACGATAAAAACTTGGACGGCTTCAACAGGACTCTGAAAAAGAAGATATCTGATGTACAAAGATGAGGACAGATAAATCGGCGTTTTACCACAGATGGTTAGCACACAAAACGACACTATTTATACCGGTATATGTATGAGACTGAATGATGTGAATTTTTAAAACCAAAAACCCCTGTAGAATCGAGTGTAAAAAGGAAATGAGCACAGTACACCTAAAGAACCAACATGAAATTTGGGGGTTGTTTGATAATTAGCAAGGCGAGAGGGGCTTTGGAGAGAGCATACCCTTTGAATTGGACCATTGAAGTCTTTATAACCGCTATATAATCACTTTATACCCGCAAAAACCATATTGTAAACAAGGTGAAAAATTTGACTGAAGAGAGGATCGAGGAAACCTGTTTCCAAAAAAATTGCAATAGCTTAAAAACCGACAAATTACAGCATTGAAAAGATTTTGGGAAGAGTAGTGTGAAGAGGTAAAAGACAATACTGGTCAAACGGTTGGGATACAGAGTAAAGTTCAAAGGGTGGGTGGATGAATAGCTTATAAGGAACGAACGCTCGCTCTCTCTATCATACGGTGGCAAAATGTCGATGCTGATAACCTTGCCCTCAAACTGTAATGGCAAAGGGCTTTCTGATAACACAGACTCTGTTTCTACAGTGAGACTGTATAAATATTTGGACATGAAAGGAGCTAGCTGGAAAGTAGCTCTGCGAGATACATTGTATTCTAATAATTGAAAAACCGTGAGCAAGGGTAAAATATATCTAGAAAAGACGAAGGTCTGCAACAAAAGCTAAAACTCATCCATCCTAATAGGCAATTGGAGATACAATAGTGTAGAAGCATTGCAGGTGATTATATGAAAGACAACGCGTAAAATTAGTTCACAAAAAAAACCTTTCCTACTCCTACAACAAAGTAAACAACCCAAGTTTACTGACCAACAGCTTTCCCGATACGAAGCTTAGGTTTTTCAAGGACTTAGCCTACATCTTTGAATTCAAGCCGAATGGAAAAACCATGTATCCTCGGGGTAGATACAACAATATCACATCACCAAATATAAACTACGGTCTAAACTTTTTATACGTCTGTTCTAACATTGTCGATAAGAATGCGTCTTTGCTATGAGTAGTGCCAGTGCAAGGGAAAAAGAATACTGTCATATACCAAGAGTTCAAAAACCTGCACTACGACAACGTGGTATTGATGATTAGTGATTTCATCCAGGTGCTTGTAATGAGCAACGACGGTCAGCAAATACCATTTGATGGTAGAAAGGCCATGCTGATGGTTCACTTTAGAAAAAAGAAGGTACAATGAGTTTGCTACGATACAATCCCAAACACTCAAAAAAGATTTTGAAGAGTACTACAAATTGCAAGCTGGAAATTTAACTGCAGTGTATAGCGGACAACGAGTGATGCCTGTCGTCAGTGGCAATGGGCTCGTTAGTATTTTCTCAACTATCCCCAAATCAGCCACGCCTCTGTTGAAATGAGAAGCGATAAGTCTGGGCAAAAAAGCGTTGTCTGTAGATAGCAATGTAGAGTGTGATGTCATCGAAGGACACAGTTTTGCATCCTCAGCAAAGAAGAGGGAATCGGCCAAACTCAACGATCTTGGAGGGGATGTGCTTGACACAGTACATCCAGAGAGTGTCAAGAGTAGGAAGAAATTGGCTCTGAGGAAAATGAGAGGTCCAGGCAAACGCAGTCATTCCATATTTTAGCAAACAAAGGTTCTATAAAGACAGCCGGAGGGGGAGGCGACATTTGATTTCATTAAGCAACACCTCTTTGAGAAACCATCAATCGCAAAATGATGACTAGTGTAAATGGTCTGACAGGTAACAAGTTGGAAGGTTTTCCCTACAACTTAAACCCTGCACTGGATGTGTTTGCAACGGAGCCTACAATCTTTTAAGTAGTGAGATTTGAATACGTCATCATCAGACCAGACAGGTTGGGTCGTTATGGCTGGACCAAGTTGACTTTGGCAGGGAGTAACAAGCACTTTACAGAGTTTTATAACTTGTTTTTGCAAATCAAAGCTACGGTTTTCCAAGGCAATGGAAATGATATTGCCGGCACCAGCGACAGTGCATTTGCGTGGATGTGAGATTCTATCCATTTGATGTTTCAGGAGAGGAAAGTTTTTATAGATGGTAATACTGTCGAATAGGCCCACAATTATGGATTGCGTTCCTAGTTCTCTCAACTACTCGAAACTAGCCACACTGCGAATACATACCAGAGACAGTTGGAGGGTTGGGTGTACAACGATTTGACAATCAAAGACGCCACTAAGCACAACACTGCAAACAAAAAAGAGGAGAGGATTAATCAGGGGTGGGAAGTTGTGGGAGTTTTGCGGCAAACCCCACCTAGTGCTTTTCCGACAGAAAAAAAAACTTATAGTTCCCGGTCAGACTATGCAACTGGAGTTTGAACAGGCTTCTAACAAACTTTCTTTGTTTGCCACCAACGAGTCACCAGCTGGAGAAGCGAAGAACAGAATCAACAAGTTTCAGTTGCATCTTCGCAAGGTACAGGTAAATGCCACGATACAAAACTCTCAACTGAGTTTGGCGCTGAAAGGCCACAACTACATTTATCCAATTGAACGAAAGCAATTAAAGCTGTGCTTGATTCACAGAGGAGTGGGACATGTTGATAAAACATTTGAAAGAGAAAAAACAAAAACCCCAAACAGCTATCTCTAGTTTTGGTCGGTCACAACGATCTGAGTGAACGTTTTAACAAGAACCGGTTTAGGATGCAATATGCCAATGTCAACAGCATCATATTGAGAGTCATTGATTTTCCAATTGGAAGGACATACAAGCCAAACTATAGCAAAACAAATTTTTGAACCGAAATGTTGTCAATTTTTTACACTTGCTGATATTTGTTCAATGCTGAAAGTATAGGTGTTAACAAACAGCAATATCTAAATGGCACTGTTTTACGGATTCAACCTTGGAGGTTATTTTCTCAAAGAAAGTTTTCACTCGATGAAAAAATTTCACGAAGAGTGTGGAGATTCAGTTTAGCGCCAAAACAAGCGTGGTTTTGTCCTTGGTCGCCTATTTTGTACAGGACGGTGTATAGAATAGAATTCTTCAATTAGCTGTCGCAGGTGACATAGTGCTCTAAACGGCAAACAAGAGATGAACTCCATGCAGATTCATTCGATATTATTTTCGAATGATATCTGTTGCGAAGAGGGTGTTCACATCAAGGCTGGAAATCAGCGTTGGTTACAAATTTGCAGTTTTTCTATGGGATGCTTTGTATTCAACACCCAATATTCCCATCAACCCAGAGAGCACTGGTTGGCTGTGTACAGTGATGATTCCGGCATGGATTTTTTTTTACTCACTTGTACATCCTGTAACCTTTTACCCAGATGTAACTAAATTGCTGAGGAGACAGAGAAAAAAAGAGAAGATACAGAGCAATGAGACGCAAGTGCAAAGTGTCTTGTCAACTGTGTGCAGCAGTTACTGTGTATACTTTTGTTTATTGAGAAGCAGAGTACGGAGCATGGAGGAAATAGCGAAAAGTTTGTGAGACATAGACAAAAATGAGAGCAGAGATCACTCGATACAAAGATTTGTCCTACATATTTATCCTACCTGTGAGCTTGCACGAGACAATGTGCTAGAAGGAATAGTTGGAGTACACTTATAAGGAACCACTTTAACAATTGAACTGCTAAAGTAAATTACTGGAACAAAATTTTATTCAAATAACAAACAAAATCATTCTAAAATACAAATTAATGTAAGATTTGCTATGATAACTATGCAAGTAATGTGTAATGACCATCGTTAAAATTCAGCTCAGCTCATACAAGGCACAGATAAGAGTATCTTTCTCTCAGGAATTATTTTCTAGTTAGATCTGAAAGACATAGTAACTAATGAGATTATTGTACGTTGTGATAGGACTTAGCTTAATATTACTTTTTACTTTGCGGTAAAACAAACAGAACTTACGATCAGAGAAAGTGAATCGCACTTTTTGTCTTGGTAATCAGACAGCCGAGATGTTTTTTTGTTCACATCTTTTTCTCGGCATCATATAAGTAGATGAAAAAGTCGTGATGTTGCGTATCATCTAACAGATTGGAAGCTTAAAGAAAGGTTTTAAGAGGTGTGAGTAGTATGATGTTGTAGGAAATTGAGTTGTCTGTTGTTCGATTCATTCCTTTAAATAGAATAATTCCGTATTTTTGCAAGAAAACTGCTGAAGCTGTTTCAGGAGAATGTAGTTATCTCCCACCGGTAGCTCCCCATCTATCATACATCTGCACTGAGCCACAAGAGTCTCGGCAGTCTTGCTCTATTGCATGTCACATATTTTCATCATTTCAGGGTTTTCATAACTTTTGGCTCGTGAAAATCGTACTGGTGGGCTACATTGAAATTAGCCTTGATCTGCCTCATACTGTAGCCCGCCAACACATTGTATGCATCCTTTGAATTGTAACAGCCACTGTATCCATCGGCAGTACGGAAAATTGCTTTCCCAGTCATCTTCTCTCCCGTGTAGACCTAAACCATTGGTGACGTCTGTTTAGTTTTATTAAGCAGCACTCCTACGTAGATTGAAACATCACTCTTTACTATAATTGTCTTCTCCTCCTTCCGGTAGTTGTAGATGATAATGCACATCTGTTCATCACAAAATTTTATGGTAAACACCTGAGTAACTGTTGGCACCGGTAGATCTTGAATTTGTGCTAATCTTTCGATGAAGTGTCGTCGGTGTGGGTTCACAGCGTTTTGCAGAGAGGAGCTCTTGTGGATGAGGGCACTCACGCTGTTGGTGTTGACTTCTGAAAGAGAATGAGGGCGTGAGGGAGAAATGCGTTGTCTTCAACATCCATCACAGCTCTTCTGTTGCAAATTTGAGTCTTCATCATTGTTCATAATCTCATAATCTTGTCTTTGCTCTTCCGAATCGACAGCACAAGGTTTTATTGCTTTAGATTGTAGAGATCTGCTTGAAGGTGGGGATTCAATTCTTTCTTTTCACGAATGGGAGATGACAAGGGTGAAATAAATTTCAGGGTCCTTGACTCTTCAATCATCAATTGACTTTCAGCGTCTTGACTATTCATTCTAAAACACAAAAAATAAAACAATATGAGTTATTTATTTTTTATTTAATTATAAGCAATTCACAGTTAGTTGATCCGCAGTGCAACTAGTTGAGTTTTCCAATTAACGTTAAAAATCTAGTTACTGTTTTGTACCTAATCACTGAGAGTCTTTTTAGTAGTTGTAGTAGATGCTGTAGAAGAGGTTGATCTTTCAAGTACTGGTGTTGGAGTGGATGCTCTTTTTGTAAAACCAGTTATTCTTAAACAAGTAAAGCTATACCAATTGACCTGAAAACCAATGAAAAGTCTTGCGTGAAAAACGCTACATAACATGTAATATGTAAATATGTATTATGTAGATTGAACTATTATTCTCTCTTCACGCGAAATTCGTATATCTTATAGAGGGATTTTCGAGCGAAGAGAGGTTGTTATTTGGGCAAAATTCTTCTATATTATAAATAGATTTTCAGGCCAAGCAATAAATCTTTTATTTGCGTGGAATTTTTATGTCTTATAAAGGGGCTTTTGCACAAATATAATTTTTGTTATTTGAGCAAGCATCTTTCATTTTAAAAATCGATTTTTGCTCGAAAAGATTTTTTTATCGGCGCAAAATTTTGTTATATTATAAAGGAATTTTCGCAAAAACCAAAAAAAAATTTTGTTTGTGATAAATGTTTTTTGATCATCAAGGAACTTTCTCGCAAAAAAAATTTGTAGTTCCTATACCCTATAAAGGGGTTTTCACATGAAAAAAAATTTTTTTATTTGCTAAAATTTCCTATATCTTAGAAAGAAATTTTTGCGCAAAAAAAATACATTTGTGTGAACTTTTTACGTATTATAAAGGAATTTTTCTCGCAAATAAACCTGTTTTTATTTGTGCAAACTTCACATATTTTATGAACGGACCTTCAAATGGAGATAATTTTTTTATTGTGCACAAAACTCATATGTTATAAACGAACTTTCGTGCAAAAAAAAAATCTTTTGCTTGAAAATATTATAAACGAGGTTTTTTGCGCAGAAAACAGCTTTTATTCACGCAAATTTTTCATTTCCTATGAAAGGACTGTGTCGAAAAAAATTTATTATTACTTGAACAAAAATTTTTATGTTAGAAACGGACTTTTGCAAAAAAAAATGTTTATTGGCGAAAAATTTCTATATATTAAAACGGAATTTTCGCAAAACCAAAAGAATTTATGTTTGTGATAAATTTTTCAGATTATAAAGGAACTTTCTCGCAAATAAATTTTTTTGTCATGCATATATCTTATAGAGGGGTTTTCACATGGAAATTCTTTTTTTTTATTTGCTTGAAATTCCTATTTAGTATAAAAGCATTTTTGTTTCAAATAAAGTTTAGTTTGTGCGAATTTTATATGTATTCTAAAGGAATTTTTTCGAAAAGAGATTTGCTTTTATTTGTGTGAAATTCATGTATCTTATGAAGGGATTTTCACATGATTGGAATTTCTTTTATTCGTGCAAAACTCTTATGTCATAAAAGAAGTTTTGTGGGAAGAAAATTTTTTGACTTGCTCAAAATTCTTATATATTATAAAGGAAATTTTTCACAGAAAAACTTTTCTTCGAGCGAATTTTTTGTATGTTATAAAAAGATTTTCAGGCAAAAAAAAATTTCATTGGTGTAATATTCCTATATAATATAAAAGACATTTTGCATGACAAAAACAATATTTTTTCAACAATCCAGGACTTCTAACATATTGTAAAGGTTTTTTCGCGCAAGCATTCTCATTGATTGTAAACTTGGGTCAATCCGTACAACTTTGAGTGTTTAAGAAGCACTGTTTTTACGCAGAAACCATCCACTGCTGGAACATTGTCTGAAGGAGCAACATATACTTCAGCATCTCCTACAACTCCTAGGAGGACTTTCAGCAATAAGGTGAGAATTAATAAATAATTTTTTAAGACTAGTCAAACAAAACAGCAACACTTTTTAATTATTATCATTATTTTACTTTGGTATTTATTATCCGTCACTAATGGTTACTTTCCTTCCATTTTAGATCAACTTGTCAAAAAAAAAACTGCTTCATCTGAAGGTTTCATCCCGGTTTCATTCTCGAAGTGTATCATGAATATGTACAAGATAATATGACTGTTCCAAAAAATTTGTTTCGTCTAGTAGCACTCCATGCGATGATATTCTGTGCTGCCCAAAATATGATGAATATAGGAGTAGTGTACGGATAAGTCTTTTGCATCACTACAATCGTACTGTGTGTCAGCAAGACAATGCAGTAGAATCGTTAATAGAGACAATGAATAACACTTTTGAACCTATTTCATGCATGGCAAATATTGTAGATGTTGAAATTATCTTGAAAAAAATTAAACCAACTGCTTGGGACGGAAAATTTTTTCAAAAGCTTGGCCCATGTAAGTGGAAAAAAAATATTGTTGTATAGTTCATCCTCAGGTTGGCAGATACCAGCAAATAAATGGTGAGGTAGGAGCTTCCATATGTTTGTTTGAATGTATTGGAATATTAATCAACATATATGTATGAGTTTTTTCTTATGTATTAAAATTGTATAATAACCGTACAACACTTTATTTTTATACGCTCAACCCCACAATCTAAATCGCAATACAAACCCCAATATAAACAAACGCTGCACAGTAAATCCTTAGTCAATCATACAATTACAACAAAATTAAAACACATGTTAAAACTAGTGCACACAAAAAGGTACCTTTCAGGTTCTCATGGTACCTGGTGCCAACAAAAAGGCACCTTTGGAACGAGGAGAACCTCATTGTTCTTAGACACCATGACAGAGATCTGCTCATGTTATACTACTGTTATGTTGCAGTAAAACTCTGACAAGAATAGTTTTTTCCTGTATCCACCCCTAAATCTCTGTTACTCCACCCCTTTGACCCCTATACCTGCTCTTAAATCCTCATCATAGTCAATGCCCTGGAAGCCGGTCTACAATGATTGAGTTTTCAAAGTGAAAGACGACCTTTCATCTGCATGCTTTCAAAATTAGCACGTTGTCTTTAATCTTTTGACTAAAACTAATATTTCAAACTCAGATTTTACAACTGAATCCCAATTTTTTGATGCCAAAACCAATTTTCATCATAATTCAGCTTTACTCCTAGAACTGGAGGTATGGACAAGCCCCACATAAAGTAGGATAAATCTCATAATTAGTATGGACAGCATTAAGAGATCCCAGAAGGCAATACAAATACCCTTGGAAGGATGGCCCCAAAAATGAAGATAATAGAAAGTTACCATTAAAATAAGGCAACTCTTAAAAACCTTTTTAGAAGGCTGGCTGGCCGGAAAATAAAAAATAGCAATAATGAGCAGAGTTAAATTGTCACCCTTATTCCGTGTTGTGGGTGAACCATTTCTACTGTTCGCCAATTCAATAAATTAGATAATGGCATAATATTATTTGAGTTACATTTCGTGCTTTGGCGATTAGAAAAGAGCATCCGAGTAGGGAGCATAAATTCAATTAAATATACCAGTTATCTGTTTGGATCAACAAGATGGTTATACTGTTGGTAGTTTTTGGAGTAGATTGATGAAAGGTGGAGTCAAGAGAGACTATTTAGTTGAATAGAGTAAGATTGACTCAGAGAATGGAGTCAAGCAAGACTCTGTAAAATGAAGTGAAGTTATATTGCTAATTCGAGTGATAGGAAGTTGTAGTGGTGGAAAACTATAGCTACAACTGATTAGGGCGCAACTGTATCTAGCGCAACTAGCATTCCATTAACAACTTTTAGAATTTTACATTATATTCATCTTTCAAAATTTAATTCATGTAGTTTTGTATTCACTCACGTGAAACGAGTGTAGATTGCCAAAATTTTTTTGGCATTGTCTCTGGTTAGCACATAGTTCGGGTCTACATCTACATCGGAATCAGACATCATTAAACCTGCTTGGCCCGGTGTTTGAGCAATCATGATCTCTCTTAGCTTTTGTAGGTTCTTGCGCCTGCAATAAACAGACCAGATTAGAATGAGAATTTTGTGAACAAATGGGAAATTGTACTTCTCTGGTTCTTTATTATGATCGTAAACCTCATCTTCGTATTTTCTACTTCGTTTGCAAAGTGGAAACTTTTTCCATGTGATCCCAGTTACACACACTTACACCACTGTGAAAAACTGAACACACAGTTATGCCGTTGCAAACTAAAGTCTGATATATCAAATGTCTGAAAGCAAAAAGTTATTGTTGTGTTCCTTACCTGATTACAGATAGGAAGAGGCGAGTGTTTAATCATTTTTGAAAACTCGGAGTTGGTTAGTGTTTGTTTCTTTGCATGAACTTTTGGCTTAATGGTTTTTGCAGAAGGCATGTCTCAAAAACAAAAGCTCTGAAATATTTTGGATTTGGATTTTTTTGTTACCGCATAGATGTATCCTTAGCTGAGAATTTTCCATCAGAAGCGAACCAAGTTGTAAAGAAAAAATGTAGTTGTTTATGAAAATAGTTTGAAAACGCTACACTGATTCGAGACATATGCAAATTGCCGAAGCAATAATGGGTGTTTGTTTAACAAGACCGTTTTATTTAAAACATGCAAACCCATCGTTTTCTCAGCTGCATATCCTAGAATACTAGACTTCCTTTCCACTGTGTTCCTTCAATAACCTGCTGTTCATAAGAAATTTAACAGCAGCTGGTTAGGTTGATCAATTGTTAAAATTTCCTTAATTTGTAATAAGGCAAAGAGCATTAAAAAAAAATTCATCAAGCTGTATTTAGACAATAATGTATTTTCATCGTCATCAGACACTTCGGACTCAAGTTTGAGCAGCGAAAACTTTTATCTGGATGTGGTGTGGCCATTCAGGTTTAAATTCAATGCTGGTGTTCCTGCTATGTATTGTAATTGTTAGTATTTTCCAACATTTTTTCTTATTACATATATGTCCGTAATAAAAATCATTAAAATTTCTTATTAAAACTTATAAATATTTTTAAAATAAAGGAATTATTATTTTTCTTTGCAAAAAATGCAGCCTGGAGTGAAAAGTTTTATAAAATAACAGTGTATGCGAGAAATGAGATTTTAGAATTACTTTATGATCAAGTTCATCGAAAGTTAAAACGTGGGCCTGAAAAGACCCTCGCATTGCTTGTGTTGGGTCTTAAACTAAACGGGAAATGCAAAAATCCAATGATATCTGTCTTATTCTCAAGCAGCTCATTTCAGAGCACTGTTTTTTATATAATCTTGTGTTCAAATGCTTTTTTCACACATAACTAGCTGTATCGGGTAAAACATCTTCAGATTTCAAACTGGTCTAAAATTTGTTATTGTTGAATGCCATATCGTTTGACCTTTAAAACCAGAATGAAACGCTTTGTTGATACGGTTTTATTTCGAGATTAGACTAAAGTTTGTGGTGTCCTCTCAAAGAACACACCATAGATGGCGCCACTTGCACCTTCTACCCTGATCGCTTCGATCCTTAGGCTGCAGTCAGCCGTCTCTTTCCAGCAGTGGACAGGTCTGATCAGCACCAGTTTCTTAGCATGACTGGCATAGGTTGACTGCTGATCGTTTTTGTCTGCTGCTGGACAAGCTGCTAGAGGTTGCCTCCACCTCCTAGTCCACTACTGTCTAGTCCATCCTGCTAGAATGGCTCTAGTGTGTTTATTCAACTGACTGACTACCTGCCTACACTGCTATTGCCTGCTCGTGTAAAACAGAGAAAGAGTGAGGTTGAGAGGTATCTGAATGGTGTATTTGTTGAAAGAACTTAATATTCTCCTAAATACAGTAAAAAACAACTATGGCTACTAAAGATACTGCCCAGTATTTATACTGTCAAGGAATAGTTTAGGCTCAGTGTGACACATTAGACAAAATATATTCAGTCATGCATAATAGTAATAATAGTTATATGATTGCAAACACTATATATATACACATAGTAAGTTGGTTGTGAGGGAATTGTCTCCACATAGCACCTGTTACAGGTTGTTTTTAGTTGCGTTCCTCCACAGTACACCTAGCATTTATGTAGAATAACCCAGACAATTGATAAGATATGTGAATGCAAATAAAGTTTATTAGCTCTCAACTTATTTTTCAATATGGTTGGCTTGATTATAAACAAAATTAAAAATACACCCAATTTAGGTCCAGTCGACAAAGGAGACTTTTTGGAAAAACTATTTTACCTCATAAGCTGTTCTGAGTCATTTTCTTCGAAATCTTCCACTTGCCAATCTGGTAGTAAGCCTTTAAGCCTCAAAGCATGATACAGGATTGATCTTATTGTGAAGTGCTCGGTGTCATCTTCTTGGCGTTTCCTCCACAAGTGAACCATATCTTTCTCTAGTAGATATAAAGGATACTCACATATGTATTCTAGTAGTACTGGCGCAAGTTAAATCATCTGACTTGATTGTGGTCCATTTCAGTAAAAATCTATTTTATCCAAAAGCTTGGCAATTTAAGCAACAAAAGCAACAGCACGGTGGTATGTTTTGCTTTATTCCAACATAATCTAGGCTAACTACTTAACCTTACAAACTTAAACTTCTCATTACTATTACAAGTCTTGAAAATTTATCAAAACTTTCAATACTAAATACTTTTGAGATTTGCCGGAATTAGCAGCTAGAAACTATTCATCAAAGTTATTCTTTTTATCTTTTTGTAAATATATCCTGTTTTGGAGCTTTTGAATCGGGCGCTTTCGCCTGCCCTAAGTTTTCGCACCCCTGCTGCCACCTTATCCTCCTCTTAGCTCACTACCTCTTGGAGACAGTTTCTTCCACTAGCACGGGCTGTTGCGGGGAAGGAGTTCCCGCACTGCACCCCTCTCCCACACCCCCTCCCCACCCACCCTCTGACCGTATCAAGATCCCTTAACAAAATTGGAAAGTCAACCATTGTAGTATTTATTTTAGTTATAATAACTGCTACCTGCAGTGTTTTCTTATTGCCATTAAAAGCTGTTCATCAATCATCTATAGTTTAGAAATAAAATTGACCCTGAAAGTCACACCTGGTCTCTAGTTACCTGTTAAACTTCTGTTGGGCCAGACACCTAAAGTGGCAAACTTCTTTCCGCCATCCTTGAAGAATAAATATGGGTAGTCAAGTTGTTCCCATCTCTTGTGTGTGGGTCTCTATTCAAAATTGTATTCCTAATCAGCTAGTGGTTTCGTTGTTACATAAGCAACAGTGGATTGGTGAAGCAACAGATAGTTACATAGCGAAATGATCTGTTATTGGTGACAAAGTTAATGTACCATTTTAGTTGCAAGAGACAAGGGTTTGTGGTTTTTCTGATGGTAATAAAAATTGAGTAGTTCAGCATTTGCATTTCATAATGTTTTGCAGCAAGAACTTGCCAACACAATTCACAACAATATCTAAAATATTTTCAAAGTGTTTACACAGGTTATGTTGAAGTTTGTAAGTCGGACCAATGTGCATTTTATAAATCATAAAATATTGACTCTAATGGAGCGAACCCAAAACTTTATGATACCGTACAAACAAATTCTCCGGATCAGTGACACATGTTACATTCAATTTTCAGCCAATGTGACTAGACAAAATACAAGGGATATTTGGCATGGAGAGTAGCATTAAATATTTTCCAAAAAGAAACACGTAAGAAGTTTTATTAGTTACCTGGAGCTCTGATTCTTTTTCTGACTTTTTGGTAGAGCGCGTAGCAAAGTCCTACAATGTTCATAAGAATTTAAATGCGTATGGTCTAATTCTCAAAAGCTCTATGTTTAGCTAAGATTGGAATTGTTTCATATGAAAAACTTTTTAATAACAAGCTCAAACACTACATACATTAATCTTACGTCATGTGTTATTAATAAAGGCAAAAGCCTCAAAACTAACAAAGCTCATTAGTGTAGGTTTCAATTTCCTGCCAAACAACTGCTGTTTTCGAAATCACCGTTTAGAAAAATGACAATCTATCTATCACTCGATAGAGTTTATGGTATTTCATCTTTTATTCTAATTAATACTTTATACATAACTTTAAATGAAATTAAGCCATTGACAGCTTACTGAACTGTAATCATTTAAAACATGGTATAACATTCAACCTACATGAGCATTAAACAACCGCCTAGCATACCAACCTGTGCCATGCCAACCAGAAAGTTAATCAAAAATCGGGCCAATCTTGGAAACCGGTCAGTTATTCCAAGTTGAAGGTATGGAAACTCTTTTAGATAAGAGAGTTGGAAGCTTAGAAACCTCACAAAGTATGTCAATTCAGCCCATGAGGGACGCTTGCAGCCACAGTTACTGAAACAATACAAGAGTTGTAGGTTACAATCAACTATTAAAAAGTTTTCCACAGATGAAATTTTCTTTGCGCTGATGGCAACACTTTTTGTTTATTTCAACTAATCGGAGGCGAATCCCACATAAAATAATTTTTTAGCTCGATCAATATAAGCAATTTTATTCAGGTGTAAGTTTAATATTATAAAAAAGATATTGCACACAACTACAACATGTATGAGTTTTTGACAGATATTTTTAAGATAAGTTTTTATCCTCAAACGGTGCTGTTTAATCAAAGGCTTGCTAAACAACATGAAGCAGTTCACATACAACATCTGGCTATTCTACTTGTCAGTAAACAAAACTGTTTATTTTGATCTTTATCATTAGTTTTTCAGTTATGAAATTACGATAAAATTTCATTATTTTCAGGGAAACTCTACCACGGGAACGCAGCTGAAGCATAGAAACTTTTGCAATATAACAAGTAGCTAATAAAATCATATTTTTAACAAACAAAGTTAATATTTCAGTGAAATTTCTGTCTTCACATGACACAATTTTTCTTCAATTTACAAAAACTCGCTTAATACTTGTAACAAAAATCATAAACCTTTCAAATACATTACTTTCGTTTAAAAGCATCAAAAATAATGTTTTGAAGCATTATTGTTTCAACGATACATTACCATGTGAATTCAGCAGAGAGCAAAACAGCTTTGCCATTTACAAAATATCATCAAACTCTAGCTGTTTAACATCAGAAGTCTTAGTTCTTTCACTTTTCATCAATATTTAACTTAAATCCAGTTCAAAAATAATTTTTGCAAAGACAAGTTTTTTGAAAACAAACATAACTATTTGGGCAAATTTTTCTTGGGTCAAAGGATGGTATTTTAGCTAATCTAATACTGCATTTTGTTTTGCAATAACGTATTAATCCTTTTTCCTCTTTTGAGAAAGTTGAGTTTGCGTGCAAAAATAATTTGCTCTGTAGAGAAATTGTACAGCAGATTGAAACTTCCGTTTGTGCGAATCCCACCTTTGTCACCTGTTTATTCACCCCCTCAACTCTTACTTCGGTACCCTCAGTTAAGTGTTCCATGAACTCCGACAATTCTTGTATCACCACTGGCAAACATGTAAACTACTGCAGCGTTTATTCAGGTATAAAACCATATGTTTTCGCAATCCTAATCTTCCTTTTAGCTCTCACACACCTCCCAACACCCTTGCCAAACTCTCAAGAACCCTCGTTGCTCCTCCTGGGAGTCAAATAATTTCCCAGAGATACACTAGGGCTGTCGTTCCCTGTAAGGTTAGCATAAAGAGATATAAACTGAAAAGAGAGAAGTGTCTCTTTTGTTTCAGGTTTTCTAAAAAAAACTTTAAACTTAAAATTTATTTAATAAATTAGCACAGGGCTTAAAAAATACAAATTAGTGGAAAGATTTCACGGATTAAAGTAAGGCAAAAATCTAGTGAAACTCGGTCAGAACTCAAAGGGAGACTCTGAAGGGAGTTGATATTACTACTGGCAATATTCTCTGTTATATTCAAGTGTCATTATGCCATCTCTATACTCACCTTGCTCGTCCCCTATCCCCCCCCCCCCCTCCCCCCACCCACCTTGCTTTTCTCCCACCCACTGTCAATTGTACTTCTCGCCTTATACCTGGCTTTGCTCCCCCTTCTCCTCCCCTATCGCACCTCCACCTCTATTTCTCCTTATGTCCCTCCTTTGTGGCAATCATAAACATTAGCAAGGTGACCTTTCCATAACTTTCTGATTTGACCAGCCAATAACTGTTATACTTTGATCAGAGTAGTGTTACATTGTGGCTACATCAAGGCTACATTCTGTTTTGCCTTTACTTATTGTGGCATATCGATGGATAAAATATCATTTTGGGGAGTAATAGCCACCATTTAGCCAATATTATTTTTTGTACTTTCCAATTATCAAAGTGGATTTTAAAATATGTTACTCATAACTCCAGTTAATTGTTATTGCTGCCATTTTGTATATGCGTTCATTTCAACTATAATAATATGATGCCCTCACTAGCTCAGCATTAGCCTCATCGGTCGAACATAAACTGCAAGATTATAAGTCTGGCATGTTTTTTATCCGAGCCATAAACTTGGGTCAGGTCATTCATCTTTTAAACAAGGAGTTTTATCCCGCTCCATACTAAACAACAGTTACTAGCATTTTATAATAGCAAAAGATGAATGACAATCAGCGAATGACTTGTGCATAAGGGCCTAAAAACCATTGCTACCAATCACTATAATTAACTTATGGATAAATATATATTCACAGTTTATCAATGTAACATTTAAACTAAGCTTAATCAACTGGACTTTTTGGCCAAAATTGCCTTTAGTTTCATTTCCATATCAGCAGCATTCAAAGGCAAATATTAGCAAACCTTATCAGTAGATCCAAATTCTCATGCAAATATTCTTTTTTTGAATATCCTATGTTTTCTTCTTCATCAAATGTTCTCATGTTCTTTGCCGGCTGGTAAAAGGATGAATTACCTTTGTACCATGACAAGTTATTCATCACAGTCTGCCATGAGTCATCAAAGACCACAATGTCATGGAATCCCACAAACTTATCTGCAAGTAATCAGCGTCAAAATTAATCATTTTAAATCAAATCAAGAGTTCAGGGGATGGTCAATGATATAAGAAACTTGCACGTATGTACGTATAAGACTGTAATGGATTCCGGTCTGTTACCACGGACATCCACTAGTCTCAAGTATTCTACCTCTCTCCAGAGGGGACACTGTACTGACCGACAGTGCCACTTGTATAGGGCAACCGAATTACCCGGTAAGGCAAGAGCCCATGGCTCAGACAAACAGTACCGAGTAGTGTTTGTGGTATGGCTTTATTACAAAGCAGTCCTGAGGGTAATTATTCCTCTAGGTGGTTAGCAATATAATAATACATGCTATGGCTCATTGTAATGAATGCACTGATTATCAGTAGGAGCTCTCCTTTTATAGGAGAGCTAAGGAACACAAAACATATAAGATACAATGCACAGGAAGTAATGCAACCAATGATATCAATTATATAAATACTTAACCAATCACAATGCAATGCAAGATAATACAAGGAGGTGCCAAGTGGCTAAAGGCGGAGTCTTTTCTCCCAACTGTCCAATGACATCTCCTACAGGGTCCACAGGCTGTATATAGAATCCGGTCCACTAAGTTGGCACTTTAGGGGTAGTCACTTCCTGTTTACGACCTTGACTCAGTTCCTAGACATCTTTACAGATCCTCGTCTAAGGCGGCCATCTTGTGCCGGCCCAGTACAGCTGTACCGGGTCGGTAGAGGTCACTACCGACCCTGCAGGGGTCAATACCGGCCCTGCTTACCATGCTACCGGCACAGTATGACTTCCTACCCAACAGCCATTAACCAAATGCTGTGAGCAGAAGCCTAGCGCATTGCTTCATAAGGTTCCTAGTGTAAACTACCCGTTTACCACTAGAGTGCACTGAAATCTACCACATACCTCTCTCCATTAAAGTCATAGCCTGGCTTTAATAATAAAATATTAAGAGTAGATATGTGTGGGGGGTAACACTTGTACCCAGGTTATATATTTGATTATGTAACAGATATATATATAACAGAACAAGAGTATATATTTAGTAGCATATATACAATGTCTGGCGTCTCATTTAGTAGAGAACGCCCCTGAGGCTGGTGGCTTGCTGGCGCAACCGCTCGACCTCGGTAGTGACAAGCCGCGCTTCGGCTTTAGCCACAGTCGTCTGCTCTTCTGACAGAGTCTGGCTGATCAGCAGCCTCCGCAGCTCTCCCAGCTGCTTCTCCAGAGTAGTGACATGTTCCTCTATCTGGGTGGCTAGACGGTCACTGTGTTGCAGGAAGTGCAGTGATGGTCTGGGTACGTCCAACTTTCCTGGCTCCGTACTGGCAACTTCTGGCTCTGGTAGGCAAGTTGCGCTAGGCGGACTAGCCGTCCGTTTGGGTATTCTATACCCGGTGAGGGTGAGCTTGCCTCTCTTGTCGTCCTTCCTCTTAGGAGCTTCCCTTTGTACTGGAGAGCCCAGTCGCTTCTTCACAGGCACCTTGGGAGTTGGTTCCCCTTGATGTGTGGGCTGGCATCGCCTGAATTTAGATGCGTTGCTCCATCTAACAAACTCACAGAAACGGGAGTAGCTCGGCCGATCTACAGTGTATATGATTCCCGTCTTCTGGTAGTGCATCTCATTCCCTGGTGCATCGAACTTGCTCTGATGCGAGTATACCGCGTCGCGGCTCTCGCTCGCATAGTGGCACCGACAGTAATGTCGTAGATAGTGCTGCAGGGTGTGCACCCTGAGCTGCCGCATGTTCCTGGCCTGGTAGTTGCACTTGGTGCATGTATGGTCCACGGCCTCCTGTAACAGGTGCTCCACCCGCTCCTCCGTCTCCGAGGTGACCCAGCGCAGCATGCGCCATCTTGTAGGGTTTCGTCTCCCATCCTCCTTCCATGAGGTGGTTGGCTCATCGTCCAACGTAGGGGTGACTGGGGCCGGCACCTTCTCCTCGGTCTCCTCTGCCTTCTCCTCTGCAGTAGGGCTAGGCGCTTGCACCAACCGGATGGTGAGCCTCGGTGTCACGTCCACTTGGGAGCGTGAATCTACAACACAAGGTGCATGATAGATTTTATGCAATGTGTTAATGGGCTGCCTATATTGCAGCGGAGCTTGCTCTACCATAGTGTCATGTATGGGCGAGAGCAGTGGCCCTGGAAGTTCTAGCGCCGACAGAACCTTCCGTATCTTGCTCCTAGGAGAACGCCGTTCCTTATTTAAGGAAAGCCAGCGCCGTTTCTCCTCTTCCCACTGTACCGTGGGGGTGCAAGCAACATCCCGTGCCGGGGTGTGGTGCACTGTGCTGTGTGGCACTAAGGTTGGTGGTGAAGACGTCGTGGGACGCTCACCCTTAGCTGCCACCACAGGCTTCTTCCTTCGGTAGGCTCTACAAGGGTAATTACTGCCTTGTAACCTCTCAGTCCCTCCTGACTGAATCTCTGGAGGACCCCGGGCCGGTACAGGGTTGCCCCGGGCCGGCATAGAGGTGCTCCGGGCCGGTTGGGAGTCATCCCGGGCCGGCAGGCAGGCAGCATCAAGTGGTGGGCACTTGATCTCCCGCTCTTTTTTATCTACTGCCCTTCTGAGGGTGTCAGCAGTCCCAACTCGTGGGAGAGCGCATTCTCTACTGTCACCAGCGCATGGTAAGTCTAGAGGTACAGGTTTAGCATAGCCAGGTGGGCTGCCACTCCGTAGTGCTAACGGATCTCGTGGCGTGCAGTTTTCAAACAACCATTTTGAAAACGCTGCGTTTAATTGCTCACCTTCTGTTTCTTTCTTGGCCAGCTGGATCTCCTTCTCCTCAGCTTTTCCTTGGTCAGGCTTGGTGAACAGCTCTGCCGTGGGCATGGTCTCCAGCTCTTTCTGGGTAGGTGGGTAGTCGTCTAAGTCCAGTAGCAGATCCTCTGCGTCACTTAGTTCTAGACAGTGGTTGGACATCTTGTGAGCAAGTGTTACTCTGTCGACGACTTTCGCGGGTATGAGTGGCTTCTTGGAGCTGCAGTGTTGTTCACAACTCTGACTCACTCTGTCTGGCTCCACAGGAAGTGTTCGGGTACTGGGGGTTTTTGGCCGCTTCTCCAACTTCTTCCGACGGTCTGCTACAGTGATCCTGTTCACTGGAGGTTGTCGGGGAGCTCCTGGGGATTCTTTTGAAACCAAGCGTGATGTGGTCCGCACCTCCCTTGCAGCCTTTTTGGGTCTGTTTACTGCTTTCCTTGCCTTTCCTCTAGGCGGGTGGTGGGAATTCCCATCTATGCACAGTTGAGCGCTCTCATAGCCTGCTTCTGTGTGGTGCTGGTTTGCTTCATCTCTGCATCTTTTAACAGAGGGTTGATAGTCAAAGGGCAGCTGCCTCTCTCCAGCAGCAGGGCTCCCTTCTCCCCAGCGCAGGGGCGTAGCCAACGGGGGGGAAAACACTGTTTGGCCTATAGCTTCTACAGTTGTTGTCCGATCCGGCTCAAATCTTCTGCCATCTACCTGTGGCGGGGGGCTCTTCACAGCCTGGTACATTCCACCTGTAGTTTTCGCTACAGTGGTTGGTTGTGTGGGGACGTCCTCTTCTTCAGGGGTGTAAGGGGTGTTCTCCGTCAGCTCTGCCTGTGTTAGACAGACACTATCATTAAGTGGCCGCCCGTGCTTGTCTGTGCAAGGCAACACATGTCCGTCAATGATGACATGGGAGTCTGGAAACCTTAGGGCACACTCGTGTAAGGTGAGAAACGGCATGCCAATTATGGCATCTTCATTGATGTCACTAATGACGAAGTTCACGCTCGTTCTCAGTTTACGAAGCTGCAAGCTTACTTGCAGGGTACCGTAAAAGGGAATCCTCGACCCGTCAGCCATGAGTCCATGTGCCTCGCTGCGTTGCAGCGTGTCTTTCACTGACTGTGGCAATTGCTGGTACAGATGTCTCGACAGCAAGTTGGTTGTGCAGCCTGTGTCAATCAACAGGGAGGCTGGTCTACCGGCTAACCTTCCAGCCAGGAAGTAGCTGGCCTGGTAAGGTCGCTCCAGCGGTGGCGCTGCCATTTGTGTTCTCCTGGGGGGTTGTCCACTCTTCTTCAGAGTTCCAGGACTGTAAGGGGGTTGACGAGCAATCCGGCTACTGTCAGTCTGTGTTCTCCTGGGGGGTTGTCCACTCTTCTGCAGAGTTACAGGACTAATGGGGGCTTGTCGAGCTGTCCGGCTGTCCTCAGCGGGCGTCTGTGCTCTCTTGGGGGGTTGTCCACTCTTCTTCAGAGTTCCAGGACTGTATGGGGTGTCAGGAGTTGTCCAGCTGCAGTCAGCGGGTATTGATGCTCTCTTGGGGGGTTGTCCACTCTTCTTCAGAGTTCCAGGACTGTACGGGGCATCAGGAGTTGCTTGGCTTGTCCAGCTGTGGTTGGTTGCTGTCGGTTGTATCTTGGGAGGTTGTCCACTCTTCTGCAGAGTTCCAGGACTATAAGGGGTTGTGGGTGTGGTCCGGCTTGCCCAGCTGCAGTCAGCTGCCGGTGGCGCTACTGCGGGCGCCGGCCGTTTCCCGTCTGTCTGGGGTTGTTTGTGAAGTGAGCTGCGCGCTGAGTTCGGGGGCAGGTACTCATCATGTGACCTGGTTGTCCGCAGCCCCAGCAGCGTGTTGCAGGTTCTGCCTCCAACTGTGGAGCGGGAGCCGCCTGTCTTGCTGCTCTCAGCGACCGTAGTTCTTCCGTTAGTAGCTTTAGGCTGTCCATGACTGTTGTCATAGGATCCGGTATGGCAGGTGTAGGGGTGTGGTGTGTCTGCTGTACGGCAGTAGTGGTGGAGACACGTTGAGACGGGCCCTTGGCAACCGTCCTCATCCATTCCTCTTCCTCCTCGTCGGCATCCTCTTCCAACATCCGTACATGAGCCTGGCGCTCCTCAAACGGTGTCTTTATCTGCATATACTCGTTGCCGGCCCTGACTGCTTCAGCAATGTCAATGGGCTGCATGGCCAACAAGTGCCTTTGCAGGTAAGCATTTCCAACCGTGGTGCTGAAGATATCCAGCATCATCCTCTGCATGGGTCGGTGAGGTAGATCTGCATAAGCAACGCGCACTAGGCGCTCTACTTCACTTGCATGCTCTTGGAGCGACGTCTTGTGTTGGCGGCGTAGGCTGGTCAGCCGGGACATAGCTTCCCTGGGTGTTAGCCCAAAACGTGCTCGTAGTGCAGCAAAGATACCCTGCAGTTGTGGAGGCTTTCCACAGTCCAATGCTTTACCTCGTAATGCATCCCTTAGGTATAACATGGCCGTGTTCTCTGGCCACTCATTCATTTCGGCTACCTCAATGAATCGGCTGATGAAGTACTCGACGTCTCCTTCGCCGTCGAACTTCGGAGCCTTTAGTCTAGCTGGTGCATTGTCTTGGTTGGGCCTCATCATAGCCGTCAATGCTTCGGTCAATCTATCAATGGCTGTAGCTTCTGGGTTGCCAGCGGGTGCTCGACCAGCGCTGCGTGCTCTCTGGTTGGCCATTCTTTGCAGATAGAGGAGTGATCTCAACTCAAATCTAAGAAATGGTCAGTACAACTGGATCCCGGGCCGGTATAGGTTAGATCCGGGTCGGTAGCTGTGTTTCCAGTGGCTCTAGCAGATCTAGGGGTTGGTCCAATGGATACTGTGGCAGTATCTGGCACTCCGTCGCTTGTAACAACCGTTACGAAACTTCTTGTACTGCTGCAGGGCGGAGCGAAGCTCTACGGGCCTACAGACAGTAGTGTAGGGACACTGTAAATGGATACAGTGCCGGGGTCACTGTTACCAGCTGAGTAGCACTCCAAGCTGAATAACCTCTGGTAGCTGAGTCTGTATAGCTGATACACGACTCTCTCTTCCTTTCGCACAGTGCCGGTATCTCTATGTCCAGGTCGGAGCGAACTCTACGAGCCTGTAGAAGATACGGTAGCGTCTGTACTGGACTGCTGCAAACGGAGCAAGCTCTACGGTTGATGCAGACAGCCTTTAGTAGTGGATACTGTGCCGGGATAGCTGCTGCAGTTCGGAGCGCACTCAAACGAACCTGCAGAGAAATCCGGTAGTATCTTGCGTCAATTGTTCTTCCGATCTACTACTTCGGTAGATCAATCTCTCCTCCTCTCTCCAGATCTACACCCGGTAGATCACTTCTCCTTCCTCAGTGGTAGCTGGCCTGCAGTGCATTCGCAGGGCCAGAGGGTAGCGTGAAAGAGCACAGCGTGGGAAGGTACCGTTTATCCCACTGCTGCCACCAATGTAATGGATTCCGGTCTGTTACCACGGACATCCACTAGTCTCAAGTATTCTACCTCTCTCCAGAGGGGACACTGTACTGACCGACAGTGCCACTTGTATAGGGCAACCGAATTACCCGGTAAGGCAAGAGCCCATGGCTCAGACAAACAGTACCGAGTAGTGTTTGTGGTATGGCTTTATTACAAAGCAGTCCTGAGGGTAATTATTCCTCTAGGTGGTTAGCAATATAATAATACATGCTATGGCTCATTGTAATGAATGCACTGATTATCAGTAGGAGCTCTCCTTTTATAGGAGAGCTAAGGAACACAAAACATATAAGATACAATGCACAGGAAGTAATGCAACCAATGATATCAATTATATAAATACTTAACCAATCACAATGCAATGCAAGATAATACAAGGAGGTGCCAAGTGGCTAAAGGCGGAGTCTTTTCTCCCAACTGTCCAATGACATCTCCTACAGGGTCCACAGGCTGTATATAGAATCCGGTCCACTAAGTTGGCACTTTAGGGGTAGTCACTTCCTGTTTACGACCTTGACTCAGTTCCTAGACATCTTTACAGATCCTCGTCTAAGGCGGCCATCTTGTGCCGGCCCAGTACAGCTGTACCGGGTCGGTAGAGGTCACTACCGACCCTGCAGGGGTCAATACCGGCCCTGCTTACCATGCTACCGGCACAGTATGACTTCCTACCCAACAGCCATTAACCAAATGCTGTGAGCAGAAGCCTAGCGCATTGCTTCATAAGGTTCCTAGTGTAAACTACCCGTTTACCACTAGAGTGCACTGAAATCTACCACAAGACGTTCTAAACAAAATTATTGATCTTACATATCTTATCACTCATCATTTTGGTTAATGGTTTCATTACAATTCTTAAAGGTGCTGTGTCACAGATTTTGGGTTGAATTAAACCGAATTTATCTATTTCCAGCAGTTTTAGCAAAAGAAAAATTTTCTGGCTTGTGCTCCCGTTAATTCTATCTATATCAATAGTGTAATAAATGCTGACTTTTTTGTTATTTTTTTTGCTAAGCTAGCAACTTGTACAAAGCCAAAAAGAGGAATTGCAAAAGTTTGCATATATGAGAGGATTTTCAGTAGTAGTCGTTGCACAAAGATTTTCGAGAGCATAAAAACTGGCTTGTACTCATTTTGCAGATTTTTTTAAAGCTCTTTAGTTGAGCCAGTAATTTAATGTAATGTAGGTAAGTCTTCTTTGTACACACTGGCACCGCTCAATAAATTGAAAGGTAACTATCTCAAACACAAAAGCAATGTTACAGTCAAAACTAATACTTTCAATTTAAGTAACGTCGAAAGATTCAAGTTTCAATAATTTAGAACATTTTTGTAAAGACTAAGTTTTGGCGTAAATGCCGTAATCAACCACATCACAAATTTTCAGACCAGAACTACATTATACTTGACTGATAGAGGTTAAAAATTATTGAATAGATGGCCAATGAATAATACTTCTAAAATAAAATAAATACAGCTTTTAATATTTTGGTTCAGACTATTGAGCACTCTCTGACACATAAAAAAACAACTCCAACTGTTAAGTTGCATATTAAATTTGTGATGGTTCACCTTTGAGAAGGCAGAATTACTTGATGAGAAGTAACCAATAGCGAATATTACAACAATTATCTCTGCAACACAAACAAGTTTTAACTTGTGTTGTGTGTTTAAATCTGAGGAAAACCATTGGTCGCTTATGACATTTGGTGCTCATAGTAGTTATGATTGTTGTGTAATTAGGCTGGATACACTTATCAATGTTGATTATACATCCAGCATTAGCATTAGTTGTCTGTATATCTTTTCATAAGATTTTTCTACATTTAGTGTAAAGTACTTTCCTCAGATACACAGACACAACTTTTCCTCCTCTCTGTTACATTGCAGACAGTGCTCCATTTTACTGCAACTAGGTTAAACTGTAGCTAGTACAGAAATTTCTCTTTGAAAATATTTCTCAGGTTTATAGTAATAGAACCAGTGCGTAGAGTAAAATCTATCTGCTGGAATGGCACAAAGTTTTTAGTTTCACATTAGGTGGAGATATATACCATCAATTTGAAAATAAAATTCAGTCCAATTTTTCACATCCTTTCAAAAAACATTGGAAGTTCATGCAAGGGGATCAGTCGAACGTGACGCTTTATAAAACAAGCATATAGGTTTTGCCTAGTAGCTGAGTAGTAGTAAGATAGAAGCAGATCTCTGTCATGAAGTGTAAGGGAAAGGTACTCCTGGTTCAAAGCATACTTTTAGTTAGCCCTAGTTACCATGAGAACCTGTGAGGTACCTTTTTGCGTACACCAGGTGTTATAATTTTGAATGTTTGCTAACTATTTATTGCTTAGGGCTTGTTTATATTGTGACTTTTATTTTTATTTAGATGCATGGGTTTGTTTATTTTCATGGGTACTGTTTTTTATGCAGTGTTTTTTCTATTATTGTATAATGACTTAGACTGAGGCTTGAGTATTGTACAAACGTGAAGGGTTGTATTATTGTATAACTGTATTATATAGGAATCATTATAGATAAGCATCGAATATCTATCTCTACCATTACTGGGAAAGAATCTACAAAAGCATTTAACTCACAAAGATATAACATAGATTAGACAACAACTGAGTGTAGGCTGTGGTATAGTTTGTCTTTTTGTAGACTTTCGTGTTCTTTGATGATTCGATCTTCTTCTAGAAATAGTCCACTAGATATCATTAGCACAGAGTTCCGATCCAAATTCGATAAGCTCAGCATGCATTAAATCCTCAATATTGACTTCAGCACCTGGCTTTGATATCTCTGCAATGTATTTTGCTGGAGAGCAATTTTATTTCCAATCAGTGTTGCTGGAGGAAGAGAGAAAGACAACATTGCGGTACGTAGTCAAGTTTGCACTTCTTTTCTTCCCTTTGCAAATTATCACACCCGGAGTACATAGTTGGCAATAATGTAGCAATCAAAATATATACCAGTATTGCGAGTGATAGAAGCAACCTCCATAACAATTGGGACAGCAGGATTTCCTAGCATTTGTAAAGATCTATCCTTTTGCAGTGCACTCACTTTCCATTCTTTGAGAGACTTAGCCTTCTTTAGAGCTCCATCTGTAACGGAGAGCATTCCCTTGCTATCTTGTTCTTCACGCACTTGTTTTCTGGATATAATCAATGTTATGGAGAACTCGCCTTTTTGGTGCTGACTCTTTTTTAGCAGGGGATTTTCTCTCAGGAATTGATTTGGTTGTTTTGACTTTGTTTTCTGTTCAATTTATGCTAATGACAGCTCCAGAAATTACCTCCATAGTAATTTAAAAAAAAGAGTAATGTATGTATTAATAAAAACAAATAAAACAAAATGCTTAATTTTTGGAAAAATGAGGAGCTCATCAGAATCAATACCTTTTTCTTTGACAAAAAAACACGAACTTTTGTCATCGTCAAAGACTTAGTAGACTTGAAAGTGCATCGGCTACAATTTATAAGCACATCTTAATAAAATTTTGAATTTTTCAAGAGCACTTAAAGATAAAGAATTAAAACTTAGATCTGACACTTTACAATGTAACCAGTTGATTTGTACCAACTGATGGCAAATAATAAACGTTTATTAAATTCTTACTAGTGAGAGTCCTCCTAGTGTTTGCTGAGAATTCTTCTAGTATTAGTAGTAGATTTTGTAGTGGATGTTGCTTCTTTGGATGTTTTTGCTGGACTGGATGATTTCTGTGTAAAAGCAATGCTTCTTAAATAGTTCAAGTTGCACTGATTGACCTGTTGTTACAAGATAAACCAACCGTCTTCGTGCGAAAACTCTTATATGATGTAAAAGAGATTTGGCGCAAAGAATATTGTTTAGACACGAAAGCCCTTTATAATATTTAACAAAAAGCTTCATACATAACATAAAAGGATTTTTGCGTAATGACACTTTTTTGGGGTGAAAAACATTGATGTGGTTTTTTTTGCAGAAACAAATATGTCATTGCCCAAAAATCCCTTAATAATATACATAAAAACTTTTGCACGGAGAAACATTTTTTTGTCCAGCGATAGACTTCATATGTAACATAAAGGAATTTTTGCGTGAAAACACTTTTTTGCGCACGAAAAACATTGTTTTTTTTGTCCAAAACAAGGATTGGCTTTTATTTGCGCAAGAATCACTCAATAACATATATGAAGATTTTTGCTCTAATAAACCGTTGTTCCGCCCAACAGTTTTAATATGTAACATAAGGAGACTTTTGCTTGAAAACACTTTTTCGCCCAAAAACATTGTTTTTCCCCAAGACCAAGACAAAGATTTATGTGTTTTTTTGCGCAAAAAACAGGAGGAGAAGGAAGAGGAGGAGGGGGAGGGGGAGGGGAGGAGGGGAAAGGAGGAGGGGGAGGAGGAGGAAGAAGAAATGAATGATTCAACTTTTGCAATACTTAGTCGAACATCAACTCTAGGTATAATTGACGATAGCACACCTCCAACTTTTCATAATGAACAATGGGATGATCTGATAGCCAGATATTGGAGTGCTATGAAAACCAAACACAGAATGGGTAGAGTCATAGACATTTCAAACGTAAGACTTTGGGATGGAATTCTGCAATATCAAGCTAATTTCTACCAAAATGACTATCATGGATCAGGAGCGTTGGAGTTGTTGAAAAAACTTTGGAGACAATTGAGTTCGAGAGCAAAGTAAACTGTAGCCTGGGGTGTATACTGGAAATTAAAAATGATGGTGAACTCCGATACTTTCACTCATCATCCAACAATGCTACCGTTTATCCGAGAGCTCGATTGATTGAAAGCAATGGATAGCTCAATGAGTTCAATACGACGTTGCAGAGACCAATCACTGTACTAATAGCTTGAGATGAAGACCAATTACGGCTTGGAGACTGATGATGATCACAAAAGTCACCTTTTATTTTTAAAAATTGATTGGTGGGAAGAATTGGCTCATATCCAACGTCTTTACCCTCTCACATTCCCAACAACAGACACATACGTGCTATATTAAAAACTCTCCATCGGAAACCAATCACTGACAGCCTTTGTTTCTTCAGATTTTTAGCATTGTACAGAGCTGCAGAAAAATGAAAGCTTCAAAAAGGCTCACACAGACTTTTTGACGGAACCTTACTTCAATGAATATCGGAAATTGATCGGTTGTGACAGCAAAAAAAGGCCGACAGCGAAAGGTTACAGGAACAATACCGATGAAAAAGGAGTAAAAGAGTTGCACCTGCTGGTTTTGGAAAAAGCGTCTCAACTCAATATAATGGTGTCTTCTCTATATAAAGACATGACTTCAACGGCTATTCGGAATTGAAATGCGAGATACGAGGAGAAGCTCCATATGGATATTTATATCGATCACTTCAGTCCCATCACAAACTTTGAAGAATACACCAAAGCCTACAACTGTCCAATGTGTTCTACTTGTTTGAGAGATTGGGTAAATTGAAAAGGTGTTCAACGTCAGACGCAACAACCATGGAATTTTTTGGAAGTGAATACAAACGTCGTGCTACAATTTTTGATAAGCTAAAAATTTACTTCGGAATAAATATCAGCGAGGATGATCCTTTGAGATACTATCCATATTTTGCCACATATGATATTGAATGCTTGTTCCAGATTGCGTTGACAATAGAAAGAAAGATACTACTTTAAACACTAGGGAACAAAAGTTCTTGAGCATTTCCATCTGTTCAAACGTACCAGGTTTTGAGCTCCCTCAATGTATTATCACCAACGGTGATGATGAAGATTGTGTTGAAAAATTCATTTTATAGTTGGAAGACATTAACAAAGAAGCATACACTTGAGTGAGAAAGGACTCTTCACAAATCATAGAACTGGTAGAGATGAGTTACATCGAAGGGAAAAAACTGAAGAAAAGTTTCGTGGTGAATCATCTATCGAGCAAAACAGATTCCAGATGACTTGATAAAGTACGTGAAACTGTTTCCTATTCTAGGTTTCAACACACAAAGCTATGACATCAGCGTGATGAAAGGAATTCTCCTGCGACAATTAAAATATATCTAAGGCAAAGACTTTGATTTTATTGTAAAAAAAGGAAGAAATATACCTGTGATCGGTGGAGATTCTTTTCTGTTTTTGGATTGCACAAACTTCATTGCTCCCGGGCACAGTTACGAAATCTATCTCAAAGCATACAAATGCAAAACTGAAAAAGGATTTTTCCCTTATGAATGGATGAAAGACTTGAATCAACTGCAACAAAAACATTTACCTCAGAGAAAAGCTTTTTACAGTAGATTAAAACAACAAAGCATCAGCGAAGAAGAGTACATGATTTGTCAAAAAGCATGGAAAGATGAAAACATGAACACGACGAGAGATTTTTTAAAGCGGTACAACAACTTGGATGTAAAAACACTTATTCAAGCTTCGTAAAGACAAAAAGCAATCTACAGAGAACACAGAAATGATATGCTGAAAGATGGTTTATCTTACCAGGTTTGGGAATTCGATGGATGTTTAACAAAGCTCCCCAACCAGCTCCACCGCAGCTCTCTTCATATTTGGAATTTGATGAACTCGCTAAATGTTTTCGACAGACTCTCCCAATTTGCCTGACTGACAAATGTAATGCGGATCATTATTCACTGATAAAGAAAAACATTGTTTGTGGACCCTGTCTGGTGATGCACAGATATCACAAAAAGGGTATAAATGAAATTAGCGAACAATTGCTTGGAAAAGAAGCAAATTTTTGCGACATGAACTATGGAGTTGATGCAAATGCTCTCTATCTATGGTGTATGATGCAGTCGATCCCTGCTGGATATCCTCGAATGAGAAAAATGGATAATTCCTTTGTTGCTGATCCAGCAAATTCAGCAAGTTAGCACATAGTTGGCTGCAGTATCAAACATTTGCAAAAAAAATCAACATTACGCATCAGCTCAATGGAGGAGAAGTCTCTGTCGGACAACGAGGACTACCGGTTGATAGATTTTGTGTTAAAAACCGACTCGTCTTTCAGTTTCATGAATGTTTTGGCACAGACACAACTGCTCTTTTAACAACACTACATGACAAGAGTTGTAGCCTACTGGTAAAAATCAATGTCGGAACTGTATAGCGTTACGTTGGAAAATGGAGATTATCTCCAAAGTCTAGGTTACATTTTCATCTTGATTTGTGAGTGTGAGTGGTTGACTCATGTAAGAACTCATAAAAATCTACAAAAAACTGTCAACACATTTTATAAGGCTTTTTATCCCAAAGTGCTTGAAAAAAAGCTAAATCAAGAAGAAGTGTTGGAGAGAGTTCAATCAGAAGACTTCCTTGGAATTGTCAAGTGTGACATTGAAGTTCCTGAGAAAATAAAAAATAAAGTTGCTGAAATGCCTCCGATTTTTAAAAACACAATGTTGAACAGAGAGCATTTGAGTGGTGATATGGGATGTTTTGCTGAAACCAAACGATTTCTAAAAACCCCTAAATGTTCATTTGTTGGAAGTATGTTTGTAGAGAAGATATTGCTAGTGATCCCGTTGATGAAGCGATACTTGAAACAAGGATTAAAACTCATCAAAATCTATCAGCTGATGAAATATATATCTAGAAATGCTTTTTAAGCTTTTGGAACATCGGTTTGAGATGCTCGAAGAATCAGAGAATTGGGATCCTAGTCAAAAATTACTTGCCACTACCAGAAAGTTGGTAGACAATGCAGCCTATGGAAAAACAATCGCCGACAAAGAAAAATATACAAATGTCAAGTACATTTAGGTCGATGGTGCCGGAAAATCTTCAAAGGGAACAAATCTATTTCTATGGAGGAGATAGCAGAGGATTTCTACAAAAACATAAGCGCTAAACAAGTGGTATATTCTAAAACTACTTAAAGTCAATGCTATGTTAATCATTTCAGCCGACTATGAATGTTCCAGTGCATTTGGGTTTCTCCGTACTACAGTATGCCAAGCTGAGAATGTTGGAATTTTACTACGACTTTATAGACGAGTAAGTAACACTTAGTTTTCTGCTATCAACCTAATAGTTAACTTAAACAGTAGAAATAACTGTAAATAACACAATCATTATTTTTATTCATAAATACAGCAATAGAAACGATTTCCAGAAAGTTGAAATTGATACAGAGAGCAAATACATGGCTTTGAGTGGAACATTAGAAATGTTGGTAAAAGCAGATATGAAAAACGTTTTACAATGATTATTGTAATTATTATTCACAAACATACTGTGACAAACATAGGGATGAGTTTTTAGGGATGAAAACCATGGAATCAGAATGGAACTTGGGTGATTGCCGTTAAAAAGAGTGAAAACATGGAAAAAAACCCGGTTTGTTCAAAGAGGAGTTTACTGGAGATGGAATTGTTGCACTTAACTCTAAATCCTACTACTGTTGGGGAGAAAAAGGAAACAAGTTTAGCTTCAAAAGTTTAAACAAGCAAAGTAATGACTTAAACAAATACTGTTATCTGAATATATTGAGTACAAAAAAGTCGTTTACAGGAGAAAATCGTGGTTTCGTAGCAAAAGATTGAAAAATACTAACGTGCAGGCAAATAAAATGAGGACTCACATATTTCCACGTTAAAAGATAAATGTGTTTGACAGGATGTTAACCGAACCTATCAGCTTTTAGTAAAAAAAATCCTTCGTTATAAACTTCAACTTTTTTACAATAGCTACTCTATACATGTTTTTAACACAATAATCATTAGTCAAATTCATATTTGGATATAGTCATAAGTGGACATGGACATGTAAATAGCTATTTAATGTGGACATAATTATGGATATAGTCATAAGTGGATATGGGCATGTATATAGTTAATAATGTTACAATGTTAACAATATAGTATACAATGTTAATATGGATATGAATATGGATATGAATATGGACGTGAATATGGACATGCATATGGACATGTACATAAATGGACATGTTCATTAATGGATTTGGACATGGACATGTACATAAATGGACATGAATATAGACATGAACATGAATATGGACATGGACATGAATATGGACATGGGTATGGACATGTACGTGAGTGGATATGTACATGAATGGACATGAATATAGACATGAACATGAATATGGACATGGACATGAATATGGACATGGGTATGGACTTGGATCTAGACATAAACATGGATATGTATATGGATATATACATGGATATATACATGGATATGTACATGGATATGTACATGGTTATGTATGGAAATAGCTTGAACTTTATTTCTTGTAATAAAACTATACCAATAACTATACAATGTTTCTCCAACAATCATTTGACAATACAAATCTCAGTATAAACCATCGTACCATGTTTATCAAATAGTCAACCTCATCATCTAAATCGACATAACAATTTCAATTGAAATGCCCTGCACAATAAATACTTAATTCAAGCAATTACACACAAAAATACCAACACCCATCACACCTGGTGCAACAAAAATGTCCCTTTCAGACTTTCATGCTACCTGATGCCAACAAAAAAATGGCACGATACTTCATTTTTTAACATAAAAATCACCATTTAAACAAACCCTAAACAATGAATACTTAGCAAGCATTCAAAATTATAACGCCTGGTGCACACAAAAACATACCTCACAGGTTGTCATGGTAACTGGGGCCAACTAAAAGTACACTTGGAACCAGGAGAACTTTATCCTTAGACTCCATGACAGAGATCTACTCCTATCTTACTACTAATGATAATTGTATAGACCATTCAATATAAGCAATGTTTCCATATTTTGCAGGAAAAGGTAAAAACCGGTGAAAACCTATGATGAATGAAGAAGCAGACCACAGCCACATATGAAGTTGTTTATGTTCGTATATACATAATTTTTCTGCAAGAATTATGAATGGAGCAAATTAATTGTTGTTAAACTCTTATATAATAATTACTATTTTTCAAGCATCTGTTAGTGCTGTTTCGTGTCTGCCTTCTGATAAAAATGCAAATTACGTTTTAAAAAACAAACAAGTTTTAAAGGTTTGGTTTGGTGGTGGTCTTACATCGAAAAGCTAATACAACCATCAGATTCTCCAATGTCTTTTGTGTAGCAACCGCATATTTTAAGTCAATCCATCAATCACAAGCCATGTAGCAGCTTGTGTTGTACACCAGTGTTTGAAAGCTGGCTGAAAAACATTCTATTTGTTGCCGTGATATCGTGACGTCTTGATACCCAAGTACTATTAAAAATTCTGCCTTTAGCCGATGAGCATTTAACTACTGGACTGTGATTAGTTACATTTCCAAATAGAAGTGTAATAACGCTACTACTACTAGTATTACTGAAAGATAATCTAATAAAACTGCAATTGTAGATTGAGTTTGATGAATTGTATCAAAGTATTAAGGTGTGGCTACACTGCACCGATTTTTTGATACCGATGTGCCTATACGATGGTTTGTAGTTATCTACAGGTGGCTACACAGGCTGAAGTAGCGTGAGGATATCGGTGAGCTGCGACTAAATGAGCCAATCATATGACACAAAGTCCCGTTTTGCCTATTTCATTTCCGACAACAAATTATTTGTTTCCCTAATATACTAATCATCACAATAATAAAAATAATTGGAGAACAATTTCACTGTAATGTATGGCTGTTTTTGCTCATCATAAAAACATTGCTTTCAATATGTTTTGGGTTCTGTTTATTATGAAATCTTCCAGATGTTGCGATTATTCATTATTTATAATAATTGATATGGTGCAATAATAAAGTTTATTTTATTGTTGTTGTTCTCGTTATTAATTTTATTCATTATTTTGTTTATACTTAGTAATGTTGAAATTAACAATTACCACTGTTCTATGAGCCATGTAAAATTAATTCACTGTTCAAACTTTATTATAAGATAGTAATTCCTTCGGAGTTTGCAGTGGAAGCTCGTTGTTAACAAAAATTTTAACGGAAACGCATTGTAAATGGTTAAACTTGATGAGCTGGGGAAAGTATTTTATTTCAGGCAATCAAAAAAAGCCAATGTTTCTTCAACATTGAGCATAGACCAACATGTTGGTTATGCTCACGAACAGGCCCCTCGATGTGCTGAAGTTGACATACCCATTGGGCACTCCCATCGCAAGACCCTCCGAAGGAAAACATCATCCTGTGTAGCCACCCCTTTAGGGCTTTGTTTCTACTCACAATCCTTCAATCACATCTATGATTAATGAATAGTTAATTATCTCAATTACACAACACTATGATGACAAGGAGTGTCCGAAGTGTGAAAAATCACGGCCCAGTAGCTAAATTCTCATTGGCTAATAACATGTATTTTAGGATTACTCAGGTTTAAAGGACGTCACGAAATCACCGCAACAGATAAGAATGTTTTTCAGCCAGCTATCAAACACTGGTGTACAACACAAGCTGCCACATAGGCCATGATAGATGTATTGGCATATAATTTGTGATGGGTCCACAAAATACATTGGAGAATTTGATTGTTGGAGAAAAATTTTCAATGTCAGACCACCCCGAAACCAAACATTTAAAAATTTACTGCAATAATTTGAGTGATGAATGAGTTGTCACAGAGTCACAACCAGTCTGAATCACAATTTTTGTGAAAATAAAACTGAGTAGCTGAGTGTGTTATTGCCAAATAAGTGGAAGATAACTTTTGAGCCTAGAAGAGAATCAGTCATGCATGTGACATGCCCTGCACCGAGTGTTGAATTATTGGCAACCAACTCGCGGAATAAATTGAGAAATTTTTGTAAGCTTTAGAAACACCAATTTTTCATCATAAAAATACACCAAATTAATGTTATGATACCGCAATGGCAGTGACGTTACTGGGCCGGGGTCAATAGAAAGACATACCAAGGAGCTACGGAAGAAGGCATCTGTATGATATATTTACCTCCAAAAGAAGAAAAGGAAGGACGAAAGCCTACATTTCAGCCCTAGGACCTACCGGGAGATCGTAACGCGCAGCAGCAAAAATTTACCCATTTACTCCGCCCCTTATATCTGGGCACTCGTTCAAGTTTGTTAATTGCTATTACTGTTTCATTTGTTGCTATTTTCAACCTCATCTTATCGTTTGTCTGAATCACTTCCTTTACACCTAATTGGTTGTTATGCATATTCTTAGCACATGATTGGTTAATGACATTTCTAGCTTCCTGTGCTTCAGGCTATATAAAACCACTTGGCTCTAGAGGACTGCCTCCGTAGAGCTGTATCAATTACATACATGTATTCGTATCAGAGAACTCCGATTGGTTGGTCTGAGCCGCTCGCTCGCTTGAGCAGTTTGGAACGAGTGGCACAGCCCGTTGAGGGGGAGACAAATAATGCTTGAGCTTAGTGCAATTCTATAGTAACCCACCAGAATCCACTACTATATTGCAGTGGATTTTGGGGCTGAAACCCACTAGCTGAGGTTGGTAGCGTGCTGCCACCAGTTGTTAGTTTAACCTGTTACAACAACAGGGTCGGTGATGTACCGAACGAATGCAAGATAGTGCACCTCCATTGTACAACCAGTAGGGAGACCTTGGCTCAGAAGCATAACTCAGTGCTGTTGAGTATTTATGCAATTACTCATCCATATAGAAACCAGTTAGTAAAAGGGACATTACAACTGACTACTTGGGGTGGAAGTTCTGCCTTTTATAGGCGATTCACAGGAAATGATTAAGCGTTTTGTCCGATCACCCAACAGGGTTACAATATGCATGAATGAATGCAAGTATATAAATAAGCAAGGAATGAGATTAGATATATGGGGCTAAAGGTATAAGGGGCTAAAGGTAATTGGCGCCCTGTAGTGGTAGGCGGAGTTATATCTTCATACACTAATCACAGTGATTGCTACATCCTGCCTGTAGTCCTTAGTCTTTCTAGTTTCTGTACTCAGTCTTTCTCTAGGTTTAGGGGTGGTTATCTCCAGTAGATGGCTCTCTGCTTCCTTGGGCTACTTTTTGGTCCATAGTCTACAGTGACTCACTTCCTGCCGGCCCAGTGAGGTCGGTACTGCTCCATACAGAGTAGGTACATCTTTACACGTAGTTTCGGTCATTTCGGTATGATCATTTTTGGTCATTCTGGTCATCTAATGGCTAGGATAAGGATGCCAGAATGTGGTACAGTGTGTGTGCAGACTTAGTGAACATTAAAATCCACAGCACACCTTTCTTCATTGAAGAAATTCTCTTGTCTTTAATAAACCATATTAAACGAGAGAATTAGTAAAGGGTGAGTAACTCCCGTACTCAGGTTCAAGTATATTACAGGTTCTGTAAAATCATATGTTTACAGATTAAAAAGCTACAAAAGGTCTGCAGAGACGATGCCTGCAGAGCAAAGGATATGCATATAAATATATTTCAGAGTAAATGCTGTCTTTTAAAAGAGATTTCCTTGCAGGTTGTTAGCTTGGTTCCTTAGTCGTGTCATCTCTTGGGTGACGGCTCGAGCCTCGGTCTAAGCTAGGGAAACATCCTCTTCAGATAGTAGCTGGCTGATGATTAATTGCCGTAGCTCTTGCAAGGATTGCTCAAGAGTGGCTACATGGTTCTCTATAGCTTCCGCCAACTGGTTATTGTGTCGCATAAACTGCAGGGAGGCTCGGGGTACCATCAGTACAACTGACTCTCCATTCACCCTTTCTGTGTCCACTGTCTCGTCCTGAGGTTCAGAAGGGGGTGGTACAGTGTTATCACTGTGGTCTGTCAACTTGGGTAACATATATTGTCTGAGGGGCATCAGTGAGGTAGTCACTGGTGGTGACACTGCAGCTACTGGCTTGCTCAAGCTGTGCTCTGGGGAGCCCTTTTGTGTGCCTGGAGTCTGTGGTGGAGCTGGGCGGTGACCACTCTGAGTGAAGCTGATGTCCGCAAAACTTTGCAGGATTGTTCCATCGTACAAATTGGCGGAAGCAGCTATCGGTGGCTCTGTCAATGGTGTATACTATGCCTGTCTTCTGATGGTGCACAGAGTCTCCAGGCGCATCAAACTTTGCCTGATGGAAATAAACAGCATCCCTGCTCTTGCTTCAGTAGTGGCAGCGGCAGTAGTGCATCAGGTAATGCTGCGCTAGGTCTATCCATTACTGTCTAGTATTCCTGGCCTCTAAGTTACATTTCGAGCAGGTAGCTCCGGATGCCTTCTGCATCAACGTTTCAATACATTCTTCAGTGGCCGCAGTTACCAAGCGTAAAATACGCCACCGAGCAGGAGTTCTCTTCCTTTCCAAGGCCCAGGAGGTAGTGGGTTAAGCCTTTAGGGTCGGATGATCCTCTACCAGCTCTTCTTCCTCTAACGCTGTCGGAGGAGTTGTCTTTACCAGCCAAAGTCAGTTGTAAGGACTGACTTTGGCTTTACACCTACTACAGATTCAGCAGCTGCAATAACAACATACTTATTAGGATTAGCACACACATTGCGGGCTGGCATTGCCATGTGGCAGGTGAAAGTTGGGAGGCTGGACTGTGGGGGCTGCACTTCGACAGGCCTTTCTACTTCAGAGGGTGTCTGAGCGCCGTCCAACGGGGCAGGGGGAGGAGCTACGCCTTCTGGTGGGAATACTGGTGCTTTCGGTATTCTTTACTTTGTTCTTTCTCACCTGCAAGACTTCTTCCTTGACCCCGGGTTGGGGTGGTGTGGTAGGTGCAGACATCACAAGAGTCTACTCCGGACTATCTGTCTGAAGGGTGCTTGCTGTGGAAGCAGCTGCACCGTTCTGCTTACTCTGAGGGGGTTGCGGAGGGTGGCTATCACCTCCGGCCATCTTTTGCCACTTTCTATTAGTTGCAGGGGGACCCTGGGCCGGTATAGGGTGACCTTGGGCCAGCATAAAGTCCTGTTGAGTCGGTGTAATGCACTGCCAGGGCCGGCATAGAGTTACCAAGTCTCAAAATTAATTTGTTTTTGTGAGATTTCAATCCTTCTGCCAGATTGAGGTTACTAACTGAGTTGAAAGTCAGCGGGGGAATTCGTCTACCAGAACTACTTGGTGAATGCCTATGGGTTTGGGGCTTCAAACTTCTGCCAATGCACAATGCCAGAGTGTCAGAGCTACTACTATGCTAAAAATATCCACTCAGCTACTTGTGAATCCGACAGCTCACCCGTCTCAGTTTCAGGCGGAGATGCTTTGCAGTGGCAGCCGGAGTACATCCAGTGGGTCTCTTTAGCAGGTCGGCAGTTGGCATCGCCAACAGGGCTTCCTCTTCTATGCCTGAAAAGGGCTAGTATTCAGCTAATTTAGGTCCCAGCAAAACATGCTCATTGTCTTCTTATACATTCTAGAGGGCGGCCATTTTATCGATAAAAAATGGCTGGTAAAGAGGTGATGTGCACTGGTTACTGCTGTCTGAAAGAATTAGCGTTTCTCCTCCGCTACATGGTCTCTCAGATTGCTGACCCATCCTACCTGTAGTCACAGGAAGTAGAGCTGCAGTGGGGTATTAGAGGCAATCTTTACCGCCTGCTGTATGCTGCCTGTTTGTCTGCACAGCGAGACCTTCCAGTGGAAGGAGATGGGGCTTGTGGGGGGTTCCTTTGGCTCTAAGCACTACCGTTCTGGTATGAGCGGTCTGGCAGATACAGCCGTTTGAAAGTTTTTCCCCAACTTTTCGAGTACTGTTTCATAGGTGCTCTCCTCTCTCTCCACTATTGACTGCTTAAAATAGCATCTCGCACTGTCTGTAATTGCTTTCTGTTGATCAGAGGGCTTTTTCCACTGCTACTGGCTGTTGGGCATTCCTTTGACTGCAGGGGGTGTAGCCAACAGGGGCGTAGAGAAAATTTTAACTTTTTCCTCCATGACTTCTTCAATTTTTGCTGAATCTGGTCGAAACTTTCTGGAGAGTTGTACTTCCCCTCTCTCCAGAGTATGGCTTAGTCCCCTGGCAGCTTGTTCTGTCCAGATGGGTGTGGTAGGGGGAAATCCGTCCCTACCAAGGGGAACAGTACATTGCTCTATAGCAAATTACTCTGATTCACTGGATTTACTTTCAGCAGCCTAACACTATCTCTAAGCAACCTCCCATGCTTATCAGTGGGGAATAATTCATGGCAATCAATTATGATGTTGAAGTCTGTGAATCGCATCATACACTCGAGGCTGGTGAGGAGCGGCATTTCTATAATGGCGTCGTCATCAATGTCACTGATGACAAAATTCACCTCAGTCCAGAGTCCACGGAGCTGCAGAGATACTTGCACAATGCACTAAAAAGGGATTTTTGAACCATATGTCATCAGACCGTGGGGTTCGCTATCCTCAAGAATGTGTTGGACCCACTGAGGTAATCTGCAGTACCCATGCAGCAACAACAAGTTGGTGGTGCACCCGGTATCTACCAGTATGGACATTACTTGTCAGTCCATCTCGTCAGACAAAAAATAACTTGCTTGGTATGGACGCTTCAGACAGCTGCTCGCAATCTCCATTGCCTGTGCTCTGGGAGGATTACTCGCAAGAGTGTAGCCCACCTGTTGACCTCGCTTGGGGGTGTACAGCTGGCCTTATCACAGCTAGATGCTGTCTGCTCTACTGCGGCCACTAACCGTTTCCCTTTCTTGGTGGTTGGATAGCTGTAGCTTGCCAAGATTTCTATTTACATGCTCTCTGTACATGTCCAACTCCACCACAGCCCCAACAGCGCAGTTTTGGCCTGGATTCCAGCGGTGGAGCGATAGCCGGGGAGTTGTCCTTCCTCAACAACTTTATCTCCTTTGTTAAGGTTTGCAAGGTCTCCATTACTAACTGGAAGGATCCTGTTCAGCGCTGGGTGCCACACTGACTTGTTGAACCGAATCATTAGGGGTGTTCCGGATTAGATGGTAGGGGAAGAACAATGCTTCCGTACTCGTCATCATCGCCTGTCTCGTCCCCTATTGATCGCACATGAGTAGGGCGCTCCTCATGGGCTGTCTTGATATGCAGGTACTCATTGATTGCTCTCACTGCATCTGGTGTGCATTTCTTATAGTGAAACTAAATGTGTCAAAAATCATGCGTTGCACTGCTCTAGGTGGGAGGTCTTCATACGCCAGACAAATCAAACGCTACACCTCATTCGCGTGTGCCTGTAGGGGGGGGTCTAGTAAGACCTGCGAAGACTAGTCAACCTCGACATAGCTTCTCTAGGGGTAACCCCAAAGCGTACTCTCAATGAGGTGAGTATCCATTGTAGGTGGGGCGCTTTCCACACTACAATGCATTGCCTCTCAACAAATCTTGCAAGTGCAACATGGCAGACGGTTCCTGCCATTCATTCGCCTCAAAATGTGATGAAGTACTCCACACCACCTTCGTCTTTGTGTTTGGGCGCCTTGAAAGTTGGATGAGCGTTAGCAATAGCTGATGCCTAGACAGCATGTAAGACTTCCGTCAAACAATCCATAGCAGTTAACTCAGGGTTGACAGCAAGGGCTTTGCCTGCACTACGAGCTCTGTTGGCCGCCATTGCTTCGATTAGAGGAACAGTCAACTCTAAAGTCTACAAGTGGGACTGTAAAACAGGTTGCTGTGCCAGTCTTAGCAAACCCAGGGTCGGTGGTAACTGATGCAGAGCCGGTATTGACCAATGCAATGCCGGTATAGATGCTATACAGGGCCGGTATAGACTGTGCAGGGTCGATATAGACTGATGCCGGGTTGGTACCAAAGGTATGCAGGGGCGGTGTGACCAGAAACTGTCTAGTGATGCTCAAATTAATTTCTGGGTAGTTTCGCAAGACAGATTTTAGACTTAACGTCAATTGTTGTGGAAAAATTTGCAGGAGGAGGGAAGTCGACGCCTATGAGCAAGTCTACGTTGCTCACTTAGTGAGAGCACTGCTGCAGTCGGAAAAGAGTCAACAACTTTTGCGGGAGAGTCCGTTTTTTTGTCCTGTAATGTGAATACAGGAGCGGGATGCTGGTTCTGTTTAGTGCAGAGGCAGGGTAATGTAGCTGAGTAAGGTGTGCAACGGATCCCACCGCTGTCACCAATGTAGTGGAGTTTGGGGGCTGAAACCCACTAGCAGAGGGTGGTAGCGTGCTGCCACCAGTTGTTAGTTTAACTTGTTACAACAACAGGATTGATAACGTACCGAACGAATGCAAGATAGAGTATCTCAACTCTACGACCAGTAAGGAGCCCTCCGCTCAGACGCATAACTCAGTGCTGTTGAGTATATATGCATTCGTTCAACCAAAATGAAATGAGTTAGTAAAAATGCACATTTTTACTGACTGCTTAGGGTAAAAATTTTGCCTTTTATAGGCGATTCACAGGAAGTGATTAGGCACTTTGCCCAATCACACAAAAAGATTACAATATTGTAGTAGATTTCCATGTCACTTACACCTGCGCACACACTCTATACACATGCGGGCATCCTCAGTATAGCCTTTAGATGGCCAGAATGACTGTAATCATCAATACCGGATTGACTGACCCTGAATGAAGCTATACCGACCCTGTAAGGAGCTATGCCAACCTATACCGACCTATCCCAACCCTGTATGGAGCTATAACGACTTCACTGGGCCGGCTGGAAGTAAGTCAATGAAGCCTGAGGACCAAAAAGTAGCCTGAGAGAAGCAGGGAGCCATCTACCGGAAACTTCCAACCCTTACCCTTACGAAACATGAATGACTAAGACTATAAAGACCAAGGACCAAGAGACTGACTGTGATTGGTGCGTGAGCCTTTAACTCCACCTATTACTACAGAGCGCCTATTCTGTTCAAGCCCTTTCTGATTATTCTATTTGCTATGCATCATATACCTATATTCATTGGTGCATGTTGTAACATTATTCTTTGATTGGTTAATCACTTCCTGTGCATTGCCTATAAAAGGCAGAACTTTGCTTGTATTTATCAGTTGTAATGGGACTTTTACTAACTTGTTTTATTCTGGAGGAATTAATGCATATGGACTCAATAGCACTGAGTTTTGTGTCTGAGCCGAGGGCTCCCAACTGGTTGTAGAGTAGAGATACTCTGTCTTGTATTCATTTGGTCCATAACCGACCCTGTTGTTGTAACAGGTAAAACTAACAACTGGTGGCAGCACGCTACCAGCCACTACAATATGTGCAAACGAATACAGGTATATAAATAAACAACGAATGAGATTAGGTATTTTGGACTAAAGGTAATTTTCGCCCTGTAGTGGTAGGCGGAGTTAGATGTTGATATCAAAATCACAGTGATTTCTACATCCTGCCTGTAGTCTTTAGTCTTTTTAGTTTCTGTACTCCGTCTTTCTCTAGGTTTAGGGGTGGTTATCTCTGGTAGATGGATCTCTGCTTCTCTAGGGGTACTTTTTTCTCCACAGACTACAGTGACTCACTTCCTGCCGGCCCTTTGAGGTCGGTACTGCTCCATGCAGGGTTGGTATAGCTCCATACATGGTCGGTATAGCTCCAAACAGGGTCGGTATAGCTCCATACATGGTCGGTACACCTTTACACATGGTTTCGGTCACTTCGGTTTGACCGTTTTTGGTCATTCTGGTGATCTAATGGCTAGTATAAGGATGCCAGAATGTGGTACAGTGTGTGTGCAGACTTAGTGAACATTAAAATCCACAACAATATAAAAACACCTTTGCGCATTTTGATGAAAACCAAAATACACATTAAAACTTATGTTGTACTATATACCATTTGGTTTTTGGTTGACTTTAGTTCTTGCCGCCAGCGGAGTATTAGTTTCATTGCAATTAGAAATGTAAACCTAATTTCAAGCGAATTTTTTTCTTACCATTGTCTGTGTCAGAAGTTTTCGAGTAGCATTTCAGGGTTTTTTCAGGAGAAATGCAGTGGGTTCCGTCAAGAAAGCCAATTAGTTCTGGTACATCTTCACCTACCTGGATTCAAAAAGAAAAAAATTCTATTTGGCTAGATCTATTTTGATAATTTTCAAAATTTAAGGAAGATGAATGAAAAGAGGCAGCGTTATAACCTAACTGATGAAATACTATTCCAGACAGTTACTCAACTAACAAAAACACTTCATTAAACACTAAACTATGACAATTGTGTATGACAATTATGACATTTTTATGCGTTTTCCAGGCATCAACTATCAAACTTTGAAAATCCAACGAATTGCATGAGGGTTTGGAAGTGTAATAATACCAATGCATGGCTGAAAAGGCAATTTTTGTCAGCTTTTGCAGACTGTTTATATTACTTACTAGTCACATCACATCTGAAAACTTTGATGTAATAGTTTTGATATAGAATAATGTTTTTAGTTCTGTTCAGTAAGTAACTACGCTTGCCCTAACTCACTTGCTCTCACTCACTTACACTTGCTCTCACACACTTACACTCACTCTCACTCACACTTGCTCTCGCTCACTTACACTCACTCTCACTCACTTACACTTACTTTCACTCACTTACACTTGCTCTCACTCACTTATACTTACTCTCACTCACTTACACTTACTCTCACTTACTTACACTTGCTTTCACTCACTTACTCTCACTCACCTACACTTACTCTCACTCACTTACACTTGCTCTCACTCACCTACACTTACTCTCACTCACCTACACTTGCTCTCACTCACTTACACTTACTCTCACTCACCTACACTTACTCTCACTCACTTACACTTGCTCTCACCCACTTCCTTCTTTTCCCAATTACAGTTTGATAGTGACGCCATGCTTTTTTCACTCAGGGACAATTTTTTAGTGGCCACATAAGCTTAGGTAAAGAAAGTTTTAGAAATTCTCCCCTTGAAAAGATATGAGTATAACTTTATAAAAACTATCTAAGTTAGTTGCAAACAGGTTAGTTTAATCTTATCAACTGAATTAGTGGCAATAGCTCTACACAAACTTTACCGTGCTCTCAATGACATAGTAGTGTGTTGGCTTAGCCTGCCACACTCTACCATCTGAATGAAGGAGACTCTTGAGAATGAGCAGGTTAAACAGCAGCTCATCAACCCCTGTAGTCACCTGAAATATTACATTTTGAAGCCGATTATAAAATAATGAATTTTTGAGTTGCTTTGAAAATAAAAAAACTGCCTAAATATGGTGGGGTGCCACGATCTTATTATTTGGAAAAACTGTATGAAAGGAGTATTCTTTCCGGCCTAAATGTCAATTCATTTTCGTGGTAAGCATGTTTACCAAGATAGTGTCATCACCAGTAACTCAAAGAGTTATCTTCACTATTCAAAGACGTTTGTCCGCTAGGGATAATTCTTTAAATAAAATCGCTAGCCAAAGTTATCTCACGCTGTGTGGGTTGGCTAGTTTCATTATTATCAGCATCATGGTCATAGTTGTCATTATTGTAATCATTATCATCACTCTCCTCGTCGCTATCATCATTAATTTTATTATTATCCTCATAATTATTATCATTCCCATCATCATTGATGTTATAATTACCATCATTATCATTACCGTTGTTATCATAATTTCCATTAGTATCGTCATTAATATCATCATTACCATTATTATTATTATCCATACCATTATCACCATCATTATCGTTATTGTTTTCAATATTATTATTAATATAGTAATCATTATTATGGCTGATCAAAAGCTAGGATTGAGTTGGTTAAAGTTACTGTTGATGATCAGAAAATATAACTATTTTTTATTTAATTATTTAGCAAATTTATATTAATAAGTTACAAAAAATTATTCACCAAGCAACAATCATTGATTCTAATAACTTTTATTAACATTAGCAAGGTTATGATATGTAATAATAATAAGTTTAATAACTATTTATAGTCCTGTGGAAACACCCTGTTTCTTTTTACTTGAGGAAATACAAGCTCTGAGCATTTCCAAATTGGGCCCGAAGCTAATTTCAGCTGATGCTTTCATGTGGCACTATTTGGGGCAAAATAAGTAGCAGGAAGGCAATTCTAAATTTCTTTTCACTTAATTATACAACAGTTCGGCCAAAACTCTGCATAATAATCCCTGCAAAAGAGAAATACTTCAAACTTTTCTGTCAATTTTAAAATAAATTTGCTTTTGATTTACATTGAAAATCATTGCAAGTCAAGTCAGATGCTGAACTTGGAAGAACTATGTTTTCAAGAGAGTATTAATTCTAAAAAATAAAAGAGAGATATATGTGTCTAGTCAGTGGATTAACTCATTTTTCTTTCATTTACATGTATAATAAGTGTGGTTGTACGGCACGAATTTTTGTTTGAATCTTTTCAGTCTCCTGTACGTTAGTACATATTTTATTAAGTTGGGAGCTCCATCGGCTAGACTTTCCTATAAAAAAGATACGCTTCTATTGTTTTGAATAACCCCAGTTGATAGTAAAACAGTACCTCTCGCGCAATATCAAAGTGTATGAAGCATTTTCCCTCATGCAACTTTTCAACCAGCCGTTCCACAATACTGTCCGTATCAATTTCTTTGTGTATGCTGATAATCAGGGGTTGAGCATCTTTGTCTACAGTTTTCAGTGCCTTCAGCAGCTGTTGGCATTGGAATGTCTTCCCCATACCAGCTCGCTTTGAGGAAACCAGTCGGACAAAGTGCCTGCAACGAAAATACTTAGTTTGTCAAAGCGTTAAATAGACTAGATTAGTCACCTCTCACAACACAATTTTAGTAATTCTACCTTTTCTGTTCAGAAAACAAGGTTATGTCATTAGATGTGCACAAAATCCTGCTTCCAACCATCTCTCTGAGCTCCTTGTCTGTCAGGATGTCGTCATATGTTTTAATGTAAAATCTCTCAAGACACGTTTTGATGCAACATGTTTTTTGTTTTTTATCATAGATGAATACAAAGCCTAACGGGCATTCATCAGCTAAGCACAGTTTCTCATCAATCATCTGACAGATGTCATAGCCAAGCAGGTGTCCGTTGACAATGCAGTAGCAGGAGTCAAGATCAGCTAGAGCTCTCGTCATCAGCAACTCTACCTGATAAAATATTTAAATCAAAGTATTATAATGTAAAATGTTAGATGTGCATGATGCAACTTAAATTTAGTTTTAGTATTAGGATAAGTGCAAAGTACTTATTCTATTAGACAAAGCCTAGATTAGCCACTAAGCCCTCATATTATCTGTCTTTCTGAGCTACGTACAATAAAGCTTATCTGTGTTTTTTCTTTATATGATGGATGGTATTTACAACAAAGAGTTTAAATAACATTCTTTATCAACCTTTAGAGACAGATCTGGCGGTGACATTAAAAGAGAGGAGTGACATTATTAGCATACCTGATCATAGCCTGTTCTCTTATTACACACAAGCACCTCATTTCTGGTGGGATATGGCAAGTTGTCATCTTCTGAATACAAATTCAGCACAAATCTGTAGGTTTTCTCTAAAAAATAATCCAATTATAACTGGTCAATCAATGACACAAAACGATAAACGTTACTAGTATTTCTCCAACCATGAAAGTTTGGCCATGTTGTGCTGATGTTTGAGTGCCGATGTGCCTATAAAATGGAGCTTTGCGATGTGCTGGTGTACTACTAGAGTACATTGACTTGATGATGTTGAGCGCACCAATCATACCGCATAAAACAGAATTTCATGTCATTTTACTTTGATGCAATAAACTGTTATGTTTTTCATTGAAACACACACCTAATGTAATAGGTGTCTGTGTTTTCACAAAAAGATGTTATTGTAGTAGTTTTATGCTTTCTACTACTGACACAACGGTATCATTCCGAAAGTTCCTCACTAATTCGTAGTCCACTCCAAATTGACATTGCCAACTTCACAGGGTCCTCGACTCAGACACAAAATAACAGAGTTTCTATGAATAATACTTTATTTAATCCAAACCATTTAGCAATATAACGTAAAATACTTCAAACCATCCTCAAGACTTCTACTTTCAATGCACAGAAAAGGCTTCTTTTATAGGAGAATAAGAAAAAGGTTCACCCCCTTATTAGGGTGAACCATCACATAATGCAATAAGAATAATCCATTAATCAAAACAGGTAACATAAATTTCGTAAACAAGGTAATCCAATCACAACAGCGAGCACATGGCAAAGTGCACTGGGCTGCTTTTCTCGCTCTTTTCCTTGGCTTGGAACTTTTCCACCACTCATTAGGGCATCTCACTCCTTATTAGGGCATCAAACTCCTTAGTCTGTACTCCAGGCTACTGCACTCTGCTCATTTACTTTCTGTGGTGGGCATTCAGCCTAGAGGTCCCAAACTATCTGAATCAACTTCTTTGGATACTGGCCTTGGGTAGCTGACCCGGGGTAGACCCGGGGTAGGTTATATATGTTTTATAGGGTCTATAAAGGGTTTATACAGGGCAGGGGGCCTCGGTATCCAATTTTATGGGGGAGTTTGTACAGATGCAGAGGGGAAAGGCTCAGGGGTTACTTATCTCTTTGTTAGTGACAGGAAAAGGGCTGGAGGGTGGTCTTGGGGTGGGGGGGGGGGGGGGGGTAGGGAAGGTAGACTTATCATGCATTTCTCTCACACTATTATCATCTATTGTTTGAGATTTGCTGTTTTTCTAACAATAAATCATCATAATATTACAATGAATAGTGTATTTAATCTCACCAAATAATTTTTGCATTTACCGTGATTAAAAATTATAAATAGTTTGTCATTATCATCTAGGCTCATTATTTGATTTTACAACAGAGTCTGAGACAGTCTACCTCAAGCAGCAATTAGTCCTGGCAAAAGTTCCCAAAAATCTGCAGCACCATTAGATATAGGTGCAATAGTGGTCATTGAAGCAAAAAAATTTATTGAAAATGAAATTGGAACATCTGTCTTGAGATGCAAACAACAATTTTTTTTGTTACAGAACTAAAATTTATATATTTGCAACCCTGGTGCTCTAGATACTTTACAAGTATACGTTATAATTACAAATAGTTTAGACGAGTTGGGCTTTTTTTGAAAAGATAGCAATGTTACTTGAGTCATTTGGTCCTCAAAACACAATTGACTTTGTGCGTTTGTGCTTTTACCAGAGCAGGCGCCATTAATTCATGTACCAAGTGAAATAACTTCACCAAATTGCAGGAAACTTTGTCATTAACTGAACCACATGAAGAGAAATCTGTTTTCCATCGTCAAGTTTCATAACATGGGCGTTTTCTCAGTATTCGAAGCTGATAAAAATCTTTTGTCTAATGAAAAACACCTTGTAAATGGTTAAACTTGATAAGCTTGTAAATATAGTGTGTTTTAGCCAATCACAGGGTGCCAATGTGCGTTTGACATCAAGCATACAGCGCGTTTGTTTGGCTTACAATCGGCATTTTTCGATCAAGAACGTCCATGCCTTGAAAATATTGGCATGGGAAAGCGCTTTCGAATGCAATTTTCACGTTCGTTCCTGGCATAATTTCTATGCATGAACGTTCAAAATCAAAAATTCACTTCATCGGAGTTATCTTCTTCTTTTTTTCTAGTGTCGCAGTGAATAGTAAAAGATGCATCCTGCTGAGGTGACAGCTTTTTGGTTATATGTTATAAAAAAAGTAAATAGTAATTTTGATAATTATTACCAGCTACTTATGTGTTTTACTAATTACTATTTTTCATTTTTAACAATGTTTACTATCAGTTGGTGATGTTTGGCTATTTGAATAATTGTTTTTTACTAACTAAAGTATAATAAAATAATTAAAAAAAGCTATAAGAACTTATCATATCATATCATTTGAATAACAGTAATATTAATAATGATTATCATACAATTTTGTTATATTATAATTATTTATTACAATTTTATTTTAATTCACCATCCTCAGTAAATGTGTCCAAAAATAATTTCAACATCAACATGCTTCAAGACTTGTTATTATTTATTTTATTATTATTGTTAGAAATGAAACTTGAGGCCTCATCACTCTTGTCTTGTTATTGTAACTAACGTAAAAGGGCTCATTATTTGCAAAAATATTTATAATAGGAGAACTCTACGCATTTGGATCAAGAACGTCATAGGGTGGACGACCCCCTGAATGGTAAAACCACCGTTCAGCATAGAGTTCCAAAAAACAGGTTTTGTACTCGCCGAAAAACGAAAGTTTCGCCCATTTTTGCATGAATGTTCTCGATCCGAAAATGCCTAATAAAGCCTCGCAGAGCCCAATCATAAGGCTTCCCTGTGTTTGGCATAGGGAGGCTTTGTGATAACATCCGCACATCGTGAGGCCTGTCCGTGAACTTAAGTAACATGTTGGTCTATGCCCGATGCCGAAGGCACATCAGGGTCCTCTGATTGGATAAAACAAGATATCTTTTCAAGCTCATCAAGTATAACCATTTTCAACACATCCCCGCTAGAGTTCTTTTATCAACAACGAGTATCTACTTCAAACTCCAAAGGGATATTTATGTTATAGAATTTGAACATACATCTCTTTGCACCAAAGTAAGTTCGATGTAATGCAGATGTAGCCAAAAACAGTTCAGTCTAGTGAAGTTATATTACTTGGATGATAAAGTAGTGGTAATTGATAATTTCAACATTACTTAATATTATTATAGTAACTAACATTATCATCAGGTACAACAACAAAATATACTATGAATAATGACAATATCCTGAAGATTTAGTATTCGTAAAACCAAAAAAGTTGTTGAAAGTCATTTCTTTCTTGTGAACACAGAACAACCATATATCACAGTGATTTTTTTCAATTATCGTTATTATTGTAATTATATCAGGGAAACAAATAATTCGTCGTTAAAAATAAAATAGACAAAAATCCGAAGTTTGTGCCGTATGATTGGCTAGTTCAATCGCAGCTCACCGATGTGTTCTAGTACATTTGTCACGCTACATTGCCCTGTTTAGCCACCTGCACATAGCCACGATCCATAGTATAGGTACATTGGCATCAAAACATCAGTGCCGTGCAGCCACACCTTTAGAGACTCTCATTTGCATAGCTCAAGCAAGTTTAAAACTCATTGATGAGCTATGGCATAAAGATTACTAGCTGTTAGATCAAATAAATTGCAAACCTGCTAGTAAAAAACACTGATTTTTTTTATTTAAATTGTATGCTCATCTAAAAAAAGTTGTTATAACACTGATGTTTTTGGTTTGCTAAAGCAATGTTATTTGTGTTTGTATATTTGTATCAATGTTAGTACGCATAAGAGAAACATAAATCTAAAAATATTCAAGGCTATTTTTGAACAAACCTGTTTAATTTTAAATGAAACATGTTTTAGGTACGATTTTTATTTTTTTTGAAATTACTTGCTTCTGCTAGCTTAAAATGAAAATCTATAAGTTTGAGTTGTAACTAGTCAATGTTCAGATCAAAAAAATTTTTTGGATCGTAGTTACCACAATTTAAAACAAAAAATTTTAAAAGCATACAACATTTTTTCCATGCTGAGAGGTTTTCAAGCTCGCACATAAACAGTTGCTGCTTTGAATCTGCCCGTTAAACCGAATCGTAGGGAAAAATTATTTCAGCATCGTAAACAGCTTCTTACCTGCTGGAACCCCAAATAGAGAAGGCTGTCTTTCTGGACACCATATGGGCAGTTTTCTTTGCCGAGCTTGTGAATCATTGTGACTTTCAAGAGAAACTTTAGCCAGTATTTCATCAAGGGACATAGTGTCAGGTTCTGAGAGGCATGTTTGTACACAACAATTCGTCTGCTTATCGTCGTAAATGAATACCATGGTACACTGGCCTCCGTCATCTGAGCACAATGTCTCATCAATCATTTGACAGATGTCATAGCCAAGCAGGTGACAGTTGACAATGCAGTAGCAGGAGTCAATATCAGCTTGAGCTCTCTTCATCAGCAACTCTACCTGATGATATACATCAACATTGACATAAAAAAGATTACGGTCAGCTTTTGAGGTTTGTTTGTTTATGTGAATACATCTACATTTTTATGTAACTTATTTGGACTGATTTTTTCTGATTTTCTTAATGATATTTTTCACACTATAATTTACATTGAAATGCAGGCTGTATATAAATAAGGAGAAAACATGTACTGAATGATGCATTTCAAAACCTGGGCTGTATCACCAAACCCCCAAAAGGAAGAATCGCATTCAAACTAAGCAGCGGACGACTCAACATTCGGTGTCGTGTTTGACAAAAGGCAAAGAGTTGAAAGATTTATGAAAAGAGGATCTGAGTTAGGAGAGGAGAAACTCGGGATGAGGAAATTGTAGAGTTGTTGGTCTTTGATGATTGGAAGTGAGTTCTTGAAATTAAATCCCGGGAGACAGACCACAACAGATACCAAAATCATATGAAATTAAATAGTTAAACTAGATACTGATTTGCATTTGCGAGCAAAAACAACAGTATAAAAGTTAAATAACCCGAAACGGACTTCAACATCTGTACTGGTTGTGGGGATTCTGGCACGACACAAACTAAACCATCAACCTCTGACCAAAACAGCATGTTTTTGACACCCTCATCATTCATCAGCATTATAATTAGCAGTAAGGTTGTGCTTGCAAAGGCTTTCACATGAAAAAAACTTTCTGCCCTTGGGAATTGTACTTGGACACTTCACACATCAGGTGACAACCTCAGCCATCGAGCTATAAAGACATGTTTCTGATGCACGATCTAACTTAGTAAAAACTGACAACTGTTTTGCCTTAGCTTTATTTTTGCATAAAGTAGCTTTTTCAAGTGCCTAGGTGTTTCTTTTGTCTTGGGGCCACACAAGCACATGCTTCACAACTGCCAATACAACCTGCACTCCTGTTGCTACACATGCATGCTCGTGCTGAATTGGTCTGTCCTTTGTGACAATATTTATATTTATTCCAAGGAGAATTCCAAACCTGAGGATTGAACCCAAACCCTGTTAACAGCAGGTCACAGTGTTTACTATTGGGGCCATCTTGCAACATTGAAGGCAGTTAGAAAATAAGATAAAATGACGGATATACGGCCTACATACAAAAACTATTTTTGGGTGCCGACATCGCTAAATTCTTCTCAAATGTTTATGAACTTTTTTGAGAATGGTTCGATTGGCCACCTAAATACTGTTTCTGATAATTTTTTAGAGAAAATTATTTACTTGCAGCGAGAACAGTCAATAACGAACATTTCTGTTGCACAATCATTCCAGTGTGAGATTTGACTCTTTCAGATCAGAAAATTGACAGATGTTCGTCTCAAAGATAGTTACAATGTGATTGCAACCACGCAGAAATTATGCATTTCTGAGTAATGGTTCCAGAGTTATAGTAATTTTTTGGTTTTGAAGACCTCTTTTGAAAATTGAATAGCGTAAAGGTTTTCCGTTGTGGTCTCGGAAATTGTTACCGACACTGTAGAGAGTAGCCCGTATTGTAAGTAAAGACAACACGGCAACTGCAGAGTGAAAATTCAATTGGTAGCAAGGCTCTCTGGGTAAGGCGGTTTATCCCAATTATAATGTGTTATCAATACGGCAAGAATGTCCTTTATCGTTTATAGTAGTGCTTACAATCTCTATCAACGGTGCGCAATGTGGTAATAATATCCTTTATTGTATATAGCAATACTGATAGACTTTATCACTTGTTATAAGAGATCCGTATTTAGCGCACAGGTCCGTTTAAACAAGGTATGCTAACTTAGCTGCACAAGCAATGTGGTTTATGTCAACTTAGTGTTGCAGGCGACCCAGCCTCACTAACAAAAATAGTTTCAAATTAATTACAGTATATTATCTACCAGAAAATACAAAACGTTGCGAAATAGGAATAGTTCTAAAGTGTAAAGAAAAGACTCGACGTAGTTAGGTCCCACTAAGTACGTGTCCATGAATACACTAATAACACCTCCAGAGCAACTAAAGTTATTTCTAGCAAAGATAAGCAAAGTCTGAAGCAGTGGGTGATCTGTCTCAATTATATAGAAAAACACTACAGTTGCAATCATACAACAATGGTTGGCGAATGACAAGTAGTTGCGTTAGAAGTATAATTACAACAACGCAAGACTAAGAACATATAATATAGGTCAACCAAGATGGTGTCTTTCAACTGTCAGAGCGTCGTGTCTTTATCAGCTACGGGTCCTGTATTCATCTCAGGCTACATTGATCAGGTAAGGATCTTGGCTACTTCCATCATTTGCTTGACAACAATCCATCACTTGTCTGCTGTATTGACTGCATCAACATCAGCTGACATCAATCAGGTCACGGTCACACTGCACATTTCCACTACAATAGCTGTGTTGGCGGTATTGCGAGAAACTTGGAGTCTCAAATTTTTGAGAGTTCAAGCATGGGGCTATGTGGCCTAATGTTTTACTTGTCGCTGACTGGTTCCCTTCTGGTCTCGGAGAGCATTGAAAAGTGTCTTTTGTTACTGAGATTTTCAAAATGGAAAATGCAAAAACTTGAAACAGTTTTGTGTGATAGCTTTGAAGTTCAAAAGGGTGCATCTTCACGCTATGGTACATGTTTCTTGCAGACTTGAGCTCAATTAACAAGTTGGTTCTCTGACGAGAAACTGTTTTATGTTGAAAAATGAGATTTCCATCAAACTCCTAGATGACCGCTTCCGGACAACTTTTCAACGTCGTTCCATCATGTCTATTCAGAATGTGAGCGAAATGCACCATTTTTCAAAATTTGGTAAATTTTCGTCATGATTCTTCACCTGTTTTCGCGCTTGAACTGCGATGTTCTGCAATGTTCTGTAACTTTAAAAACCAACTTACTTTAATGCCCAATACCTGTCAATTGCTTCGCAAAAAACGCTTTTTAGCTCTATCTGTAACGGTTCTTCAGAAAAAGTAAACTACAGTGTTACAAGATTTGCGTAAAATAAAAATAATAATAAGGAGAAAAATAAAGAAGACAGAACAATAGTATTTTAGATTCTCTAAAATACAAGTTAGTACCAATGGGAAATAAAAAATCAAACGTTATCTAACCTTATCATAGTCTGTTCTTTTGTCACATAGAAGCACTTCATTTCTGGTCAGATTGGCTAAACTTTCATCTGACGGATAAAGATTCGACACAAATCTGGAAGTTTGTTCTGAAATTCAATGAAAAAAAAAATGGCAAAATAACGTCCACCTTAAAGGACATTACGAATATTCTCGCCGCTATATTCATCATCATACATATATTACATTCAGATGGATAAATTATGTAATAGACATGCAAACTTTCAAACTGTATGGTGATTATATAAGTGCCTCCAAGGAATTGAAAGCACAACATAATGTGGTTTTCACAAAAGGTGGCTAGAAAGCATGAACAGAACCAAAAAATGTTGTAACATGTTGAATTGGTTTCGTTTATCTTTTGTTACATTAATCAAAATAAACCCAATGACAGTTTCTGATTGCGCCATCCGGAATGGTTTTTTTTACTGAGTTTGATTAAATCAACTGTAATGAAAATGACGCTGAACACAATGAACTTGGCTACATAAAGAACAAACAACCAACCAAAAACCTTAAAAAAGTAACATAAACCATCTGATCTTATACCTGAAGGAACTCCTAATAGAGCTTGTTTCCCCTTTTTTAGCCATGATGGTAAGGGTCTCCTTTTCTCTACAAATTAATAACACAAAAATTGGTCAGTAAATGAGGCTCAGCCATAAGATGTTTGAACTTTTAGCAAAACTGAAGTAAGGCTAGATTAATCAAGTTTCTTTTTTTTAGTTTTAAACTGCACCATCTCATGTCATAAAACACCTGCCCACTTTTTTTTATGGCAGCAAGTTCTATATATTCTGTCATCCTCCGATTTAAATATGTTCTATTGGTGGGGCTACATAGGACTTATTGGTAAGTGTTTATGCTATCTGGATAAGTTGGTTGAATGTATGATGGCCTGGTGGTAGGTAGGAATCATGTGGGTAATTACGGTGTTTTTGTGTATTTTTTATCACCAATATTGAGTAGCGTTTACTAGGAGCCTAAGCTGTTAAATGCCTTTATCGCATACTTGTGGTTTTCACCTTCACCTAAAGGGATTGTGGAGGAGGACAAGAGGGAAATTCAATGTTTTGGATGAGGATGAGGGAGATTTAAAGGGGTTGTGGAGAAGAATAAGGGGATATGAAGGGGTTGTGGGGGATGATAGGAGGGAATTGAATGGGCTGTGGAGGAGGAAAAGGGGAAAGTAAATGATTGTTGAGGAGTGTAAAAAGGAAGTAAAAAGTTGTGTAAATGGGTGGGGGGTGAAAGGGTTGTGGAAGAGGGTGGAGGGTGAAAGGGTTGTGGAGGAGACTAAAGGGAAGTATTGTGGTGGAATTTTGTGACCACTATCATTGCGCAAGGTCCCCCTGACAACTGCTGGGTGTCAGGCACGCCTAAATAGAGCCTGGCACAGCCAGAACACAAGCAAGTCAGCCGGTAGAAACCCTACCGGCCCTGCGGCATTTACCGCCGGCCCTGCAGCATTCACTGGCGGCCCTGCATAGGTACCACCGGCCCTGCAGCACACCCTGCTGGCCCTGCAGCATGCACTACCGGCCCTGCAGTGCCACTACCGACCCTATACCGGGTCGATGAGGGAAGAACTACTATAGCCTGAGAACCTAAATTGATACCAAAGATGCAGGAGCCCGACTTTGCAGCATAGCTGTCCTCAGACAAGACCAAAGCCAAGGACCACAAGCCATAAGGACCAGTAACTAGAGCTACTCATTGCACCATCATGAATCAGCAAGATTGACTGATAAGCTCCGCCCCCTACTTCTGGGCGCCTTGCATATTTAACCCTATATTAACCAATGATTGTATCACTTATTTATATCTCATGTTCTGATTAGTGTAACAACTTCCTGCCACTGCTGATTTGTTGCCCCCTTATTTGGGCCTATGTTTTAATCCTGTTCTGCCTATAAAAGGCAGAACACTTCTCATTATTCTTTGTATTGTATTGGGATTCTGCTTGTGATTGAGCCAAGTAGCATAATACATTTACCGTTATTATGCATTGCTGGTTATGCTGTATAATAAACTATGGTATACTCAACAAGACATTGAGTTGTGCGTTTGAGCCGTGGGCTCTGAGAACAGTTGTGGAGTCGGTATACTCCTCTGTTAGAAGTTGACCTCTGGAGCGAGGTGTTGTTGGTGGACGTTTGGTCGGCCCCCCAAAATCAACTACAGTATTAGGGTGGTAGAGGTAAGTAGTAGTTAAGGGGTGCACAATGAGGATGAAAAGGTATATATCAAAAAATCTAAGATGGGGAGCAAAATTAAAAAATCCAAATTGTCTTCTTTACAAACTGATCTCAATACACCAGCGTACAATATTTCCTCATCATAAAATTAATGCTGCATATATGAGCAACAGAGTGGGTTTTTGATGCATCGTTGCCGATACATTTTTATTTTGTGTCCAAGTGTGCCAGGTTAATGGAAATTTTGGCTGCTGGATTTTTTAACACCCTTTGTGAGATAACGAATTTTTTTGCATATTGTAATGGATTGTGCCGGTATTGCTTTCACTACCATCCACTAACAACTACCGTTCCACAATGCACAGATTGTGGAACAGCCAAAGAACACCTGTCTCCTAGAGGTATCGCAGGGTCGGTCAGACCTGCAGGGTTCAACAGAGAAGTTGGTAACAACTTCACTACTAATGAGCCCTTGGTTCAGACAAACTAGATATATTTTAAGTAATAAACGCATTTATTCGCCCACATATCATGCTTTAGGGAGGCAATCGCCTAGAGTATTCAACAACAGCATCATACAGAATAATCCAGCATTATATAGGCTGGTGGCAGGAAGTCTATTGCATCATACTAAGTCTAACCACTAAAATATAACAGAGAGTAAATTAGCCAATCATGATAACAATGCATATAATACCACAGAACAACAAATGTACAAGGTGCCTAGTGGTAAAGAATAATGTTACGTATAAGATAAAGTCCCCAGTCTTTGTCAGCTTTATATCCAATGTAGATGGAATGTAAAGGTAGATAGGTTCTGGATTCACCTTTGTGCATCGGCTTAGGCTAATTTTTGGAACTCCAACTAGAGTGCCTATCTTTTTGCCGGCCCAGTATGTCATTGCAAGGCCCGGTAAATTGTCTGCCGGGCCGGTAAAAGATGCGATGGGCCGGTAAGCAATTTCTCCTTCTGAGGTGATAGATTCCTGACTCATTCTGAGAGGTCTGTCTGACTGATGGCTTCAGTCAGTCATCTCTAGGTTAATATAAGTGCGCAGGGCATGTGTGCTACCAATATCCACCACAGTATTATAAACGAACTGCCTTTTCTTACCATTACTCAGCTTGTGAAGTACACGTCCCAAGTGGTGCAAGCTTAAAAATCCTTTGATGCTGCTTTTGGTGTGAGCCTTGAACAGCTGCCATAACTTTTCAAGGCGAAATTGTAGCTCTTCACTAAAATTAGTAAATAGGTATGTACGGATCATCAAGTAATACTTTTTTATTCATAGGTTCTCATGCAACTCCTCTGAAGAAAAAAAAACTTGTGGTAAGTAATCAATACCTACCCTTTTGTTTCGTCAGCTTTTACGTTCAATACCTCCGACAGCTCTTCTGTCGATCTTTCTCGGCATTCGTCAACATTTGCAAAGTATTCATGGTACACCCCTAAAAAAACAAATGGCTACAATGCTTTGGTGCCACTACTATATAGAGTTAATTTATTTTCAGCATTTTCTACAATTTTTTTCAGCCTCAAAATGGTTGTCCACTAAAACTAAGTGTACAATTTAGAGACCCCAGCACTAAACCTTCTGGTCAAGTTTTTCATGACTACTGATAGCCAAGAGATGTGGGGATGCAGCTGTTAAAGATATATTACCAAGACCAGTGTCATCAAGGTCTCCGGATCCCACTTCCTTCACAGCATTTAGGATATCGCTCTCATCTTTGGCTTCAAAAAAGGATTCTTTGAGAATTTGAAAGTTTTCTTTTTGAGTCTCAGTCAGTAGTTCCCATATCTGGCTTGCATCAGTGGATGCAGAAGATAGAGGGTCTTTGCATACATCAATGGTTGTGATGAGCTTAGCCAGTGGTGTGTCGTAAAGCATCTCAAGTAAAGGCTTAGCCTGACAAAACAGTATGTAAAACTTCATTTTATAAAAAGTGTCATCAACTACACACAGCTGAGACAAAATTATTTTTTAATTTTTTATCGAACCAAAGTGGAATAACTCACATAGAACGAACTTGTTTGGTGTTTCTATTCTTAGGGAACTTGTGAAATTTTTCATGCAGATGGAAGTGCATACTATTGTTGTTGCCACCATTTGTTAAAGCAATACTTAGGGATAAGATGTTATTTTAATTATTCTAGGAAAGTATGCATGGTTTGTTAATGCACATACAATATGTTCAATTGTACTCTTATCATTATCAAGATACTGTTGAAGTTTGGAAATGCCTCTCCATGTTAAGTAAATATAAAACTTTAGTTGATTACCTGCTGATAGAACATTGCAGAATTTGTTTGGTCAAGTTTACCCAGAGCTTTCCTCAAGATGACTAGCTGTGCTTTTGTGTACAAGTTCAGTTCTGCCCATTCTCTACAAGAAGGTACGGCAAAGTGTTATATGCTCAGTGTTTGGTCACAGCTATCTGTAACCATGTATATGCATATGGAGCACTATTTTAATTGGTTGGGCTATTTCCATTTATAATTGTTTGTATGTACCCTCTCTCTGCCTCAATTGCCTTGTTCCATTCTTCACTGCATGTCTTCAAGTAGTCGTGAAGTTCCTCACAATGCTGAATACTTCTTTTTTGTTCTGTTTTCAGCCCAATCAGTTCTTTACTAACCCCTTTCAGGTGCACTTCAACAGCTGGTTCCGTATCTCTTGGATCACAGTTCACTACTATCTTCATGTCCTCAAATAGCACACATCCATCTCGCAAAAGCTGTAGATGTGCCTCGGCCAATTTTTTCACCATATTTTTCACCTGTGAAAAATCTGCATAATTTTTAGTTGTGTTTTTCTCACTCATATGCTGACAATACTGAGTTACATGACTCTCAAGGATTATATTGGTTTGTGGCTAGAATTAAGGAACAGCAGTTGCAGAGTGCTTGTAAAAAAACGACAAAAAATAATAGGTGTTCCCAAGTATGCCATGGAACTTTAGTTTAGAACGTCATAGTTACTCAGTAGATTCTTATAGATTGGTAAAAAAAAACATAAGAATTAACTCTCAATTTTTCATCTTCTCATCTAGCATAGTTTATAAAGCCGCACTTTTCATTGGATATACTTTCCATGATCTTAGTTGTCTCATAGCAACATTGAAGATATAAAACCAGGCTATTTAAATAAACAGGTTAGACTCTACCGTTATAATTTATTTACAATTTAGTTTCATCTGCGACCTACAAACAATATAAATAAATGTTTGTCGATTACTTTTTTATTTAGCGCACTAACTTCTGTTGAGCTGCGAGGCCAAGAACCAAATGTTAATTATTTGTTAAAAGTTTATTGCCAAATTGAATAATTTTATTGCATTTTCTTGGTGTACATTGATTGAAAATACTCTTAGTGTCATCAAAAAACACAAAAAAATATTTTAAATAAATTTGAATTGCTTTAAAGAAATTTTGCGCATTGTAGTGTTGTAATAAAGTTTTAATTTTACAAAGTAATCATGCAATTTTTATTTCAGTGCTGTTTTTGTATCTAAGAGTTTTCTCTAGCAGTTGATAGTGCTATGGCTACATGTAAGGATGTTGAAGGTAAGCTGGCTTTTACTGCTAAACGAAAAATTGTCATCACTTTTGTTCAAAATAAATCAGAAATTAATTATAAATAATATACTTATCACAATTAATTAACATTAGGCAAAAAATTTAGGAAATACCAAGCTTTGCCATAAAAACAAAAATTTGCACTGCGAGCTTGCTGACTGTCAATTAAGTTTTCATAATTTCCATACAAAGCTCAATGGGAGTCAAATACTTTATAAGAAAAATAATTTAAAAGTCTTAAGCCCTGGTCACATGAGACCAAATTTCTGACAAAACTGTAAACGAAACTATTTTTCAAGCCCGGCGAATTTGTTGCTCAGCAAACCGAGCGAATATTTCCGTTTTGTCGTGATCAAGCAATGCTAGGTTCGGAAAAATCGTCGGTTGCGATGCTTGCACTTGATTGGATAATTGAACCAGATAAGCTCATTAATCGGCTTATTTTTTATATGCCGCTATTGGTTGATCTCCAATGTCAGGGTCATTCACAACGAACACATGGTTTCCATAGTAGTAGCACATTTGTTTTTTGAATAAATAATTATTTATTTTATTATATTCATAATGAGTTTTAAATAAATGAAAGATAATAATAATAAACAATAATCTAACAATTTGAATAGTACTGGCTGATCAAACTTAACTATTTATTAAAATAATCTAATTCAAACCTTGATTCAATTAACTTCCATGCTTTTACATCACTCAGTAAAGTATGAGTAGGCCCGCGCACAAAACACAGTGCGCTGTCATTGGCTGAAACTAGTGATCGCTAGGCGTAAAAAACTAATTATAGTTTTCATGTGACCAGCCTAAACGAAACTTTATTTGTCGTGCTTCAGCGATCACCTAATAAAAATCCGTTATAGTTTTGTTATAGGTCTCGTGTGAACAGAGCATTATTCTTTAAACGTATAAATGCTAAAAACAATTTTTCATTGGAGATCAAACACTAGCATCAGTGTGATTACCTTGTATTTAATAACATTGCATACAAAAAACAGTTTGGAAGCAAACAGTACACAGTCGTCAATGTAAATTGAGATAGTAACATAACCTCAAATTTATTTGGTGGTATTGTAGTGCTTTTTGCTGCTACTTGGTCACAACTGCTAATCTGCTTGTCTATTTATTATTCTGCAACTCCCTATATAGGGCATCAACAAGACTAGTCTTGAAGCTTGAGCTTTATTGCAAGGAATAAAACTGAGCTCTCTGGCTCAGTTTCTCATATTTATATAAAAATATAATATATACAGTATAATGCAGAACCAATCAGATTACATGACAACAATGAAGCATATAGTAAGTTACTTAAGCGTAGCGCCTATTCACTGTCTTATTGGTCCTTAACCAGAATAGGGGCGGGCTCCTGTTTGACCTTTGACCCCGTAATATCACTTGCTAAATTGTCCAGAATTATCTACTCTTGGTACTGTTTGGGGGAGACAACTTGTAATCTTTGTGTAATCTTCACTAGCAATTGTGGTCGGCTACAGCTATCTCACCAGGTGAGCTCAACTCTCCAGCAAATTCTCCCACATACTCCGCCCCATTAGAGGCTGTGGGCTCTAATAACAATAATATAGCATTTGCTGGTGGTTCCCCCACCAAACTTTTCTCGCTGTCTTTTACTACTCCTACGGACAGTTTAGGTTGAGTAGTTACTTTTGATCGGCTCCGCCTCTTCTTTCCTAAAAGCACACAACCAATGCCCAGTTGTTTGTCTGCAACAGTATAGCCTAAAGGCTGGTATCTCTCATCCCAGCTTGGAATGAGATCTGCATCATTCAGAGAGGTGGTGTTACAACATAGAGATCGTACAGCCCTCACTGCCAGTGGTTCTATTGGTACACTGATGGTATGGTTTTTAAACCCTCTTGTAAGTCTTTGGGCAGGTATACACAAGCTAGATGGCTCTGTTGGGTGTCTCCGGCCCGGGGCAACTCCTGCCTGGCCCGGGGGGTTCTGGAACCTTAGATGGCATTGGCTATATAAAGTTTTACTTTCAATAGCGCTTTTGCTGTCATTCTTTACTGCAGCTCTCCCCGTAGGAAGCGGAGGAAAGTCCTCAAAGAATGTGAGTGTGGGCTCCTTGCTCTTAAGATCTGGAGGACCATCATTGGGATTATCACTCCCTACCCAATCATGGTAGTAATCAGAGTCATGACCATCAGATCTTTTCTGTGCCTGAGTTGTAGTGGTAGTTTCACTGGCACAAGATGGCTGCTCTTCGTTGGCCTCTTCTGGCTGCTTCCACTTCAGTGCCATCTTTGTAGGAGTACCCAATACTGTCTCTTTATCAGTTTCTGCTAACATTTGAGCATTACTTTTGTGACCTCTTTCCACAGCAGTCGTAGTAGGTGGAGAAACAGAATCAGGTGTGAACACTTCAGGCCGCTGGGTATGAGTGAACTTGCTCACTACTGCACACCAGTCTGCAAACTGTTGACTCATTGTCTGTCTAGCATGACCTACTGGAGGCATTTTTGAATTTGTGAAAGATTTGCCAGCTTTGTTTCTGGTTTCACGCTGCATATCGGGTGAATGAGTAGCTTTTGTGGGTTCATTTGACACCAAGAATGGCTGTGCTCCTCCCAGTGGTTCTCTGGCTAGCATAAATTTTTTCTCTTGGGAGGTGTGTTTTCTCGCGGTCTGCCATTGTGACATTGCAGCATTATCATGAGAGCACCTCTCTACTTGATGGCAAACAGCCTGGCCATATCTTATGGGTGGTCCTGTATTTCTCTTGGGCAATCCCCTTTCCTCTTCACCTGCAACAGGGCAATGCCCTTGGACTGTCAGTGGTGTAGCCAGCAGGGGTGTAGCGCTTGCTGCACCGTTTTCGCCTATAGCTGGTAGAATATCTGGTCCACCTTCATATAGTTTGCAGGGGAGGTTGGTGGTGACTTCCTCTCCCTGCAGGGAAGGATTGTCCACTATTGGTTCTGTTAGCTGGGGTGCCGGTGCCAATAATTCAGCAGGAGGGGTAGGCTCTGCTGGTTTAGCCGATCGGGCTGCTTTAGGGCGCCGGGCTACTGCTCCTCTCATGTTGGGACGCCTGTTTGGCTCTACGGCAGCAGGGGCCTGCCCCCTGGGATCTGGGCAGCTCTTGTATGGCTTCAAGCGTGATCCATTTTGTATTGATGACTGCCCATGGCGTGTGATCAGGTATGTGTGGTTAGAGTATGCTTCTTCCACCGTAAATGGACCCACAAACTTTGGCTGTAGTTTGGGATTTTCACCCTTGCGCCTCCTTCTGTTTTCGAGCCAGACTTGGTCTCCAACAGCAAAAAGGGTTGGCTCCTCCCCCTCTTCATTCCTGATTTGTCGCTGCGTCTCTCTTAACGTGTCATGCACTGACTCTAGACGCTCTTTCAAGTTCTGCGCATATTGGTGTACTGGCATATGGTCGGTAAGTGGTGGATGGTAATCAATTTGGTCTGGGAGTCTGAGTTCTCTTCCCAACATTAGGTAGTTGGGTGTTTCATCCGTCACTGAATGGGGGGTGGCCCTGAATGCCCTCATGAGTTGAGGTAGCACCAAGTCCCATTCTTCAGGCCTCCTTGTTAGTAGCAGAGAACGCAGTGAGTCACCAAGCACTCGATTGTTTCTCTCGACCACTCCATTGGCTTGGGGGTGATAGGGTGTTGTTCGAGTCTTTTCAACATTCCACAGGGTACACAGCTCTTTCATCAGACCTGACTCAAATTGTGCACCCTGGTCTGTGTGGATTTGTTCAGGGATGCCAAAGTAACAGAATATTCTCTCATCGAGAGCTGCAGCCACCACTGGCGTAGTTGCATCGGGAATAGCTAGTGCATCCTGCCATCGAGTAAAATGGTCTGTGAGCACTAGTATCCACACATTTCCTCTGTCGGTTTCAGGCAGGGGCCCAACCAGGTCGACAGCCAGCTTTTGCCAGGGGCGACCAGCATACATTCGCTGTCTGGCAGGGTTGGGCTTTGTGCCACCACTCTTTGCACGCTGGCAAACTTCACAGCTTGCAACCAACCGGCGCGCATCTGCATTCATTCCTGGCCAGTACCAGGTCAACTGTAGTCGTTTGGTGGTCTTTTTTATGCCTGCATGGGCTAGTGAGTGGGTCTGCCACATCACAGTTCCTCGAAGGCTGGGTGGGCAGATGGCACACCAACGGGCTCTATTGCCAACCACTATATGAACTTCCAGCACGCCATCAGCCCTTATGCGGAGTGATGGTTGACGTGCGCTCAACTGTCTGAGTTCCCGACAACCCAACTCCAGTTGCTCCTTAGTCAACAGGGTCCCACTCTCTACGGCTGCATAGATAACTGCTGTGGGATGGTTGCCCTCCTTTTGTGCTTTAGCCAGGTCTTTGTCAGCGGGTGCAGCATTGCTTCTGCTCACAGCTGCAACCTGGGCTCCATCAGTGGTGGTGCCGGATAGAGGTGTTCCTGTCAATGGAAAGTTTACCCCTGCATCCTCAGCTACTTCTGCCTTGGTAGGTCCACCATCTCTATTTTGGATGTGGGTGCACTGTCGGCAATCAGTAGCACAACGCCTGCTGAGGCCGTCTGCGTTGCCGTGCTGCGACCCACTCCTGTGCTCCAGAGTGTAGGTGAACTCTGACAAGATCTCTAGCCAGCGAGCCACCTGGCTGGTTGGCTCCTTTTTTCGACACAGCCACAAGAGCGAGGCATGGTCAGTGCGCAGTCTGAATTTCTGCCCGTACAGGTATGGGCGGTAATGCTTAACAGCTTTAACAACAGCAAGCAGTTCCTTCCTTGTGACGCAGTAATTGCGTTCGGCTGGACCCAATGTTTTGCTGTAGTACGAGATAACTCGCTCTCGTCCTCCTTGCTCTTGTGATAACACTGCTCCCAGGCCATCTTGACTTGCATCAGTGTCCAAGATGTAGGTTCCTTTGGCCTCTGGGTAGCCCAGAATGGGTGCTGTAAGCAGGCTATGTTTGAGTTGCTGGAACGCTCTCTGTTGGTCAGTGTCCCACTCCCAAGTGGCTTCCTTGCTGGTTAATCTGGTTAGTGGTTTGGCGACTGTAGCGAAGTCGGGAATAAACTGTCTATAATAGCCTACAGTTCCAAGGAATGCTTGAAGGCTTTTTAGGTCTTTCGGAGGCCTCCAGCCTTTAACTGCTTCCACTTTAGCTGGGTCGGTGGCTACCCCTTTCTCACTGACCACATGGCCTAGGTATTTGACTTGTGACTGTAATAGCTCACACTTCTCCGGCTTGAGTTTCAAGCCGGCGTGTTGGAGTCGTTGTAGCACCTCTGCCAGTCTGTGTAGATGGGTCTGAAAGTCTGGAGCAATGACAATAATGTCGTCCAGGTATAGGAGAAGCGTTTGCCAATGGAGTCCGTGCAGCACCTTTTCCATGAGACGTTGGAATGTGGCAGGAGCTGAGGTCAGCCCAAAAGGCAGCACCTTCCATCGCCACAGTCCGGTTCTGGTGGCAAAAGAGGACTTCTCTCTGGCGTCTTCGTCTAGCGGCACCTGCCAGTAGCCACTGACCAGGTCCAGTGTAGTAAAATATTTACTACCTGAGAGTGCGTCTAAACTCTCGTCGATCCGAGGCAGTGGGTATGCATCCACGTGGGTCACGGCATTCAGCTTTCTGTAATCAATACAGAATCGCCAGCTTCCATCTTTTTTCTTCACCAGCACCACTGGCGAGCTCCAAGCCCCTGAGGCTGGTTCAATCAAACCTCTTTTCAGCAACTGGGCCACCTGCCTTTCTGCCTCCTCTTCTTTTTGAGGCCCTAGGCGATGTGGGGGTTGTCTTATTGGCTTGGTGCCTGGCAGTAAGGGGATGCTGTGAGCTACAAGGTCTGTGCGACCCATGTCTTGTTCTCCCTTGCTGAAAACTGTTTGATATTGTCCCAACAGCTGTGCTAGCTGTTGGGCTTCTTCCTGATTCTTGCAGTTCGGCAATGCTGCGTCATAGACTTCTTGCAGGTGTTCTGGCACTGGGTGGGTGAGTACTGTCGTGCCACGTAAGGGTGCTCTTTCGGCTGGTGGATCTTTATCCATGCATTCATCTGGTGAGACAGCCAGGTACTTTCCCACCTTTTTTCCTGCCTTTAATTGTACAGGTTGGTCCGTGGGGTTCAGACATCGTACTAGAATTCTGCCCTGCTCATCTGGGTGGTTTAAGCTAGCTGCCAAAGGTGGTCCATCTGTCCGCCCCTCTATCAACCCCAGTGGAGGGTGGTTTGAGTTGTTCAGCTTACACCACAGCATGGCTTCTGAGCATGGTGGGAGTTGGGCGTCCCTGAGTACTAGCACTTGACTGACCATCATTCTGCCATGCTTATCAGTACATGCAAGTTCCTGCCCATCCAGAACAATTATGGCTTCATCGAATTTGAGCTGACACTGGTGTGACTGCAGGAAAGGCATCCCAACAATTGCATCTTCACTTATGTGGCTAACTACGAATGTAACTTCAGTCTTGACATCTCTGAGCCTAAGAGGAAGCCGAATTGTGCCGTAAAAGGGGATGCGGGAGCCATCGGCCATGAGTCCGTGCGTGTCACTCTCTTGCAAAGTTTGCCTGGTAGCAGATGAAAGTCGCCGAAAGGTGTGTTGAGACAACAAATTAGTAGTACAGCCTGTATCTACTAGGATGGAGATTGCTTTCCCTTCCAACTTGCCTGGCAGAAAGTAGCTTGCTGTATAGGGGCGTTCAAGGGGTTCCTCCATTATCTCGGCTGGTCGTACTTTAGGAGTTGTCTGTCTAGAACTTTGCTTGGGTCGGGTACCTAGTTCAGTTGAGGTAGCAGGCTTTGCCGACTTTATATGCTCGTGTGGTTGGCCACATAGCTCCGGGCTTGCCTCTACTTCATCTGTCTCTTGTAACGTTGCGAACCGGTTGGAAGTAGGTACTTCCCAGCGTGGTTGGGTGGCCACTGGTGTTGTCAGCGTTGTAGGTTGGCCATCTACAGGATTGTGTTGTTCCAAGCGCTGAATTGTCTTGTCATATCTCCGGGTTGCCCGTGGTTGGCTAGCAGTTGGAGTTACTGCACCGGGCCTTTTCCGTTTCCCGGCTGTTTGTTGGTCTGCTTGGGCCTACTGCTCCATGGCTTGGAGGGGCAGCCACTGCGGTAGTGTCCTTGCTTCCCACAGCCCCAGCAACTTGGTGGGACCAGCTCCTCCTTGTCTGTCTGGGGAGCAGGTGGAGTGTGTTTTTGTGTTTTAATCTCTTCCAACAATCCTTGTACAGTCTTCATTATTGTCATCAACATGTTTTGTTCCATACATTCTTTGACTTGAGCAACTGGGGGTGAGGTTGGTTGAGCGGTTTGTAGCGCATCCTCTTCTTCTTCCTCACCGTCCACCATACGAACCCTGTTGGGTCGTTCTTCTGGGAATGACTTGATCTGTAAGTATTCACTGCCGCTTCTGACTGCATCTTCTACGGTTTGTGGTTGAACTGCGAGGAGGTGGCGTTGTAAGGCAGCATTTCCCAGAGTGCTAGAAAAAGTATCTAGCACCATCCTTTCCACCCGTCGGGGTGGCAAGTCATCGTACGCCACATTCATGAGGCGTTGCACCTCGTTGGCGTGTTCTTGTAAGGTTGTTTTGGGTGACCGACGCATGCTGGACAGCTTTGCTAGTGCTTCTCTGGCCGTCAGGCCAAAACGAGCCCTAAGAGCAGTGTATACTCTCTGCACATTATTAGGCTTGCCATACTCTAGAGCGTCTCCTCTGAGAGCCTCTCTTAAATGCAGGAGTGTGGTGTTGTGTCCCCAGTCATTGGCATCGGCAACTTCTGTGAAACGTGCAATAAAATATTCCACGTCCCCTGACCCTTCAAACTTCGGTACTTTAAATGCAGTCTGTGCAGCACGATGTTGAGTGGCGCCTTGCAGCGCTTGTGCCAACAGTTGAATCGGGTCAACAGCTGGTTGTGCTGCCAATTGAATGGCTGGCTGTACTGCAGCAGGCTGTGCTGGTTGAAAGGCTTGTTGATTAGCTGGTTGAACAGCTTGCTGTATTGCAGGCTGTATGACTGGTTGAGCAGCTTGCAGTATTGCAGGCTGTATGACTGGTTGAGCAGCTTGCTGTGCCGGTTGAATGGCTTGCTGATTAGCTGGTTGAACAGCTTGCTGTATTGCAGGCTGCATGACTGGTTGAGCAGCTTGCAGTATTGCAGGCTGTATGCCTGGTTGAGCAGCTTGCTGTGCCGGTTGAAAGGCTTGCTGATTAGCTGGTTGAACAGCTTGCTGTATTGCAGGCTGTGTGCCTGGTTGAGCAGCTTGCAGTATTGCAGGTTGTATGCCTGGTTGAGCAGCTTGCTGTGCCGGTTGAATGGCTTGCTGATTAGCTGGTTGAACAGCTTGCTGTATTGCAGGCTGTATGACTGGTTGAGCAGCTTGCAGTATTGCAGGCTGTATGCCTGGTTGAGCAGCTTGCTGTGCCGGTTGAATGGCTTGCTGATTAGCTGGTTGAACAGCTTGCTGTATTGCAGGCTGTATGACCGGTTGAGCAGCTTGCAGTATTGCAGGCTGTATGCCTGGTTGAGCAGCTTGCTGTGCCGGTTGAATGGCTTGCTGATTAGCTGGTTGAACAGCTTGCTGTATTGCAGGCTGTATGCCTGGTTGAGCAGCTTGCTGTGCCGGTTGAATGGCTTGTTGTGCAGCTATCTGAGCAGCTGGCTCTACTGCTTGCTGTGTAGCTGCTTGAGCAGCCGGCTGGGCTGCTTGCTGTGTAGCTGTCTGAGCAGCTGGCTCTCCTGCTTGCTGTACAGCTGTCTGAGCAGCTGGCTGGGCAGCTGCAGTTCTTGTTCTCCTGGTAGCCATGCTTCTCTGTAATGGTTAGCTTGGTAGCGTGGTTGTCTCTTTGAGCAGTTGTGACCTTGTGGGTATTGAATGCAATATCCCACCGCTGCCACCAATGTAGTGCTTTTTGCTGCTACTTGGTCACAACTGCTAATCTGCTTGTCTATTTATTATTCTGCAACTCCCTATATAGGGCATCAACAAGACTAGTCTTGAAGCTTGAGCTTTATTGCAAGGAATAAAACTGAGCTCTCTGGCTCAGTTTCTCATATTTATATAAAAATATAATATATACAGTATAATGCAGAACCAATCAGATTACATGACAACAATGAAGCATATAGTAAGTTACTTAAGCGTAGCGCCTATTCACTGTCTTATTGGTCCTTAACCAGAATAGGGGCGGGCTCCTGTTTGACCTTTGACCCCGTAATATCACTTGCTAAATTGTCCAGAATTATCTACTCTTGGTACTGTTTGGGGGAGACAACTTGTAATCTTTGTGTAATCTTCACTAGCAATTGTGGTCGGCTACAGCTATCTCACCAGGTGAGCTCAACTCTCCAGCAAATTCTCCCACAGTATTCACTGGAGGTTCGATCAGTTAGAATATAGTAAATAATATGCTATTGGTTAAACTCAAGCAGGCTAGCAATGCCCAGTATTTAATTTACATTATGGACAAAATAGCCAGAGCTTGATGCTACCATTTCAGCCGAGTCAACTTCGAGAGCTTTGGCAACTTTTTGAACCATAATATTCATGATCGACAAAAAGATACCCCTGGCAGTTGCAAAACGTAAGAAATAATATAAATGGATTGGTTACCTATTTCAGGTGAAACTTTTTTGTTAACAAACCACTCCGAAAATACTGGTCGAATAATTGTATCATTATAAAACACATGTCTAAGTTGTTACTGTGGTGAAACATGGTGAGCCTCAAACTCATCACACAGTGATTTACTGCCATGAGTGCAGCACAACGAGGGGAATTTTCCTCCAGTAGTTCGTTGCTGCACCACTCACACAAGAGTAGTAATATATGAGCAGATCTCCCTACCAAGTGTTTTTTTGTGGGGTTATAATCTGGGGTGATGCAATGGGTTACGGCGTTGGATGGATTCGCCGAGTTTATATTGTATTTTATTTGAGGGGTACTTGAGTGGCATTTGAATGGCATTTAAGTGACATTCGAGTTTTGATTATTATTTTACTTAATTTGAACTTATATGGTATATACATTTTGAATGTATGGCATTTAAGTTTTCATAATTTCTTTTCATAACTCGAGCTCATATGGCATCTTGAGAGAAAGGAGAGAGGAAAAGAGGAGAGAGAGGAGAGAGGAGATACATCTACCTTGAATAAATTCATTGATTAAAAGCGAATCAATGTATGGCTATATACATTTATTACATAATAAGTAGGGGTAAAATCTCCTCATATAATATAGCTAGATACATAATTCGAACTCATACATACATTGAATGCTATAAAATATATCAGATGATAAAGTTAAATATTCATCTATTTTTTATCGATATTTATAAGGATGATGAAAGATTTTTTGTATTTTATATACATATATAGTTATAGTAACTGTGGTAAAAGAAGTCTATTATGAAGGTTTTTATTTAAGCCAAAGTAGGCTCGGTAGATACTCCATCAGAACACACTCGTCTTTTAGCATAAAAATATGTGAGACCTCGTTTTATTTGGTTGTATGTCAACATTTTTTGATCCTTTACTACAAATCCTCGATTTTTACCCATAAACGACTTTTTTGTGTTCAATACATTTAGATAACTGTCTTTGTTCAATTGATTAATTCGTTTGTTCAAACCTTTTGAGCTAAACTTGTTTCCTTTTTCTCCCCAGCAGTAATAGGATTTAGAGTTAAGTGCAACAATTCCATCTCCGGTAAATTCCTCTTTAAACAGCCCAGGTGTTCTTTTTCCGTGTTTTAGTACTTTTTCACAACAGTCTTGCGTGCTCCATTCTAAACCCATTGTTTTGGTTCTTAAAAACTCATCCCTATGTTTGTCACAGTATGGGCGTGGAAACCAATCACCATATTCATTGTAAAACTCTTTTTTCATACTTGGTTTTACCAGTGTTTCTAATGTTCCGCTCAACGCCATGTATGCGCTATCTGTATCCATTTCAACATATTGGAAATCACTTCTGTCAATATATCTATAAATAAAAAGTTTGTTTCGATTTCAATTATTTGGAAGTTTTACTTACTTACACATAATAATGGTAGGGAATTAGGTTTCACTTACTTATCCATAAAGTCGTAGTAAAACTGTAGCATTCTCAGTTTAGCATACTGTAGCACGGAGAAACCCAAGTGTACTGGAACATTCATAGTTAGCTGAAATGATGGTGATACTGATTAGCAAAGTAAACTTGAGGAATATAAATTTTGAATTGCAAAATAATTGTTTTAAAACTTACTAGCTGTTTACAGGTTACGATTTCATAAAAATCATCTGCTATCTCTTCCATGGCGATAAATTTGTTTCCTCTGATACGAAATGAAGCTTTTCTGGCGCCTTCGATGAACTTGATGTTGGTATGTTTTTCTTTATCAGTGATTGTTTTTCCATAAGCAGCATTTCCTACCAACTTGCTAGTAGTAGCGAGTAATTCTTGACTAGGGTCTGCATCTCCCATTCTCCTAGCGTCTGAAACCGATGTTCCAAAAGCTTCAAAAGCTTTTCTAGGAATATATTCTATTAGCTGATAAACTTTGGTGACTTTCAATCCTTGTTTCAAGTACCATTTCAACAAAGGACTCATTAGCAATATCTTATCTCCGTACATACTTCCAACTAATGAGCGTTGAGGAGTCTTTAAAAACCCTTCGGCTTCAGCAAAGACTTTCATTTCATCGCTCAAGTGTTCTCTGGTTAACATCGTATTTTTAAAAATCGGAGGCATTTCGGAGAACTTTTCTTCCTCTTCCTCAGGAACTTCGATGTCACATTCAACAAATCCGAAGAATTCTTCTGATTGAACTCTCTCCAACACTTCTTCTTGATTCAGCTTTTTTTCAAGTATTTTAGGGTAGAAAGAATTGTAAAACGTGTTGACAAATTTTTGTAAATTTGTATGAGTTTTTACACGCTTCATCCAGTCACACTCCCAAATCGAGATTACAGTGTAACCTAATGCTCGAAGATATTCTTCATTTTCCATCGTAGTTTTAAACAGATTTGCTTTTGATTTTCTTCCAGTAGCTTGAAGCTCTTGTTCTTTAGCGTTGTTATAAGAGCAGTCGTGTCCATGCCAAAAACATCCGTGGAATTGAAAGACATGACGATTTTCAACACAGAAACCATCAACTGGTAATCCTCGCTGTCCGAGAGTAACTTCTCCTCCATTGAGCTGATGTCTGATATTGATTTTTTTTGAGAACATTTGGAACTGTAACCAGCTATGAGCTATCTTGCTAAATTTTACTGGTTCAGCGACAAAGGAGTTTTCGATTTTTCTTCTTCGAGGATAGCCAGTAGGCATTGATTGCATCATACACCATAAATAGAGTGCATTTGCATCAACTCCATAGATTCTATCACAAATCTTTGCTTCTTTTCCCAACCAATGTTCTCTAATTTTAGTTATACCTTTTTCGTGATATCTATGCATCACTAGACTTGGTCCACCAACTATATTTTTCTTTATTAGAGGATAAAGTTCTGCATTGCAGTTGTCAAGCAGACAAATTGGGAGAGTCTGACGAAACGAGTTACCAAGTTCATCAAAATTCAAGTATGTAGAGAGGTATGGAGGGGGTGGTTGAGGTGCTTTGTTAAACATCCATCGGATCGCTAATCCTGGTAAAGATATACCATCTTTTAACATATCAATCCCATGCTCTCTGTAGATTGATCTTTGTCTTTCCAACGCTTGAACAAATGGTTTTACATCCAAGTTGTTGTACCATTTTAAAAAATCCCTCATTGTCTTCATGTCGTTATTTTTCCATGCTTCTTGACAAATTATGTACTCTTCTTCACTGATATTCTTTTGTTTTAAAGAACTGTAAAAAGCTTCTCTTGGAGGTAGATGTTCTTGATTAAGTTGTTCCAAGTCTTTCATCCATTCATAAGGAAAAAATCCTTTTCCGGCTTCACATTTGTATGCTTTGAGATACATTTCATAGCTATATCCAGGAGCGATGAAGTTTGTGCAATCTAAAAACAAAAAAGATCCTATTCCGATAACAGGCATCTTGGTTCCTTTTTTTATAACAAAATCAAAATCTGTGTCGGAGACATCTTTCAATTTTTGAAGCAGTTTTCCTTTCATCACATTGACATCATAAGTCTGTGAATTGAAACCTAGAATAGGGAGTTTTTTCATATAGCTGTACAAATCATCCAGAACTTTTTCAGCTCCTGTTCTACGTCTGAAACGATTTTTTTCAAAATCACTACGAAACTTTTCTTCAGCTTCTTCCAGTCGTTGTAATTCACCTTCTATCTGTTTTATGATTCGCGAAAACTGTTTTTCCAATCGGCTATATGATTCTTCACTAATATCATCCAAGTATTCAATGAACTTTCCAACGCATTCATCATCATCCCCATTATTGACAATACAACGCGGGTTGTTGAAGCCTGGTACGTTTGAACAAATTGAAATACTTAAAAGTTTATGCTCATTCGTGTAAATGGTTGTGTCTGTATCTCGATCTTTTTCGCAATTAGGTAACAAACACTCTATGTCAAATGTTGCAAAAAACGGATAGTATCTCAAGGAATCATCTGACCCGATATCTATCCCGAATTGAACCTTCAGTTTGTCGAATATTGTAGCAGTAGGACTGTATTGCCCTCCAGAAAACTGCATAGTTGTTGCCTCTGAGATTGAACATCTGTGTCTTTTCAGATTCCCCAATCTATCATAACAAGTAGAACAGGTTGGACATCTGTAGGCTTTGACATATCCTTCCAAGTTTGTAATAAGACTGAAGTGATTGATATAAAGATCCAAATATAGATTCTCCTTATAACTGGAGTTTGAATTCCAAATAACTGTTGAAGTCATATCATCATTTAAAGAAAACACTGTTATCTTCAGTTGAAATGCTCGCTCCAAAAGCAATAAATCAGCTTCTGTCACTCCTTTCCCATCACACCTTTTACCACTATCACCATAGATGAAACTATGATATTGTTGTTGGTACTCCTTCACCTCCTTAATTATCGGATCTTTTGCAATTCCACCGTTTTTTTGTAGTTCTTTGTGTAATGCTAGACATCTAAAAAAACAAAGATTGTCGGTAATTCGTTTTCCTTTTGTGTTTTTTAACATGGTTCGTATGTGTCTGTTGTTAAGGAGGTGGGAGGGTAAATGCTCTGGTGGTGATCCAACTTTTCCCATTCCGAGTAGTTTGTAGAAATAAAACGAAATGTTTGTGATCAACATCAATCTCCAAGTCGTATTTGGTCTCCGTCTCAAGCTATTTGTACGATGATCAGTCACCATAACATCAACAAAGAAGTCATCAAGATCTCCTTCAGTTTCAATCAGTTTAGCTTTTGGATATACAGTAGCATTGTTTGATGATGAGTGAAAGTATCGGAGTTCACCATCATTTTTATTTTCTAGTATACAACCTACGCTACAGTTGACTTTTGCTCTCGAGCTCAATTGTCTCCAAACTTTTTTTAGCAATTCTAACACTCTTGAATCATGATAGTCATTTTGGTAGGTATCAGCTTGGTCTCTTGGAATCCCATCCCAAAGTCTTACATTTAAAAGTTCTATGACTTTTCCAGCTCTATGTTTCGTTTTCATAGCTCCCCAATATCTAGCTATCAAATCATCCCATTCTTCATCTTGAAAAGTTGGAGCTGTGCTATCATCAACAATACCTAGGGTTGATGCTCGGGTAGGTCTTTCAAAATTTAAATCTTCCATTTCTTCTTCTTGTTCTTCCTCTTGTGCTTCTTCCTCTTCTTCTTCTTCTTCTTCTTCTTCTTCTTCTTCTTCTTCTTCTTCATTTTCTATCATTGGATCATTCTCATTTTCTTCAACTATCTCCTCCACAACCGGCTCTATATCTTGAGCTATTATGCTAGTCTTTGGTGGTGAAGGCTCAGCACCAAACCCTATTTGATTGATTGTTTCATCGGGTAAACGAAAACAAATGAGATTTTCTTCTAACCATTTCCAATTGGGGGAAATTTCAGGGTTTTTTTCTTCTACATTCTCCTCCTGATAATTTAAACTTTGTCTACAATAGAAATGTTAACATATAATAGTTGTTCTATAAAACATTCACATACATTTTACATAAAATGTAACAGAAGAAAAAAATGACTTAAACACCATTATCAATTAATTTTTAAAATGGAATTAGGAAAAAAGACTCAAACATTATTATTAGTTAAGTTTTTAAAAACTTACTGTGTACTACGACATGAATTCCCAACTCCCTCTTTTACATTAATTCTCTGATATTCTGAGTCCTGTCTACAATAAAGAGATAACGCATTATTTTTGCTGATTCATGAGATGAGTATAAGAAAAAAGCAAAAAAATTACTCTACTAATGTTATTAATTTATGATTTTAAAAACTTACTGCTTATCAAAGGCTATTGTATTTTCAGTAGTTGCTGAAACTTGAAAAGTCGAAGGTTTGTCTTGAAAAGCATTTTCAAGTTCCATCTCCATTTCATTTTCATATTCAGCATTGCTTTCATCATTCATGTATTCATTATCAGCGTTTGAAAAACCGATATCATTTTGATTTTTCATGAGCCATTCCCATTCCTTATGTATGTCTACATCAGTATCATCCTCTTCTGTTTCCATAGCACTATAATAACAATAAAATCATTACTTTTTAATAGAAGTGACAATAGCACATAAAAAGGTAAGTTAAATGTCTCAGCTAATAAATTTTACCTTGTGAATAAAACTCCTAGTAGTCAGTTGGTATATTATATAGTAGATGTTGAGGCTTCAGTTACTGTTGTTAGAACGAGTGATTTATTATGTGAAAGCATTACTTTTTAAGTAGACAAAAACTTAAGTGAGATAATTAAGGCGGATAATTAAGTCTTAGCTTCAATGAAAATTTTCAAATTCACACAGAAAAACTTTTAATAGTCAGTGGATGTAGTAGTAGATGTTGCTCCTCCGATCACTGTTGTAGAACTGGATGCTTTCTGTGTGAAAACAGTGGCTCTTAAATAGGTAAAGTTGCACTGGTTGAACTCTATGAATACCAACCTTCTTTATAATATAACTATGAATCAGAATTTTGTCCACGCGAAAACCAATGCTTTCGCGGGAATAAATAATTTATTTTCACGCGAATAGAAACGGTTGCTTTCGCGGGAATACAAATTTTATTTTCACGCGGATACAAACCAATGCTTTCGCGGGAATAAAAACTTTATTTTCACGCGAATGGAAACAGTTGTTTTCGCGGGAATAAATACTTTATTTTCACGCGAATGGAAACTGTTGCTTTCGCGGGAATAAATCATTTATTTTCACGCGAATAGAAACTGTTGCTTTCGCGGGAATACAAATTTTATTTTCACGCGGATACAAACCAATGTTTTCGCGGGAATAAAGACTTTATTTTCACGCGAATGGAAATAGTTGTTTTCGCGGGAATAAATAATTTATTTTCACGCGAATAGAAACTGTTGCTTTCGCGGGAATACAAATTTTCTTTTCACGCGGATACAAACCAATGCTTTCGCGGGAATAAAGACTTTATTTTCACTCGAATAGAAACTGTTGCTTTCGCGGGAATACAAATTTTATTTTCATGCGGATACAAACTAATGCTTTCGCGGGAATAAAGACTTTATTTTCACGCGAATGGAAACCGTTGCTTTCGCGGGAATACAAATTTTATTTTCACGCGGATACAATCCAATGCTTTCGCGGGAATAAAGACTTTATTTTCACACGAATGGAAACAGTTGTTTTCGCGGGAATAAATAATTTATTTTCACGCGAAAGCATTGGATTGTATCCGCGTGAAAATAAAATTTGTATTCCCGCGAAAGCAACAGTTTGTATTCGCGTGAAAATAAATTATTTATTCCCGCGAAAGCATTAGTTTGTATCCGCGTGAAAATAAAATTTGTATTCCCGCGAAAGCAACAGTTTCTATTCGCGTGAAAATAAAGTCTTTATTCCCGCGAAAGCATTGGATTGTATCCGCGTGAAAATAAAATTTGTATTCCCGCGAAAGCAACAGTTTCTATTCGCGTAAAAATAAATTATTTATTCCCGCGAAAACAACTGTTTCCATTCGCGTGAAAATAAAGTCTTTATTCCCGCGAAAGCATTGGATTGTATCCGCGCGAAAATAAAATTTGTATTCCCGCGAAAGCAACAGTTTCTATTCGTGTGAAAATAAAGTCTTTATTCCCGCGAAAGCATTGGTTTGTATCCGCGTGAAAATAAAATTTGTATTCCCGCGAAAGCAACAGTTTCTATTCGCGTGAAAATAAATTATTTATTCCCGCGAAAACAACTATTTCCATTCGCGTGAAAATAAAGTCTTTATTCCCGCGAAAACATTGGTTTGTATCCGCGTGAAAATAAAATTTGTATTCCCGCGAAAGCAACAGTTTCTATTCGCGTGAAAATAAATGATTTATTCCCGCGAAAGCAACAGTTTCCATTCGCGTGAAAATAAAGTATTTATTCCCGCGAAAACAACTGTTTCCATTCGCGTGAAAATAAAGTTTTTATTCCCGCGAAAGCATTGGTTTGTATCCGCGTGAAAATAAAATTTGTATTCCCGCGAAAGCAACAGTTTCTATTCGCGTGAAAATAAATTATTTATTCCCGCGAAAGCATTGGTTTTCGCGTGGACAAAATTCTGATTCATAGTTATATTATAAAGAAGGTTGGTATTCATAGAGTTCAACCAGTGCAACTTTAGCTATTTAAGAGCCACTGTTTTCACACAGAAAGCATCCAGTTCTACAACAGTGATCGGAGGAGCAACATCTACTACACTTTCCATTGCAACTACTAGAAACTTTCTCTTTATAAAAGGTAAAATTTAAAACTTATTATTCCCTACCTAACAAAGAGCAAAATTAGTTTAGCTATAATGTAAAGTATGAAATAAATAATCTTTTAGTTCCACATGAAAAGCTGAAGTATATGTTATTTCTTTCTTTTTTAGAACACTATGGAGAATTTTTCTGCTTCTTACACGGATTTAAAGCCAATCGAAAACAAACAAAAAACGTTCAAAACACCCAAAAGAAAAAACTCTAACTCTGTCACAAAAGAAGCAGTGATAAAGAAACGAGCTCTTCCAAAACTGGTTTTACCCACAACATCAAACAATATGGAACAAAAAGAATTGCTCACTGATGCTGACAGAGCTCTCCAGATGGCCAAATCTCTCCAAAAATGGAAGTCATGTGATTTGAAAAAGATTGGAGGGTTTCTTACACTAGCATCACTTCCTGTTCCATCAGTTTTGCAAATCGTTTCTATTGAGCAGAGTACTGGTGCATACGGAAACTACTACATTCTCACTTATCTTGATAATTCAACTGGAGCGAATTTTCAGAAAGTCGTTTGTCCAAGTAGAGTAGTTGAAAGCTTCAATGTTGATAACTACCCATTACCTTTCAACATTTTGTACTTGGGTGAGATGGAAAACTCAAAAAAACCAGAGACTACTTACTACAATGTCAAACGTATCAGTACAAAACGATTAACCACAATGGAAGCTACTGCTGAAGCTGAAAAACTGAGAAAAATGAGTGAAGAAGAACTCAAACTCGCTTACGACATCGAGTATCTCAGTAATTTCAAAGATTGTTCCATTTTTGCTTACATCGAAGTTGTAGAAAGATTCATTCCTTTCCGATTCAATGGAGAAGAATCCATTGTAAATTGCATTCGCTACGTCACTGAAAAGAATGGAAAAAGAGAGACGAAAACGCTTTTACTACCAATCAGATATAACGAGGAAGCTAAAAGATGTGCACCTGGTGTGATGATTTACAAAGGAAAAAAACAGAGTAAGAATGGAAATCCTATTCCATACCACAATGTTGTCTTCATTTCTTCAACCAACGCTAGTGATTGGGAGCAATATTGCACACAAACAAGTTCCAATGAGGTGCTAACAAAAACGAATAATGAGGATGAAGTTCTTAAGGAATTCCTAGAAAACGAATTACAAGATTTTGATGAACCACTTGGTGTTGATGGTATGTAAACTCAATATCAAATGCTGACAACAGGTAGTCTCAAGCGGATAATGAATGAATAAAAAAAAAAGCCTGTGTATTCATTGTCATTACAAGTTGTACTGTTTTGTATTACTTACTATTTACCGACTCTAACTATATTATATGGAAAGATTTTCCCTACTTATTATACAATAAGTCTATATAATCATATAATAATTCATAGAAAAGTCTAAAGGTTCTCAGGTGATTAACTCACCAAAAGTTCCGGTTTTGCAAAACATTTGAAGATCTTCCTATCCTAAGCATTATACGAGTGACTGTACTTTTTTTATCCAGTTGAAATATCTAAAAACTTCAGTAACTTAGTATTTACTGACTCTAGCTATATTATATGAGATTTTCCCTACTTATTACACAATAAATGTATATATTCACATATTCTTTCATTTTTAATCACTGTATTTATTCAATGTAGATATATTTCCTCTCTCTCCTCTCTCTCAAGATATCGTATGACTCGGAATTACAAAAAATTATCAAACCTTAAATGCCTCACATTCAAAATCTAGACATCCTATGAGTTATAATTATGTATACAATTATGTAAAAAATTATCATAACTTAAATGCCATACATTCAAAATCTATATACCATATAAGTTCAAATTAAGTAAAAAAATAACCAAAACTCAAATGCCACTTAAATGCCATTCAAATGTCACTCAAGTACCCCTCAAGTAAAATACAATATAAACTTGGCGAATTCATCCAACGCCGTAACCCATTGTCTCAACTCCAAGGTCAGATCCACAAAAAAACACTTGGTAGGGAGATCTGCTCATATATTACTACTCACAAGTAGAGAATATGTGGTTGTGCACATGTTTGTGCTCATCAACAGTTTATAGTGCACACTTGAACTGTCACAGTTGGGGAAAATCCCAGTAGGGAAAGTTCACACAAGCGATCACATGCATTGACCAATCAACGGCATGGATGAACAACTATTTGTGAGATCGGCAAGTAACATTCGAACATGCTTGGTTCGAAACAATCACGAATAATCGGGTAAAAAGTATTAGTGCAAAGTGCAAGAAACAGCCCCTTTCGTTATCTGGGAAAAATCGTTGTGCGTGGAGAGGCCCTTTACATTTTTTATTTTCTAGCTTATAGTCTTTCTTGTATGAAGAAGCTTGTTTTTCCCAAAGAACAGTTTTTTCCACTCCTGGTGACTTCACAATAAACAAGAATGAAAAGGACTTAGTTACCCCGGTAGAAAAATGACCGCCCACCCCTGATTACTTATTTTCTGTACTACTCAACTGCACTCATCTACACCCTTTAACTTAATTTAACCATGTAACAAGGCCTACTAGAGACAGCTCGGGCCTCTAGGCAAATGTGTAGTTTGGGAGCAGCAAGGGAGTTGTGAACTTAGGGTAAAACCTTGACTACACATACTGACGGTTCATTGGGGAGATTTTTGACACCCTTTTATGCACTGTCAAGTGTTAAGAGCGAATTTATAAATATTGACTCACCCAAACACTCTTGTTCAATAATTAGTTTTTTAAAAGTAAATTAGCCAAACATGAAAACGCATTTTATTGTCAGCACAGTGTAGACAAACATGTTCGTCTAAAGAGAGTTAAATTATTTACTAACTGTCAGCTTCCACATACCAGCGACTCAACAAGTGTGTCTAGCTCAGGTTTTAATCATGGAAACCAAAAGGGTGTCTGCGATTTTGTTACTGTCGAAATAAAGAAGCTCCTAGTAACTTTTCAGTTAATTGAAGATCCGTTGGGAAAATATTTTTGAGGAGGTATACACAGTATAAGCCTTCAGTCGTGTCTATGGATACTTAAAACAACTACTTCATTGTTGTTATTGCCGACCAAAAGTAAATCATTATGTTCAGTGAATTGGATTAATTGCATCTCTCTGGTGCCTTGAGACGGGACCTAAGCAGTTAGACTACTGAAACTTCCACTTGATTTATCGATAAGATTTCAAAAAGGCAGAAGAGATTAGAAAATAAATTGACGTTGACAGATTATAACCTGCATGTTACGTACAAATACCTTTTTTGTCAGCATCAGGCACAAGTTTGTTAGAACATAAAATAACTTGGACAAGTTGATCAGCAAAGAGCTATTTCTTTTCCAGTCACTCTATTCTCACACACTACTAGCCATCTGTGAATTTCCCGACAGCATCAAACCACAAAAATTTGAAAGCTGTAAGGTTTTTCTTTTTATTCTCCTGCTGCATTTATTTTGGATACTTGGCATTGGAATAGGTGACTAAAATAGAAAATTCACCAAGTTTTGTCTATTATGAAACGACTACAAGTGATTCTTGCTCACCAGTTTGAAAGTGTGAAAACGCTCCTTGCCTGAGCCTCCATTGCCAATCAGTGCTAATCTGTTTTCCAAATCTTCTAAATATTCCATTCGATTCTCTCTGTTTGGCCTGTGTCTTGCGTCAAAAGAGTCGTCTGTGTGATCTTTAGCAGACCTACCAGTGGCATCTTCAGTGAATTGCTGGGTGTTTTGATCAACAGACAATTCAGTTTTAGCAGTTGCAGTCTCTTTGAATGTGAGCGTTATTATGTCATTAACTGTCTGAAAACAACAATAAGCACAGATTTTTACAGCGCTCTGGTTAAAGCAGCGATACAACATTAGAAATGTCCAATAGTTTTTCTGTAAAATCACAGCAGTTTTTTTGTAGCAAAAATAAAAACTTGAAAGTTCAACACCTGAAATAAAACTGCACCTGCAGAAATGGAAACTTACAAGTAGGCTGATACCAAGAGATCTTATAACAAAGAGTGGCCTAGCAAAATATTACATGTTTAGAGCAGTTAATGGGGGAGGAGGCGAGATAAGGGGGAGGAGGGGTAGAGGAGGGGAGGAGGGGTAGAGGAGAAGAAGGGGGCGGAGAGGGAGTAGGGGAGGGAGGGCAAATGAGGGAAAGAAGGGGGAGGGGGGAGAGGTGGAGGAGAGAAAGAGGGGGGGGGGATTAGGGAGATTAGGGGGATAAGGGGGAGGAGGGGGAGGAGGGGAAGGAGGGGGAGGAGGGGGAGGAGGGGGAGGAGGGGAAGAAGGGGAGGAGGGGAAGGAGGGGGAGGAAGGGGAGGAGGGGAGGAAGGGGGGTGAAGGGAGGGGGGAGGAGTGGAGGGAGGGTGAATGGGGTGGAGGGAGGGCGAAGGGTAGGGGGAACAGGGGAGGAGGAGGGGGTGTGTGGTCACTAGGTTAGTTATTGTTACGGTTTCACTTTAAAATCCGAGTAAAAATGAGAATTTATTCACAGTTGTGTTAACATCCATGCCCCATTGGCCACAAAGATTTCCCATTAATAACGACAAAACCATGAAAACTGACCAATATAATTGTAACAAGTCATCATGTTGTAATAAGCAAATACATAATCACGAACGAAGTCAGATGATTGGAAACTATTTTTTTGATTTTCAGTAACAGTTTTTTGATTCAGTCTCTTTCCATCGGAGCTGGAATTTTTAATGTTTCACGCTGAGTGTAAGCAAACGCAAATCCGATAATGTCATAAAGGGTTTGGCTGCATTTGATCAATATCCCTGCTGAACTTTTCCTGGTGTCTATAGAGCTTTTGCACATTTTAAATTTTCTGTTGGCATCCAAGCTCAATTCAGCAACTGAAAGATTGAGTACATCGCAGTAGGTCGATGCTTTTTTTAAGGTTTGTCTGTTTGTTTTATTAATTTCAACAGAAAAAATTAGTAACAGAAAAAAAGTTGGCAGCAGGGCAAATGTTGGGGCCCAAGGCGCAATAGTACTGCAGCGAGTCGAGATGCCACGCCCGGTATATTGGCAGTCAGCAGCCGACTCTACATCAGGTTTAGTCCATGACGTCTCAGAGCTTATCTGAAGCGATACTCTCCCCTAATAGATCGAATCAAACTTGGCAGCCCATTCCACATAAAAGCCCACTTGTAACGCACTCTGCGATGTCTTGCAGCAGAGATTGATTCTGGTAGAAGTAGGTCAAGTTGCACGAGTCAAGTAATTATGACGCGAGTGAGATTGGTTAGATTAGAAAATTTTGTGAGCAACTATTAGTAATTTTTATGTGTATTTTGAATGAAGAGGTAAATTTAACGAGTTTTGGATGAGGTGTGTGAGTAGTAAAAGGTTTTTCATATATTATTGGTATTAATTTTTTTTGCAGAAGGTGGATTTGATTAAAATAAGTGGTTCCAGCAATTCCCAGGATTCAACACATTAAATAACTTTTGGATCAATGAAACAGTTGTAAGTTGAAAGCAATATTTTTCCTGATAAAAAGCTTGATAATTTAAATAGCATTCCTATGTTATATCTGAGTTTTTTTGCAAAGCTTTGCAATTTGTAAGTTCCAAGATAGAGTTTTGTCAATTTCGACCTCTGAAAATTTTATCGAGGATTTCTCTACAAATTGAAAATCACCTATTTCAATTAACTTACTTTTTAATGATCGTGTGTTTTGGTGAGTTTTTACTACAATAAAATTAGTTTTATCTAGGTTTAAAGTGAACTTGTTTGAGTCCCACCAGTTTTCCACAAGTTTTAATTCTTCATTTATTATGACCACAGGTTCGTTTGGGTCTTTACTCTCAAAAAATAGATTAGTATCATCGGCATACCAAATCGTACAAAAAGATTTTAACATCTGGTAGATTGTTTGTGTAAATTAAAAACAAAGTTTGGCCCTGGATGGAACCCTGTGGTACACCACACGTACTCTCGCTGAATCTAGAAACTGTCTCATTCACCATAGTCAGTTGTCTAAGTTGTGAAAGATAATTAGAGATGAGATCAGTGCTGATGTTCAAAAATCAAGAAACCTGAGCTTGTTTAGTAGAATAGCATGATCGATTGTATCAAAACAGCTACTACAATCTAGAAATATTCCCAAGACAGAATTCTCATTGTTCAATGCCTCCTGTATTTTACCTGTAAACTTTATGGGAGCAAGAGATGTATTTTTTTCTGAACAAATGTTGTTGGTGATTGATTATGCTGGTTTTCTTCAAGAAATTTAGTAATTGATTGCTTATATTCTTTTCCTAAAATTTTACTCAAAATTGGTAGAATACATATCGGTCTATAGCTTGAACAGTCTACTGTTGAGCCATTTTTATTTATTGGTATTACTTTTGCTATCTTTAAAGAACCAGGAAATCTACCACAAGTGAAACATTGTTTACAATATGAGCTAATGGTATAGCTAAGATATTGTGAGGGATTTGTATGATATATTAGCTTCACCGTCAATCTCCCACCCCCTACCCTAGAAACCCTCCCTGTACCCCTCCCCTCACCTATATTAATAATTTTGAAGTAGAACAGAAGCCTTTCCCATCATCCCAGATACATATTCTCGTAGGTTCAAGTATACCAGCTATACCGGGTTTATAACGGGCCAGTATAGACCCTGGATTCTACCAATTGAACCATATAGAACATACCATGGGTCACCCAGGGTCAGTACCCTGGGTCAGCCATCAAACATGGCTGAAATGGATCGACGGAGACCTCAGTAGCTGTCTTCCGACCACTAGGAAATCATTTGAGGCATTGCAAGTTCTAGGACCAGAGATCGAGGAAGCAAGGAACCTTAAAAGTAATGGAAAGTTTCCGCTACACTCAAAAGAGCGAGAAAGAAGCCCAGAGCTGCTTTGCCATGTGTTCATTCTTTTGATTGAGTTGATTTGTTTATGCTTTTTGTATGGTATATAATGATTTGCCTTATATTTGTATTATTATCTGTGATTAGCTCACCCCTAATAAGGTGTGAGCGTTCCTGGCCACATCCTATAAAAAAAATTGCTGAGCCTCAAGTAATTACAAGCTTATGGACTTTTGTACTACACTTTATTGTATTGCTAAGCAGAATGAGGAAGTAAAGTGTTTTATTTGTGTAACTACTGTGTGGTTTGTCTGGGTCGTGGAGCCCAAAACAGTCACAAGTGTTGAGAAAGAGTGAATGCCATTGTGTCTATAGTGAAAGGAGGATAATCACTACAATATTTGCACTGGTTTTCAGTAAGTTAGCTGGCATGTGGTCAAACCCAGAAAATTTCTGTAGATTAATGTAACTCAAAAGCACCTCAATAACAACATTACCAAGGTCGGCAAAGCTGAAACTAATTCTTGGTTTGTCTGCTGTAAGACTTCGGCTTTCTGTTTCCGGTTGACTTATGAATTTACTAGCTAAATTGGCTCCAATCGATATAAAATACTCATTAAAACGGTCAGCTATTTCTTGGTCACTACTATACTGTACATTGTTATGGCAAAGGTTCTGGGAATTGAAGAGGTGTTTGCATACTGTTTTCCCAATTGTGCATTTATAATTTTCTAACATTTTCCAGGGTCGGAAATGTACAAAACAAATTTTGAAATACTGTGACTTTGCATCTCGGAGTGTTTTACTAACATAGTTCCATAAGTTCTTAAATTTAAGGTGAATTTTTACTTACTACGTTTGAATGCTTTATTTGCAATGAATGGAAAGAATGCGAATTGAAGCATCAGATATAAAGAGTATTCGCGACCTCTGTTCCCTGACCACGTTGCAATAAAAATAATCGGACCGACAAACTTAATCAATAAATAATCATTTTGTTTGGAACTAGTGGGTTAACAAAAAATAGCTCACCGAATAAAAAATTTAATCATAATAAAAAATTTATATGGCTCGTAGGTTGCGAATGAAACTGAACACTAAATAAATAAAGACGAGCCAGTTGACTTTTTCCATTTTCAAAGGCCAGTTTTATATCCTTGAACAATAGATCAAACTAACTGCAAGGGTTCAAAATTTACTAATTTGAAGGGCAGCTTTACTAACCAACCCAGTTTATAACATTTCAAATTTGATTATTTTCTTGATTATTTTAAAAATTTGGAATTTTTTTCTCTAACAATTGTTCGCTAAACTAAAACATTTCATTGAATATTTATGTTGTTCTAAACTAATGTTCCGTTGCATACTCGACGTATTGAATTAAGAAAACCTCTTATTTTCTGTATTTTGTTTGACGAACAAGTCGCGAATACTCTTATCATTATTCATCGCAAATTATAACAAAAAATACATTGAAACAGTTTCATGAAAGGCTGTGTGTATGTTTTATTGTTCTAGCATCCGTTCCGTCATGCAGGATGGTATATCCAGCGCAGGATGATGGATAACGGATATAGTTGATTTTTCATCCTGTCCGTCGTGCTGTGATTGGTTGATTAACCCACAACGATTCCATTTGACAGGGTTGTATGGATGGTTGTTTTTGTTTAAAAAGATGATATATGTTTGTAATATAGTAGTACATATTATAATACTTATTTAATGGTTGGTGTTTTTCCGAAACTAACTCGGGCAAATTGCTTTTAAATTAGTTAAATTAGTTTGAGGTGTAAAAAATTATAAATAAGTAGTTAAAAAGCATAAGACTTATAAATGATGATGAATCCTACACCTAATAACAACAATTTATCAATTTATCAATATTGATTAACTTTACAATAAAGAATTGGCTTTCAATAAAAATAAAAACTACAAAAATAAGCAAAAACAGAAAATTATGTTGAACTCACAAAATCCTAATCCTGATATTATTTGCCCAATTGATCACCATGATCATCATTTCAGTTGTCATTCAGGCCTGTTTGGCATGTTATTTGTAACCAGACGCTGGCTTGGGGTATGGCAGACAGGCTTGTGTGGCAAGGGTATCACACTGCATTTAAAGTGTAGTCGATTTTGAATATTTGTACCATCGTTATCTGTGAGTTTTATAGAAATGCTAGACAGAAAATGGTTTGGGCTCTTTAGGGTGTTAACAAATTCTACCAGGTTTGGCTTATGCAATGAAACAAAAAATCAATGTGTATTTGTTACTATTGACTTTAAATGCCACTTGTTTGCTTGAGCTCATGTATAAATATTGTGGTGGATTTTAGCATACACATCCTCTGCTCACAACCAGTATTACATCCTGGCATCACTACAATAGCCATTGGATGGCCAGGATGCCTAGTAACTACTAACCAAGTGGACGGTGACTGTATTTATTCCTATACCGACCCTGTGTACACCCATACCGACCCTGTGTACTACCTATACCGACCCTATGTACAGCTATACCGACCTCACTGGGCCGGCAGGAAGTGAGTCAGCAGAGCCTAAGATCTTAGAAGTAACCTGGGAGGACTGAAGAGCCATCTGCCGGAAGTAGCCACCCTTACCCCTTACCAAAGATGATGGATTAAGAGCTGGAAAGACCCAGGACCCAGAGACTAGATATGATTGGTTTATGAGCCTGTGACTCCGCCTACTACCACAGGGCGCCTATTCATTTTAAGCCCTTTACTGTGATCTTACTCGCTATGTTTTTATATATTTACTCTCACTGGTGTATATTGTGATATTGTATTGTAATTGGATGATTGTTCTTGTGCACTGCCTATAAAAGGCAGAACTTTGGTCATAACGGTCAGTTGTAATTGGGACTTCTTACTAACTTGTTTTATTCTGATTGAATAAAGGCATGTGGACTCAACTACTTTGAGATATGCGTCTGAGCCGAGGGCTCACAATTGATTGCAGAGTAGCAATACTCTATCTTATATACATTCAGTATCTCACCGACCCTGTTGTTGTAACAGGTTAATCTAACAACTGGTGGCAGCAAGCTACCAACCTCAGCTAGGGATTTTACAGCCCCCAAAATCCACTACAGTATTTCATATCAAGCACTAAACATAGCTGACATACTGGGAAGACTTATAAAACACGATTTTTTCAAAAACTTTCAGAGGTTTAAATGAATCATTCTGGAGGGTATTACCATGTTTACGCTGAATGGTGTGGGCAGTTCTATTTCATAAACCCCAAACTGGTTGATTTGGTCTGCCTCAGAATCAGATTTCCATAATGCATTGCTGACTCCTTCCAAAAGGCTTTGGTCATTTCTGCAGCGCCGCTAGAAAAGTTCAAACATGAATTGAATGGGATAATTTCAATTTTTGTGTATCTACATTAGTAAAATTCAAAATTTGACATCTGCATATCATAAGCTGATGCTACAGTTAGAGAATTGTACTTGTTCAATTTTGCATACAGAAATCTGGCCGCATTCTCATTACAGGTTAATTTCACAACAACATAGGTCATTAGGAATATTTCCTTACAAGCTGTGATGGTAGGCTGGGGTTTTCTGTCAGGTTTTGAAAAACTTCTTTACAAAGCTCGTTTAACTTGAAAAGATCGCCATCACAGTGTTTGTAACGAAACAGTAGAGGACTGTATCCAATAAGAACATTCAACAGATCAGCAGACTTTGTTGATTGATCCTCAGCAAATGGATAAAGGTCTTTGGTGACATGCACATATGTAGCTATACCACTCTCTAAAACACATGGGTGGTAAAAAATTATGCAAAGCATTTGTGTGAAGCTCACATGAGTTTTAGAAAAGTTTTTGACCGCTAGGTTGGCTCCCATTAGTTTTTCAACATTGTTGAGCAAACCAAAGCAGCAGGACAACTTTGAACTTCAACCGAGCCGAGAACCAGCCCTATGCTGAGCAGTAAGAAAAAATCAACATTTTCAGTTGAATCTCCAGAGAATACAATCCAACTGGCTCTTTTTTACTGATTTAATTCAGTTTTTCCAAACAACAACGTGGTGCGCTGTACTGTGCTAATGATCTCAACATTAAATCATTTATCTGGACTTATAGATCATTTAGATGAAAGATATTAAGGGAAACTAAAAAAGTACAGGCTGGAATAAAGAAAAAACTACATCGATAGGTTTTTTAGGCTAAGTTAACACAAATAACTCCTGCTAATTTCTTGGTGCTATCAAAGCAGTGCACAGTTTTTATTAACCCAAATCTAGCAAAAGATGTAGTAATGCAAAGATAATTAATTTATTGAGTTGCGTTCTCTTACAACAATAGTATGTCATTTAGGCCAAAAGAGCAAAGATTGGATAATAGCAAAAAATTAATATGATTGTAAATAACTATTTTTATTAAATCAATGCAAACAAATAAACAATTACTTTTGGCATCGCTAATATATAGTGATGCCGTGGCACACAAACGTTCGCCATCATAAATTATAAAAAATTTTATCAGATTTAACCTCTGTTAATGGCCTTGCGACAACCATTTATACTTGCGTTATTGTGTTTAATTGTTTGTGTTGCTGTATCTGATACGGAGATGTTGATTACAATAATCAGTTTCACTTTATCCGCAATGCATTATTCAAAAAAAGCAACTCCAAAGTTTTAAACAAGTTTTGTTTTTCCCAAGCATGCTGGTCCTGGACCTTTTATCGTTTTTTAACTTGTCACCTCAAGAAAAATTGGCTCATCTTTCTCAATCAGGACTTTGTATTCTCTTAATTGCAAGAGCCTAATGTTATACTGATTAATGGAAATGGCTAGGATAGTTGTTTTGTCAAACTAGAGACTTCTGTGTATATTATTGAAAGCCTGTATGAATAAATTTATAGTGACACAAGACTCTGGTTTATATGCTAGTTTAATTCACTCTACTCAGCATCTACAAGTTTAAAAGTTTCAACCACTAACTATAAATAAAGAGGCAAAATGAATTTTAAGCATTCATTAAAATAGAAAAAACAAATCTCTAGAACATTTGTGCAGAAAGCTTTTAATAAAAATGTATGCACCTGGTCAAGTATGTATTCATGTGCAGGCACCCACGTATGGCCACCATACGCTGCCATGGGCTCATATGCTATTATTTACTGATATGCATCCATGCACTCGTATGCTGCTATGCACTCATATGCCGCCATGGACTCATATGCTGCCATAGACTCATATGCTGCCATAGACTCATACGCTGTCATAGACTCATATGCTGCCATGCACTCATATGCTGCCATGGACTCATATGCTGCCATAGACTCATATGCTGCCATAGACTCATATGCTGCCATAGACTCATACGCTGTCATAGACTCATATGCTGCCATGCACTCATATGCTGCCATGGACTCATATGCTGCCATAGACTCATATGCTGCCATAGACTCATACGCTGTCATAGACTCATATGCTGCCATGCACTCATACGCTGCCATAGACTCATATGCTGCCATGGACTCATAACTGCTATGCAGTCATATACAGCCATGCACTAATGTACAGCCATGCACATTGTAATCAAACACTATCAGATATGACTTGCAAAGCAGTCACTTTTTAGACTCCTGCAAATTATTGTTGATTGTCAACTATAATAATTTGTTCACCATTAAGTCGTGTTTCCACCCAAGAGGCAAAGGCTGGGCACTGCTTAAAGGTTGCAAGGCATTCTCTCTGTTCTGCATTGATCTCTTCCGCCACTTCTTCATCTATCAAAGCTTGGCACATCTCGTGAAACTTTGCACCAGCGTTTTTCAATTCCAATTTTTCGGTTTCCTGAAATGTGAAAAAACTTGAATTGTTAACTTTGTGTTAGTTTAGCTCATTTAATGAAATAGGCATTAATAATTTAACTTCATCTATTGGTAAATCCGTTATGAGCATTTGAAGTTTGTAGCTGAAATAATGTGGTTCAAAAAAACTTTTGCTAAAAAAACAAGTTTTCATAGCCGCTTCAAATCATTCATTCAACATGTTTAGATAAAATGCAAACTCATAGACGGATTTTAGATGGTAAAAAATAACAGATTTATGTGCTGCAAATTTTATTTTTTTTGTTGATTGAGATACACCAGTAGTTTATTATGGTTGCTTTTATAGACCAGTAAATGCTGAAGCATAATTAAGAGCAATTGTTAGATGGTTTTATACTTCACTCGTTACAGTGCAGCATTTTGGATTGACTTTGTAGGGCAAAAAGAGGAAGTTTGCAATGCCGGAAGGCAGTATCATGACCCATAGCTTCCAAGTTGAGTCTAAGGTCACAAATACCAGCGTTAATGTTGGCATGGTATTTATCAGTCTCGCGGTCTAGAGAAACACTCAAGGTTTTCTATTGTATTTTAACAGCTCTCATTTAAAATTAAACAAATTTGACCATTTAATAATGGCAAAAAGTGTTAATTAATAGTTGAATAATCATAATATTTCACCACCTTTAATTTTGTAAATTAAATATGATAATTAATAACAAAAATTCAAAACGATAAATCCTCGTGATGTTTTTTAGGATCTTCTAAAAATATCAGGACTCACAGAAGTCATCCCAAAATTCAAGTGTTGCCTGCCCAATAATAACCTATGAAAACTATTACTCTTATATATATCTAAAAATTAACCTGATCTATTGTCATCAGAGTTTAAATTATCTTTTCATTACCAGCCATTTGTAGGTCAGGTTTTCCTTGGTGATGACTTTGGATCTGGAATGTTACTCAAATATTTTGTTAGGTTTTCACCAATGTCTCAGTGGTACTGATAAGGTAATACCCAAACCATCTATTGTTTTAATAAAATTGTGACGCTAACAGATCTGTGGTTTGTCACCAGAGGTTTATTAAGTATTTGATTAAAAAGTCATAGAGCAAGCTATACGGGCCAAGGCCTTTCCCATCAGAGGCTCGTTGAATGGTCAACCCTCTAGGAAACCTTAAAGAGTTCAAATGAACTTGGTAGCGAGAGAGCAATTGAAAGCTGATAAACCTGTTAGATACAAAACTTTGTAGATCGATTTTGAGCGCTCAGAAACCTAAAGCAGCAAGGATTATAGCTATAATTAATCACTTTAACAAGCAACAAAAACTGTTCTGTTTAATGGAAAGTTTGTTTTGCTTGGCTGTCACAAACTGTGAGACAGTTAAACTTAATGCACTGTACAATAGTAAGCTATCAGATTTTAAAATTGTTCTCTGTTGAACCTATTATTTCGCCTAACAATAACAGCTGACTTTAAGACGTTGCATTATATTTATCAACTCAGCAAGCTTAACCCCATATCGGTTCGTGTAAACAGGTTTTGTTAGTCTTGGTGTGACTCGCTGCTTTTCATGCCAGATATTATATCAATCCGTGACTATCAAAGTTGTTACGTTGAAATTTTTGCTGTACAACTCTGTTCAAAAAGCTCTACAACATTTTCCACAAACTTGAAATTCCAGATGTTCAGCTCAAAAATATGACAAAGAGTTTATTTCATCACTCTAACCCAGCTACTTCATTGTTGAAACACTACGCTTTAAAATACGGTTTCCCATAAGAAAGCAATCCGGTGCATGTTTAAAGCAAACAATCTCCACAATTTTCCAGACAGTTGTATTCTTTTGGACTGGCAGAGCTTGCTTGAACAAGTGCCAAAAGCTTTGCTAAAAAATGATCAGTTCCTAATTAGTTTGGGATTCTGACATTACCGCTAACGATAGGCTGACTTGTCTGCTAATGCCTGTAGCGGCTGAATGGCAATATAGATGTTTTTGCAGACCGACAGTCTTCGTCGTACCAAGTTTAGTTATATTTGCGGTGAATGGAAGCTAACTATGTAGATGGTGAGAATTTCAAAATTAATGTAGGATTTGCTTGAAGAAAACCAAGATCAGAGCCACCCCTACAAAGAAGTCCAATAGAATCACCATACATACTTGTAATAAATTACAAGTTGTGAAAAAGTATTTATTCTGTTAAAATTTTTATGGCACCTAGCTGGTTCAAAACAACTTGCTACAATGAATTTAAATAAAAATGATCTGGGAAAGCAAAAAACAATCACTCATTCAAATAACAAACTGAAATATTCTTTGCATCGAACTATTGAAAGTATATCAGATAGTTACTCATGGCCTATTCGACAAAGTATGCAAGCAGTAGCTGTTGAGAGTTTAATAGAAAGAGCTTTTGCCAACAAGTACTAATAAATTATTATTTGCTAGAATATTGAATGCTGTCATGAAACAGCTCACCTTCGAGAAAGCCTATATCTAAAACCGACAGGGTTTTTTGCATTCAATATAACTTTAAACGTTATTGTTTTTGTTGTTAATAAAACTTCTAATGTGGATTTGATGGTTCTGCCATTGCTATTGATTGAAATGAAGAGCAAACCCAAATGCAATTTCCAATATTTTGACAAGTAAACTAATAGTTTCCAATTCAAAAAGAAATTGCAATTTGCCACATTAAAAATTCTTCTGATTTACCAAATATTGAATGTCACACAAAAATTCCCTAAAACTTCAGTTGCAGAAGAGTGTACCCTTGTTTTTGTATGTGTACCGCTATAGTTAATTTGCAAAGAAAATAATAACTATATTGGCAAAAATTACTGTTATATGTTTTGTGGCATGAAAACAATGTCTTTATGAGCAAAACTCAAAGCATCTACAAAAATATTTTGTAATAGATACATCTCTAGACACCGAAGCGAAAAAACTGGTTGCTCGCCTTACATTTCGCTCAACTTCTTCGATGTCCGCAAAGTCTCCATTCCACTGAAATATTTTTTTTAGCTCGAGAAGTGTCCTGGCTCTGTGACTATGTGCTTCAATGGCAAGTGATTCATTTTTCAGGTTCTTGTGGGGCTTAGTCTCTAGTTTGATGAGTTGTTCTTTGAGTGCGCTCACATCATCATCGTAGTGTTTGTTGCAGATTGCTTTTAGATCAGTCAGAAGAATACTGCCTGTAGGACACAAATAAACAAGTACTTAATTAAAAGTCATAGAATGGTACCAATTTTGTTCAATGAACCTCAGAGGTGTTAAAAGACAATAGTATTGTTATCGGAAAATTCTTCCAAACTTGACAGCATACCGAAGCTCAAAATAATTTTTCAAAAGTGGCAAAGCTGTATGTTGTCGTAAAGCAAGCGTTCATAGAAAATATCTTTAGCTATTTAAACACATCATTTGTCAGTATTGTTACCTACATTATGCTTATTTTTTTCCAGACTTGAGCTAAATGATTAGATCATCACATTTCTCAGTGCTATTGTATTTTTTTCAAACCTCAAGTTATAACACAATTTATAAAGGCAATGTTTCAAAGTTAAGAGTAATTCCATGAAATTCAAACAACCCAACTTTATAATTTAATTTTAATTTTTAATATAAGATTTCCATCTTTTTTACCAATCAAGGCTATTTCCAAAAATTTTTGCGGAAGATCTTAAACTTGAATAGATATGATTTGAAGAAATTCAGAAATGGTGCTTGTCAGAGTTGTTACATTAATACACGTTCATTTCTTTCGGCAAAAATATATAAATCTCTTTATTACGAATAGTTTTTTAAATTAGGTAAAAATTAAATGCATTATAACAAAATATTTAAGCTGTCAAAATTATTTTACATTTTTCTGAAATACTTGTTTGTCACAAGAGTTCCTATTTTATGATGTTTAATGATCTTGCTGAAGATTATTGCAATGCATCCTTAATCACTTGTCTTATCAAAACTATTTGAATTGGTTTCTCAAATTTGTTTTTAAGAAGTTAAATGAATCTTGGAGCGCATCAGAGCTCTACAATTATCTAAACGAAGACTTACCATCCTCCAGAGAGTGTAAAAGACACTCTGTGTATGAACAGGCACACTGAACCATTTTCGCAATAGAATTCGCCCTGTTTGATTCTTCTTCCAAAGCAGTCTTGAAAGGTGGAAACTCTCTAAACCTGACAAATGTTGCAACAACCTTTTCCCCATCTCCTTGAGCATCAATGGCTTTGTAAATCGTTGAAAGATTTGGGTTCTCTCCAGGATCAGGAATGGTCTTGCGGTGATCATCGGGTATTCCACGATAAAAGATCTTGTAGTGTTTTATTTGTTCAAAATAATAGCGGAAGGTTCTGTCAAAACTGTTTTTCTTTGGATCAACAGCTTTGATGAGCTTGTAAAATTTTTCTTCCTTGCTCTGCAGTTTTTCAAAATCCAAGAGATGGCAAGTTTGATCACATATGCTTTTTACAGCAATATCAACAGCTGAGCATGTGTGATTAAGGATTTTAGCACATTCTTCGGATGACATTCTTTCATCTACAATTTAGTGTCACCAGATTTATTATAGGCCTCACAAAAATGCATGCAGCATATGTAGTCTAAAGAAATGCTAGTTGATTATTGATTTCATTCAGCAAATTAATTTTTGTTGACTCCTGATAAAACGATCACTTATTGATTAGACTAATAGCTGATCTAATAGTTTTTATTGCGCTTTCTTTGGCAAGTGTAGGTATCATATACTCTTATTATTATTGAAATTAATCTTTATGATTTTCTACGTCAACCCCATTCACATCGTCCTTCAGCAAGTTTCCATGTCATAACTAATTTAGCACTCAGTTTATCATCGATAAAAAACTTTTCCCATGGTAACATATTTTTGTCTACGTTTTTCTTTGTCTTTGTCGCTAAAATATAATGCAATAAGTCAAGCTCCAAAGTTTTATCACTTTTGGAAACACTAATGTCACCAAAAAACTCAATAAAACTGTTGTGTTCTCATAGAATGTGTATTTTCTAACCTAAGTTTACAATACAATGAAATGGTCAAAGATATCCCACTTATATATATGCAGAGAGCTGGTATAGCAAAAGTATAATCCATAGCTATAATAAATTACAATAAGCCATATGTAACATTTCCATAAAGCATAGCCATGTGATAATATGTTAATAGCGCATAACAAATAATGTATACATGTGTAGTAATTGTCATGTCCTAACAAAAACTATGCAAATGTAATCAAATAGGAAGTAGCATATGATCATTTAAGAACAAGCATATTGTGGTAGATTTTGGTGAATGTCAGTGGTAAACTGATTGTTTGTTGCTAAAACATCAACATCAGTGCGCTTGGGTTCAACCCCCAGCCATCATAAGAATGCTGCATTGGTGGAATGCCTTACTGTGGTGGTGGCACAGCATGCAGGGCCAGTATTGACCCCTGCAGAGTCGGCAGTGACCTTTGAATTTCCCGGTGTGGTGATACTGGGCCGGTACAAGATGGCGGCCTTAGTTGAGGATCCTTAAAACTACCCAGGAACTTACTCTAACACAGGAGCCGGAAGTACCCTTCCTCGGAGTAACAGATACGACAACCACAAGCTAGATATAGCCTTGGAGCCCTGCAGAGCCTACTATTGGACAATGGAGATAAGACTCCGCCCTTTAGCCACCATTTACCTTTAACATTAACTTTAATTCGCCGCATGAGTTGTTCGTTATTTATATACTGGTTATGATTGGTCTGTTTACTTCCTGTGCATGTAACTTTTTAGGTCTTTTGCAAATAACTTCCTGACAGCCTGCCCATATAATGGCTGGAGTTCATATGTTTCTTTGCATTCATTCATACATGTCTTGCCAATCACACTAGGAATTTCCTTTCTAATAAATAAAGCGCCTATTCAAACAGCATTCTGTGTAGTTTGTCTGAGCATGTGCTTGCCAAATAATTTGGCAGTATCTTTTTTAGTTATCACTGTTACACCGGCACAGTGTCCTCTCTGGATAGAGGTAGAATACTCGAGATTAGTGGAATTTTGTGGTTTCCAGATATAAATTCATTGCAATATCATCAAGCTGTTTAGCAATAATGCCAACAATGACAGTTTGTGGTTTATTACAAAATTGTCTATAGGGCAGTATAACGGAGTCGAAATGAATGATTTTTTCCTGCTGATATTTAAGTGCTATGATAATAAAAGAAAACACCGCAGCATTTCAATGAAGAAATGAAAACCTTTTGTTAGTGGTATAAAATTTATTCATAAATCATTTATGACTATAATAATCATCCTTTTATTTCGAGAAATGGCAATCAGTGTGCTACAAAAATTATTTTTCATCACACAGCTTTCTTTGTGAGCAAACGATTTTATAAAAAAGCTCCACGTGTCTATTTGGAATTTTTCTCTTATTCATTATAGGAAAATTATAAAGAGCTTTAAGCAATACTACTTGTCTGGATTGCACTAAACAGCACCTTGTTGGCAACTTTCTCTGTCGGTATGGTCTGACCAGGGAAAACCAAACTTTCAATTACGGAAGTGCGTGCCATCGTCCCTAGTGCTTAGTAAACTAGTGGATTTGAGTAGCCCTTCCTGGCATCAATGATAAATAACAATAATAACAACAATAAAATGTACTAGCTACACTGGCACAGGATTTGCAGAATACCACCACCCTGGGAAGACATCCTGGACCGGCATCAGGATGGCTGACATATCATTTCATCAGAAATCCAAACAGTCTGAGAGGTCTTAGAAGCCAATTAAAACCTGGATGCAAAGCTCGTATAAACTAAAGACTTACAACAATAAGCTCTAAGAGACGTAAACTCTCCGGATACCTCTTGCTTAGGATGGCCGAGTCGCTGCAAGTGCTAGCAACAGAAATCAAGTCGCTACTGCAACTAAAAAGTTCATACACCAAAACTAACTTTGTTATTAGTGAAATAGCGAAGACGCAATGATCGGTATGGAATTTCTGATCACTCCTGAGTGCACTATGAAGTTTTGTGACTCTACTGTCATCAGAGATGGGCATAAGCAGCCAAGGAAGGCCGCTGCACAACATCAGGTTGTTGCCACCAAAAGTGGATTTCAAGGCCGAAATCCAGTTGAAACCTCCTTGTGTTTACCCCTACAATTACACTCCTGGCAGAGCAATTTGTATGGGAAGCACCACAAAGGCTGGCGAGGGGTGAGAGGCACCCTCACAGCAAACTTTAGTCCAATCGGATAAAAAACTGTGGACTACAGAAGAAGGAATGCGCAAAATACTCCTGCGCCCCTGTTGGCTACACCCCTGGCAGAGGAAGTAGTTCCTGCATTCCACAGAGAAGGGGAATACCCCCAACCATCCAGAGCAACCGGCAGGTGTGTCAAATGACAGCCTAAGTTATGTGGAAGGAAGTAGAAATGGGATACACTATGAGGGGTTAGTGGGAAAACCTGGAAAAAACAGTGAATTGGCTACAGTAAACAGACGAACGGTAGCTGCACCACAATGAGTAGTTTCAAAAGAATCAACAGAAGATTATCTACCATCTTGTTCCCCGCCTAAACGATTTACTGTCTCTGACAGCCCACAGGAACTCATCGAAAATGGCCCTAATAATCCCAGTCATCATAAACTTCCTTTGCCCACAGGAAGTATAATGAGTCAGAACTGCACGCGGACTTGCAGTACAGACAGCCAGTTCATTCTGTTAAGCGACAGTAAAGGAGCAACAACTTTCCTGGATACCACTTTACTAGACATAGCTGGCTCCAGATTCAAGATGCCGCAGGCGTTACCCTCCTGCTAGAAGTTAACCTCGCCGAGTACACAGGGGAGATGAAAAAGCAAGAATGGCTTTCCATGACTACGGAAGAGCTCTCCAAGAATCCTGCTCCATCTGACTCTACAGCACCACCTGATACTGCTACCAGCTTAGAGAATATAGATGCCTCCAGTTCTAAGGTCAGAAATGGTGAAGAATCACTGTCAAAAGTTGAAGTAGCACCCAAGCTGACAATACAATTAGTGCGGTCCATACCGGAAGTGAAAGAGTGAGAAAGAGCTGTGGGAGGACCCTCTACCCTCAAGGATGGGCAAACCCTGGATGACGAGCCAACTGTCTCGTATGGAGCAGATGGCAAGAGTATTCCTGCCAGATGGAGAATGCCCCCTGTGTGGCCAAGGCCACAGAAAACTGGATCACCTCCATGGTGACCGAGGCTCAAGATGCTGTGTTCTCGAAATGTCGATTCTAGGCCCACAACCCGCGGCAGCTCCTCGGGCATGTGACAAACATTACACATGGTAGTACAGCTGCTGTAGATACTCCATTGAGAGGCGGGATGGGGTGTATGTTCAACAAGAAAAATTTATTGCACGAGGTGACAGCATCCTTCATCACAAAACTGGCATTATCTACTTAATAGATCGACCCAGCTATACTCGGTTCTGCCACTTTGTACAGTGGGCAGATTCACCCAAGTTCGGGAAGTGACGGCCGACCCAGTAAGGAAAAGACCCAGTAGCTGAACCTGCTCGTAATAAACAAAAGCGTCCCTCCACGTACAAGCCAGTGAAGAGGAGGCAGGAAAAACCACCACTTGTGCCCGAGCCTCTTCAAGGGTATGTTGTCCCAAAGAAGCCAAATAAGCCAGTTGCCAGTACAAGCTCGAACCTGCAGAGGAAGGAAAAAGCTCTACTCCTCTGGAAGACAGTGTAGCTAAAGTCTCAGCTCCTACCACTGTCCCGCGGCCCTCATTGCTTTTCCTCAAGAAAGCAACCGTCTAGGAGAGGCTATTGAGGCCTGGGCAGATGAACTGAATCAGAGCCTGGAACAGTTAAGGCGGCTCCTAGTGAAGGGACAGTTTTCCACTAAAGAGACAAACGTAGCCAAGTCTGAAGCATGAACACAGAGATGTAGCGCTTGAGAAGCCAAGCTAATAGTTTCCGGAGAAACCTTTTCTAAGACGCCTCCACTGACTCTGTTTATACCTTTGTATACATACATTATCTGTATGTAAGTATTTATAAATATATATACATATGAGAGGGTATACAGTCCCACCTCAGTTATCAATTTGTTTCGTTTTTAAAGTTTGGGTGTCTTCAATGGCGAGAGGTGCGTAGTGGATTTTACTGGTCACTAACTGGAACCACTACTTATCAAAAGTCACCCTGATAGCCTGTAGACATCAGGCAAGCCTTAGAAAGCAATTAACAAACCATGAATTAATTGCGGTTAACCTAGTTACCAAGTTGCATACACTAGAGCCCTTATAATACTATACCGGCACAGGGTATTTGCTACTCTGACCCTGAGTAGCTATCCCGGGCTGGCAGCAAGATGACTGACATAACCTGAGAGAGAAAACCTAGCCTAAGACCTTATATTACCAGTATCCAGGAGCTAACTACCCTCAGAAGTCCAGGAAGTAGGACCAAAGGCCAAGAAAGACCAAGAACCTGTGGGGAAAGGAATGCCTAACTATTACTGGCTAGAATGTTTCTCGACTCCACTCCTCACTTCTGGGCACCATCTACCGTTAATCTATTTACTTACCTTTCATTGGCTGCCATATTTATGTATCGTTTTGTTGGTGTATTTATATTCTTCTTATGGGTGATTGGAGGGTTTGGCAAACTAGGCCAAACACTTCCAGTCACTTCTTGTGACTTTGGCTATAGTATGCCATACAGTATATTGTACTTGGATTGCCACCTTTTTATTCTGGAATGAATAAATGTTATATCACTTGAAAGCGCCAAGTATATATGTCTGAGCCGAGGGCTCACCACATTTGATAAATTAGAATGTTCACTTTGTAACCAGTTGTTTCTGCCCTCCCCCCCCCCCCCTCCCTGGCATGGAGTCACCTCTGAGGCAAGGTTGACTGTTCATTGTCAAGCTTAGAAAGGCTGACTGTCTTTTTGTGCCAGCAAACAGTAGTTTCTGCGGTGACAACGCCTAGCCGACAAGTAGTAGGATGTAAAAATCCTCTATGGGGGATGGGGGCACTTCGTCACCAACTTCTTCGACATTGTGATGTTTATATGAAGCAAACTCGTTAAACTGAACTTCAATGAAATTTGGTAAAGTAATTGTTAAACGGAATAATTGTTTTCCTGCGATATGCAGTGTTGCGCTGCTCATGACCTAAGTTGCCCACTGAGTGCTCGTTGCACTAATATTGCCTTTTCACACAATTATTCACATGTGAATATATTGTGAGTAGTAATTTATGAGCAGATCTCCCTACCAAGTGTTTTTTTGTGGATCAGGTCTTGGGGGTTATGCAATGAGTTACGACGTTGGGTGAATTCGCCGAGTTTATATTGTATTTCATTTGAGAGGTATTTGAGTGGCATTTGAGTGGTATTTAAGTGGCATTTGAGTTTTGATTATTTTTTTTACTTGATTTGAACTCATATGGCAGCTAGATTTTGAATGTATGGCATTTAAGTTTTGATACTTTTTTCACATAATTTGAACTCATATGGCATCTTGAGAGAGAGGAGAGAGAAGACAGAGAGGAGAGAGGAGAGAGAAAGGAGAGAGGAGTTTTATCTACATTGAATAACTATATTGATCAAAAATGAAACATTATATGATTATATACATTGATTACATAATAAGTAGGGAAAATCTTCCTATATAATATAGCTAGAGTCAGTAAATACTAAGTAATACAAAGCACTACAACTTGTAATGACAATCAATGTATACATACATAGGGTATCTTGAGATAAAGAAAGAGAGAGAGGAGAGAGGGAGAGAGAGAGGAGAGAGGAAGAAAGAGAGGAGAGAAGAGATATATCTACATTGAATAAATATATTGATCAAAAATGAATCGTTATATGATTATATACATTTATTACATAATAAGTATGGAAAATCTTCCTATATAATATACCTTTACAATAATGTTTTTGATGTACTGATGTTTGGTAAAAAAACTACATTAGTTAAGTTTTAAATTCATATGAAAAAAAATTTGTGTCAATTTAGTATCTACTCCCAGGGCTGATACTCCCCCTAAAATAACCCATAAGGCTCAGCCTAAAAACAAGTTTTAGGGGGTGTTTTTGTGCAAGGTACACACATAGTGGATTTGCTACTTTAGGAGGTATTTTACCCAATGAACCAAGTGTTACATGTTACATACTACACTCTTTTGTTGTAAAGTGTTCTCAATTCCAGAATACGCACTAAATTGGTATGCAGTTGCATATTTAAACTCACTCAGGTATATGTAGAGTATTTCTTTTGCTCATAACCCCTGCTAACATCATACAGTGGGATGCGGGTCACCAAGTGTTTAGGGGGTGTGGGCTGGACTGACAACCAAGTGGATAGGGGTACATTTTTTTAAGTGTTGACTTAGCCAGGTGGGTATATTTGAAGGAGTATCAGCCCCGGGTATCTACTCCATTATATATTTACAATATCACTTTGTAATTATTAGTGAAAGAAATTATGAAATACTGGGGAGTAATTAAGTAATTCAGTAAGGAAATTGGTTGGAATTGAAGTAATATTATTTAAATACAACATTGCTTTGCAACAACTATTAATAAAAGCAATTATGAATGTTGATGAGTTACTAAGTAATCTAGTAAAGAAAACTGATTGAAATTACGGTAATATTTGTTAAAAGATACTTGCAACATGTTTTATCAACGAAAAATTCAAACAATTTTCAAATATTTACGCGTAACTAAGTGATTCAGTAGGAAAAACCAACTGAAACGCGCAATATCCGTTTTTGAAATATTTACGATAAACACAATTGGGATATTACTGTTATCAAAGAAATCAAGCGAGTATCAAATGTTTACGAGTAACTAAGCGTTTAAGTTGAAAAAAATCGATTGAGATCGTGTGACATCCGTTACAAAATATTTTACGTCAAGTTACCAACGAGAAAATAAATATTTCTTAGAATATCCGCTATAGCGAGTTACGATAATTTTTACGCACCTTGAAGGTTTTCAGTCCATTTTCAGTCAGATCAAAATTTATGCGAGACGTTTTAGGTATTATTTCAGTCGATGTAATGTTACCAGTTCATTTTTAAAAAGTAATTAATTATAATATAACGCAAGAGCCCCGCAAGTGTCATTTTACTAATAAACTCATTCCAGAAAAGACATTAATCATCATCTCGCTTAATCCTATATGTTTTGATCTTTTTAATATCAAGTGTGTCGCTCGAGAAAAGTCATTAGTTACACCTAAGCACTATTTATTATCATGCTATTTCTATTTCAAACAAAACAAACAAACATCCATAGATGATGGAATTATAGGTCGAATTCAACCTAAAAAGGAAGAGAACTTGATTGCATCTATCTCCTGTTTTTTATTGTTCCATTACATATTAGTTAATATAGATACAGCCTTCCACCAAAACGGATTTGTGGTTTTACTTTTAATCCTAGTTATCTCCGCTATCGTCTAAAAAACATGAGCAAAGCATGACTTTATCCACTTGTTTTATTAGTTAGACTGTTACTTTTTTTAAAATATCTCATTGTTTTTTGTGTGAAATACAAATAATGTATCAACATACATAGTATATTTTCTATTTTTAGGAAGCTGTTTTGTCTAATAAATCAAGAGTTATATGTTACATATACATATTTAAATGCTATCAGATATCTTTAAAGTGTTTATTACATTTCTAACTCATACTTAATGTTGTAAACTATAATTGGAGCTCTCACATTTTAATTTACTGTCTGATGATATAAAGATGAAGCTACACTACATCATTGTTTTGCTGATGATGTGTCTATATGATTGTTTGTGGTAGTGTGTGTTATAGTAGAGTATATCAATAAACTGCAATTGAACTAGTTATTAAATGCTATCAGTACCTGTAAAGTATTTTATTACATTCCGAACTCATACTTAATGGTGTAAACTATAATTGAAGCTCTCACATATTAATTTACTGTCTGATGATATAAAGATGGAACTACACCGCATCATTGTTTTGCTGTTGATGTGTCTATATGAAAATTGTTGCTATAAAAATATGTTTGAAGGATGTGAGTTGTCATTCAAATGAAATGTAAGTTTCATCCTAGCTAGTTATATTTAAAAGAGGTTGTAAAATTTGTTTATCCAACGCTCTACATTCAAAAATTTTAGCTAGATGGAAAGACAGTTTACAGGGGTGTTTGTGGTGGTTAAGCTTATTAAACTATTTAATCTCTATCTTCCTATTTTTTTAACCAACTTCCTAATCGTCTTCCACTTTTTTAAAAAACAATATCATTTATCATAGTAATAATCAGAAAATCAGTCTACAAATTAATCTTGATAAATGACTTCAATGTTTTGTATATAAGAGAAACTATTTTTTTAAACAGTATCAGTTTTCATTTATACTTCATTCTAAGTATTACTCTGCAAAACAACAATGGCTAGCAATATCCCTACAACAAATGAGTAAGTTATTTATACTATCTTTTACAATTTTGTTGCAGTTACATTTATAAATTTATACAAATGTATATATATATATATATATTACTTGTAGGTCTACATCCTCAAATGATGCATTAGAACTAAATATAGACGAAATAGATTTCAGTGCCATGTAAGTATATTATTGAAACTTTATTATTCAACTGTATTATATAGAGTTTTTAATTAATCACAATCTTGATTTATTGCTTTATTAAGCTCTACCGATGATGAAACCATGAGGTGGTTGGAAGAATGTTTTAAGGAAACGGAGAAGCCAAAAAAGACCAAGCCTACCACGCACATTGCTATGAGTAAGTATTTTTCTGTATTATGAAAAATGTAAATTTTTCTGTAGGTAAAATAATAACGACTCTACATTTACTACGTTATTTTTGTAGAGAAAACATCTACACGATTCATTGCAAGCGCATGCTATGTAGGGAAAGATGAATCATTTCTCTCCTATGATCGCCACACATTTGAATGTAAGTATGATAAAAATATTATTTACTACATACTCATTCAATTTTAATAAATTTTTTCAAAAACTAACATAATTACATTCATATTTTCTATTTTAGTTCAAGCAGAGAACCTGCAGCTAGAGCAGTACAGAAGGAGAAGTGTTATAGATGGAGAGATAAAAGATGATAAGGAGTGCTTCAAGTGTAAGTGATATGCGTTATCTTTATATACATATACCATACTCAAGACAGTTATCTATATATATATAATGAGAATTTGTTTATTTTGCTTGTAGATATCGATAACAAAAACACAAGCTATTTTCTTTCAGTGCTTTCGTTATTATTGATATCGTATTGTACAAAGACTCTGAGCGAAGCACTGAAAGAAAAAAAAGACAGTATTTCGTGTATATTTTGTGGTAAGAAGTTTAAATTAGGGAAGATGCATGAGCCTGGCCGAGTTCTTTCAAGACATTTTTTTGCTCACTTGTTTATTTTTTATTGTTTATGCGGAAAATCACATACAACTTTGAGAGAACTCCAGCAACATACTTGTATTTTGAAAACTAAAATGTTTTTTGTTGTTGATATTGCTAGTTATGATAATTTTGTTTTATTTATTAATAAAAAATATTCTGAGTTAGTTATGAACATTACTTTTCCCAAAAATTTTATGTTAGTATATCTCTATCCAATAGAAGGTTATTTTTCTGGAAACATCGATTTAGATTTTGAGGGATTAGGGTGTAAATGGTTGGCAATAGCTAAAAAACCGGTTGCTGGAGATCGAAAGCTTTTACTTAAAACCCAGCGTAAAAAAATGAGAGCACTTATATCTTCAGATTCTGATTTTTCAGAAACTGAAGAAAGTAATAATGACTTAATTTCTGTTGCTAGTTCACAGTGCAGTCCAAAAACCAGTGTTTTAGAATCTAATACTGTAACAGATAACCCACAAACTCAAGTAGATTTAAAACAAAGCCAAAAGATTGATATAACTTCACTTAAATTAATTTTGAATATAAAAGATGGACTGAAAAAAAAGGGTTTTAATGATTGTGTTAAATTGAAATTAGCGTCTATTAGACAGAAAATGCAAAAAAATTCAGATTTTTCTCAAGAAGAAATTCTTGTATTAACTGCACTCTTAGGTGAGTTTTAAAATTTTTATTTCACTATATTTTTTATTATTATCATGGCTCTGGAATAGGTTTTATGCAACTATCCTATTTTATAATTTCTTACCACAAAATATATAGTTAATAGGATGTTTTTTATAAATACTCTCTATATATATTATATATACAGACAATAGTCTGTGTTTTTATGAATACTTTATTCATATGTATACACTTCATGTAGAATTGTTCTGTCATTAGTTTACCTAATGCATTATTTTTATTTGTTTTGTGGTTGAGAACTCCATACGCTTCATTCTTACTGTATTACTTTGCATAATATTACAAAATAAATATTACATCAACTACCTTCAAACTGCATCCAAGTGATGAAACAGTAAATTTCACATCTGTATTACTGAATCTATAGCATTGTTATGAAAAAGACTATAATTACTTAATTATTATGTCATATCGTGACAAACTATCAACACCCAATTCACAAAACTGTAAAACCTAAAGTATAATGCTTGTGGTTGTAAAAAGTCTTCTACTGTTTTGGTTTCTCAAACAAATTATAAAACATTTTTCACAATTTTTTGTGCAAAAGCGGAGTTGTCTTACCATTTTGACACAATGTGCCGACAACTTTTACATATTTTTTCAAAAACGAAGTTTAGAAATTATAAATGGGAGTTGTCTTAACATTTTTGAAAAATGAGACGATAACTTGAAATATTTATTTTTGTGTCGGAACATTGAAATTTTGTAACATTTTAGAGTTGTAACCCCGAAAGTTTTACAAATTGGCTAAATTACTAATGTTAAATATGAATAAAATACTTTATTACACTAAATATATACAAATTATTGCACAATACAAATAATATATAATTTAATGTTCATGAGTTGTTGCTGATAGATTTGGCGAGCCGACGGTCATTCACTTGTACACGTATTCTATCTAAAAGCATACATAGATGTCGTTATAACAACTACGTTATACTATGGTGAAAAAATACGACTATTAGTAGTTACTTATTACTAGGTAAGATTAACATACCTTAATTAAATTTCCGATATTGAAATCCTGCTAGCTTCGCTTGAAATGTGATTGTCATCTTCATTGCTTTTCTCACTATCATTGTCGACAACTTCATCTTTTTCCTCAAATTTTTTGTTTTCAGAGCCATCATCCGTCATATTATCATCTTCTTCATCAGTATAAGCATCAATGTTATCATCGTCATCATCATCATCATCAGCAGCATCATCAGCAGCAACATCATCATCATAACTTTTCATCAGCTCAGCATCATCAAATAGAGAAAGTCTGAAAGCTATTCCTTCTTTTTCACTTGAAGTAGATAGAAGCATCAAAGCTTCTTCAACACTCAGAATCGTGAGAATGTGTTTCTTTGTGCCGCTTTCAGTTGTCATTGTACTTTTATAGTGGATCATACCACATTCATGATTTTTGATCTTCAAAACGTTCTCAGGAGGGACAACAATCTTCCCAGTCATCAAAGATCCGTCATTCATCATGTATCTGTAAGTGACAGTGTGAGTGATACGTAAAGGTGATGTATCTTGTTTTCGTTTTCGCTGCTTCGACTTCAAATTTTTCCAAACTGAAAGTCTAGTGAATGTCAGAAGAGTGTTGACAGGAATATTATCGAAAGTGATAATATCAAAGTATGCTTGCAACTGTTTCAATGATTTTTTTCTCAAGATTTTGGCTATAACTCGTTGTTTTAGCCCTTGATGATTATTATCTCCTACAATACGCAGATCGGGTTGATTTTCTTCTAGCTTTCCCATGTACACTAGGATTTGTGAAGAGCCAAGATCAAGTTCCTGTAGCTCCACCGTAAGTTCTTTGTCAATCAGTGACTTGACTCGAATTCGATGATTGTTTTTTAAAACATATTCATAGTCCAATATACCATAATCTTCAACGTAATTAACATCGAAAACCTCCAATATCGTAGGAATTGGTAAATCCAACAAACTCACAAAATTTCCGATTTCCAACATTCCTTTCTGCATAGCTCCTGTCATTATTCCACCCATCTCGAGCAATTCAAACTCTCTAAGTTTGTTTACGGTATTATTCTTGCTGTTGCTGAATAAAAAGGAAATTGAAGCTCGAGATAATGTCACTGTCGGTTTTTTGATATCCTCCGTTCGTTTGACTTCACCGTTCTCATGCAGATATGTGTAGTCCGGTGTGGGACTCAAAGGAGAGGCAGCTGAAACTACATGATGTTTCATTGCTATATCAGCATGAGTATTGGTGTTTGAGCGAGAAGATGTATCATTAAAGGTGTTAGGATTGGATCTTTTATCATCAATGTGAATGCCATTGGTGGTGGAAATGATGGTTGTAGTGGAAATAGCGTTAGTGTTGTTGGTAGCTGTGGTTGGTTCAATATGGAGCTTAGGAAGTGCTTTGGAGTGTGATGTCATCATACCTGCAAAAAGTAAAAGAACTTAGTTTAATGATGTAAATATACTGAAATTATTGTTTTATTAAAAGATTGTTTTTAAAAACTAAGATTCAAAAACCTAGATGTTTCAATTAATTAAAAACAAATAATTATTTTAGTGCTTCTTACCTTGTTGCTCTCCTAATAGCTGTAGTAGATGTTGCTCCTCTGTTAGTCGCTGTAGAACTGGATGCTTTCTGTGTGAAAACGATGGCTCTTATATAGCTAAAGTTGTACCCTATGAACACCATCTCGTGTCAATCTCTATGAATCAACATTTGTTCACGCGAAGAAAAGTCAATGCTTTCGCGGGAATAAATGAATTATTTTCACGCGAATACAAACCAATGCTTTCGCGGGAATAAATAAGCTATTTTCACGCGAATGGAAACCGTTGCTTTCGCGGGAATAAATAATTTATTTTCACGCGAATAGAAACCAATGCTTTTGCGGGAATAAATTATTTATTTTCACACGAATAGAAACCAATTCTTTCGCGGGAATAAATACTTTATTTTCACACGAATGCAAACTGTTGCCTTTGCGGGAATAAATGATTTAATTTCCCGCGAATGGAAACCGTTGCTTTCGCGGGAATAAATATTTTATTTTCACGCGAATAGAAACCAATGCTTTCGCGGGAATAAATGATTTTATTTCCCGCGGATGAAAGTAAATGTTGTCGCGGGAATAAATACTTTGTTTTCACGCGAATACAAACCGTTGCTTTTGCGGGAATAAATAATTTATTTTCACGCGAATAGAAACCAATGCTTTTGCGGGAATAAATGATTTTATTTCCCGCGGATGAAAGTCAATGTTGTCGCGGGAATAAATACTTTATTTTCACGCGAATAGCAACGATTTTCATGCGAATAGCAACGGTTTCCATTCGCGTGAAAATAAAGTATTTATTCCCGCGACAACATTGACTTTCATCCGCGGGAAATAAAATCATTTATTCCCGCGAAAGCATTGGTTTCTATTCGCGTGAAAATAAATTATTTATTCCCGCGAAAGCATTGGTTTCTATTCGCGTGAAAATAAAGTATTTATTCCCGCGACAACATTGACTTTCATCCGCGGGAAATAAAATCATTTATTCCCGCGAAAGCATTGGTTTCTATTCGTGTGAAAATAAATTATTTATTCCCGCGAAAGAATTGGTTTCTATTCGCGTGAAAATAAATTATTTATTCCCGCGAAAGCAACGGTTTCCATTCGCGTGAAAATAGCTTATTTATTCCCGCGAAAGCATTGGTTTGTATTCGCGTGAAAATAATTCATTTATTCCCGCGAAAGCATTGACTTTCCTTCGCGTGAACAAATGTTGATTCATAGAGATTGACACGAGATGGTATTCATAGGGTTTAATCAGTACAACTTTAGCTATATAAGAGCCATAGTTTTCACACAGAAAGCATCCAGTTCTACAGCGACTAACAGAGGAGCAACATCTACTACAGCTATTAGAAGAGCATCAAGGTAAAAACTTAATAAATTACGGTTCTTACTCATATATTATTTATTATACTAAAACAACTGAACAAAATTAATCATCTGTTTTTTTTTGTTTTTTTTTCAGATTCAATGACAAAAAAATGGAAATAGTTAACAACACAGAATCAGAAACTCAGCCTAAATCTTTGACTCAAGAGGACTTGATACTTCTACAAAATATATGCAATAAAAAAATTGAAGAGAGAGTGCGAATTATCTCAAACAATTGTAAATTCATACAGAAAGACTTGATAGAGCAGCTAAATAGTTTTCGAACTGAATCTTTTCTAACATTAAAGCTCTTAGGGAATGATGTTACATCAGACATTCAGAGATTACGTTATGTATTACAACAACGACAATATCAACTACAACAGGTAAACACACCAATTTCTATCGAGTGTGCTCGTAAAGAACTTGCTCTAAAAAGAAGAAACATGCAACGACAGTCCGCTCAAAGACAAGCTAGAAGGGTAAGGACTCAACAACGTAAGACACGACAAGCTACAGAAAAATCCGATTACGAGTCAATTTTTGATGATAAGGTAATAATTAATAAAAAAGTACTATTTAGTAAGAGTTTGTAGTTGTTTTAAATTTCTGTTTAACCATTCTATACTAATACATAACTTTTTATTTTAGTTCATTATGGAATCAAAAGTACATAGAACAGAAGTCTTCCTTCCTAAGTTTGTATTATTTAATACTTACTGACTCTAGCTATATTGTATGAGATTTTCCCAACTTATTACACAATAAATGTATATATTCACATATTGTTTCATTTTTAATCACTGTATTTATTCAATGTAGATATATCTCCTCTCTCCTCTCTCCTCTTTTTATCTCTCATCTCTCTCAACATACTCTCTCCTCTACCAAATACTCCTCTCTCCTCTCTTGCAGTTATTTCCCAAATACTGTAGATTTTAACCATCTAGAGATCTAATTTGGTGATTTTCCAACATATTTTATAGCATTTAATATACTTATTATGTAATAAATGTATATTATTCAATGTAAATGTAAATATATCCATAAATATGTACATAATTATCCATATATACATAAATGTATAAAAAACTAAAAAATCTCTCTCCTCTCTCTTCTCTCTCATCTTTCCTCTCCCCTCTCTCCAAAGACTATGCATTGATTGTCATTACAAGTTGTAGTGCTCTGTATGACTACATTGTAAAGAAAAATACTATATATTGATTGTCATTACAAGTTGTAGTGCTCTGTACTACTTAGTATTTACTAACTCTAGCTATATTATACAAGAATATTTTCCTACTTATTATGTAATAAATGTATATAATCACATATTGATTCATGATTGTCATTACAAGTTATAGTGCTCTGTACTACTTAGTATTTACTAACTCTAGCTATATTATACAAGAATATTTTCCTACTTATTATGTAATAAATGTATATAATCATATATTGATTCAATGTAGTTATATCTCCTCATTCTTCTCTCCTCTCTCTCAAAATATCATATGAGTTTGAGTTATGTAAAATAATTATCAAAACTTGAATGCCATACATTCAAAATCTAGCTGCCATATGAGTTCAAATCAAGTAAAAAAATAATCAAAACTCAAATGCCACTTAAATACCACTCAAATGCCACTCAAATACCTCTCAAATGAAATACAATATAAACTCGGCGAATTCACCCAACGTCGTAACTCATTGCATAACCCCCAAGGTCTAATCCACAAAAAAACACTTGGTAGGGAGATCTGCTCATATATTACTACTATTGTGATCCTATTTGGTTCATTTTTGGTACTTGGATAGATTTTTGTTCATTAGTCTAACCCAAATGCTACTGGGTATGGTATCAACTGTGGTGAATCATATGATTGATTATGATCACCAATATGTTCTTTTCTGGTAGTCTATGAACACAAATTCATTGTTCTCAATCTGTGAGGTTGTTAATGATGATTTGATGGACTAATCTGACATCTGTCTAAACAACGATATCTAGGGATTACATTGTACTACATACAATTTCACACAAAACTTTGTTGCAGCAGACTTTCAAAAGGGTGGAAAATGTCAAGAACACTAACCACAAAATCTTTTGGTGCTGGTAAAGAGATCTACATCTTTCAATGCTCTTAAAGTAGTTTCTATTGGATCATCCAAAGCAGAGAAATCCAGCACCTTGGTCACAAACTTTTCCACTTTTATTTGAAGATTGCCACCAACTTCTTCATGCTGAAACAAACAAAAGCACCAATATAAGTTGATTTTTGCAATAAAAGAATCTTGATGGGTTTCCTCTTAATTGATGAGCAAACATCAAAGTAAACACAAGTAAGACAGCTTCATTGTAATGGGGAAAATCTAGAATTTCAGACATACTTGTCAATTAGATAAGTATTAATGTCAATTTTTTGGACGAACGGCGTGTAGGTATGTATAGTAAATAATTCTCAATATTAATTTTGTAACAGTCCACAGTGAGCTACAACTGATAAAATTTATTAGGTGAAAAGTGATAGCAGATTTTGAAACTGGAGTGACTTCAACTTTACTACTCACATCGAATATATTGTTTTTAATTGTAAATTAAATGTTTATGAGAAAAAAAGTTTCACCAAATTTCTACTTTGAAAAGCTCCGCAATTTTAATACCACATTTCACTGTGCGAAGCTGGTGAAAGCATATTCAAACGATTAAAGTAAGTTTTAATTAATCTATAATTTTTATTTTCTTCCTTGTTTGAAAACTCAACTGATGCAAGGGACAGCTTGTCCTCGATTCTAGACTAATAGGAAGGTCACAGATAGATGCTAAGTGTAACAATCGTTGTATTTGAATCGGATACAGTATTGACTGCATAAAACAAATGGTTGTAGGGGTGGTGGAATAGTTGTAGGGGTGGCGGAATGGTTGTAGGGGTGGTGGGTTGGTTGTAGGGATGGTGGAATGGTTGTAGGGGTGGTGGAATAGTTGTACGGTGGTGGAATGGTTGTAGGGGTGGTGGAATGGTTGTAGGGGTAATGGAATGGTTGTAGGGGTGGTGGAATGGTTGTAGGGGTGGTGGAATGGTTGTAGGGGTAGTGGAATGGTTGTAGGGGTGGTGGAATGGTTGTAGGGGTGGTGGAATAGTTGCAGGGGTGGTGGAATGGTTGTAGGGGTGGTGGAATGGTTGTAGGGGTGGTGGAATGGTTGTAGGGGTGGTGGAATGGTTGTAGGGGTGGTGGAATGGTTGTAGGGGTGGTGGAATGGTTGTAGGGGTGGTGGAATGGTTGTAGGGGTGGTGGAATGGTTGTAGGGGTGGTGGAATAGTTGCAGGGGTGGTGGAATGGTTGTAGGGGTGGTGGAATGGTTGTAGGGGTGGTGGAATGGTTGTAGGGGTGGTGGAAACACATGGCTCGCAAGCGGTTTTGTAGATTAACGGGAACTCCAGCAATAAAAAGAGCTTGTAAAGCACAGGAATATAAACTGTAGAGTGGAGTGCTGTCACACAACATCGTTCTACTATCAATTGATGTCACACAACCAGCGTGCATGGTACTTTGGAGCTGGCTTTAGCTTTAGCAGCTATATCAGCATTAATCTTACGTTTCTCCACTTTTCACCAATGAGAAAGAACCTTGCACATTCCTCTTTGTACAACTCTTTAGTTGCACTTGCGAAGCTCTTTGCTATTGTAGCCTCTTCCATCTAAAATCGATCGTTGAAGTTTTTGAATTCATAACAATCAAAAACGTACCTAAGAAAACAATAACAGTAATCACTTCATTTTGTGTGCTGTCTTACAGCCAACAACAAAAATAAGCTGTGCACATGCCATGTATGCACTGAATTTTTTCAGTTTTTAAAAATGCGAATGGAAAGTAATAGAATAATAGAAAAATTGATCAAGTTTTTTCAACGGTAATAAATTTAGGACATTACAATTAATTTTTCCCATTGAGAGCTTACGGTATATAAACTTTACCCTGCAGGAAATTGGAGCACTTACTCTATATACCCACTTGCAGGCTATGACTTTGTTCAGTCTTTTTTGCATTCTAAAACTCGTCGTTCAAATATAAAAGCCAATTGCACCACAAGATCACAACTTCATGTACAATAAACTACCTTCTCTAGGACCTCCGTGAATTGGGACTCCCACCTTACTTCCCATATCTGATGAAAGTTTGGATATTCGATTGTTATCTCTGACAAGTTTTCCCATAGCTACAATTGCGATGGAATAGCATTTGGAATATGATCTTGGTTAGACAAAAGCCTACTGTTGCTGGTTGTATTTGAAAGCTAACTTAGTTACTAATAAAATGGTGCCTGGCTAATGTGTCTTGTTTTCAACAACTTCAGTAAGAATATGTATGTGATTGCACACATTTGGCAATTTTGGGCTCAGAAGCCAAACTGTGGAGCGTTAAATATTATATGGTTCGTTGCCTATAACTAACACCAATTGAGTGTTTGAGCTTAACCATCATAACTAGTTAATTAGGTAACGGGTGGTAGCAACTGAATTTGATTATAACATACATATTGTAATATTGATCATTGTTGAATTTAATAAAACTGATGATGATTTGTTCATTTTAATATTAGCTAGATTATTCTTGTTCCCCATGAATAGTAAAGATAATAATGAAATCATTTTTCTTGTAATTAACAGTTAAAATAGTAAGTTACAAGCGAAAACAAAATCAGTGGTTTTTCATTTTTAATAATTTCTACATATATATTTTATAATAATTGGACACCTGTGTATGCATGGAATAATGTTACTCAAGAGACAAAAATGTTTATTGTATCACAGAAAAGCAACCTTACTTCACACTGGTCTTGTTGAATGCAAGTTACTGTAATGGCAAAGCTGCAGATAGCCCCATTTAAATGTACGTAAAACATACTTCAACTAAAGTGTTAAGCTCATGTGACTGGGGAGTGTTGTTGAATTACGAAATCCTAAAATTGATGAGAAGAAACCAAAATTAACAAAAGAACAATTATACCACAAGACTTCGGTTTTTACTTACAAGTAAAAGTGAAAAAAAGAATTATAATTGGAAACGTCTCTTTCTATGAGATCAAACTTTGATTCACTAATTCATTAAATTACCCATGCACGCAAGGCCTAAAGCCATAAAGCACTGAAGAAAAAATATTCATTGTTGAATGGTTATTGAAAAAATAGAAATATATGTTGAGGAAAAAAGAAGGTGTTTAACGTGTCATTTAACCATGAATTAGCAAAATAGATTGCAGTCTCACCCAATAACCCACTAATCAATACTGAGAGATGCTAATAAATAGTTTAATGAACGTCTGTGGAACACTCCATGAGCACAGAGGTCTAACTGTAGAGAGTCAGATATGCCTCCAAACAACTCCGGCACTACCAGACCCACTATAATTAGACAGGAACCAACCCTGCCAGCCCCGCAGTCACCCTGACGGCCCGCAGCTATCACTATCAGCCCTGCAGTCATCTATATTGGCCCTGTAGCCATTTACACGGGCCCTTCAGCTATCTATACCCGCCCTGCAGCCACTTGACCGTCCTTGCAGCCAACCTATATTGAACTAGCGACGAAATAACAAGTATAGCCTGATGACCAGGAATAAACTTAAAGGATGAAGCAGTCTGAATCCACAGCTTATCTAATCGCAATTTTACCTTGAACTGTAAGCTAAACAAGCCTAAGAACCTAGCGCAGGAAGCTGATAGTACAATACTTGGCATGGTTAAGCAGTATTGCCCCTAGACTCCACCTCCTACTTCTGGGTGCTTTATCTATTTAACCTTATTTCTGCATTGATTGCTCATCATGTTTATCTTGTTGTCCATTTGTGTAACTATGTCCTATTTTTGTGCTATTGGTTACATACTCATTCACTACCTGAACAGAGCTTTATTTATGTACTTTTGTAAAATGAAGCATGCCTTATACATTGAAACATTGAGTGTGGAGTTTGATCCAGCGCTCACAATAGTTGTGGAGTTGAAGCAAGACTCCTACAGAGTGCAGTTAATTACATAACTTCTGAAAAGAGAGAGGTTTTGGTTAGTGGATTTCGACGGGTGCCATGAAATTGCATCACAGTAGTTGCAAATAAAACCAAGTTGTAGTCTACCCGGTCTACATAAGGAAAAACGCTGGCAAGTTTTAGTTTTTCTGTCAAATAAAAATATTTTTAAAATTTTGAGACTGACAAAAATTGATTTCATTTCGCTAAAAAAGTTTGGCCAACGTTTTTCTCCAATTATAGCTTTTAAAGCAGAAAGCAGTTTTTTTCAAAAAGCTGTGAAAGCGAAAGTTCATCTGAGAAATCAGATTAATTTAGTGGTGGTCAATGAACCGGTGTTTCAGCTTTTGAGTTTTTTCTGACTGTGATTTTGGCAGTATCCTTGTTTATTTTTTAGTTATGTTTATTTCAAACATGGGCTTATCTGCATTGAAATATATTAGTTTTGCATGTTTTGAAAATAACAATAGTTAAAATTTAACAATGATTTATGTGCTTTTGACTTTTAGATGTCATATTCTAATTCTTTCAATCTCTCACAACAAATCATTTCAGAGATAGATTGCTACTATCAGTGCTAAATGTAACACAGAGATGCCCACCTTTAGGGTAGTCTCCTCTTGGAAGTCAACCTCGGCATCTCCTGAAGTGTACAAATATATTATTCAAATTGAATACTGTATCATAATTTACCAAAGGCAAATGGTTACTCAAATTATGACTCCCATGAGCTGGCACTCAAATAGGAAAAACTTCCACCGCTATGGTTGTTTTCAAAGTATAGAAGCTAAACACATTTCAGTTGGATCTAAATAGAAATCCATCAAATGCAGATCATTTTAACAAATTTTAAATATTTTATTTTAATGCCTGACTCTACTTCAGCTCTTGACTAAATGAGGCTAGAAAACATTACGGTATTAATGAATCGCAAAAGAATTGTTTATGTATAACTTTTACAGCGTAAGGCAATCAAACTTTGTGCATTCATCATTTGAAGAGGATCACTATCAAATGGGTTTGCGAATTTCCTCAAAATTTTTAATGCGTAATAAAAAAATATTCATTTGAAAAACCTTGATTAACCTAACAATTATCAGAATATTGTAAACATGCTGCAGTTTACCAGAAAATCTAAGAGCTGGGCTATTTTTCAGTATTCAGAATTTTCAACTTACCCCAGTAATACTTATCAGAGGCATTCCAGGGAACTATCTGCTCAACGAAGCCCCACAGGTAAATCAAACTGTCGCTTATCTCTGTTGAATCTTCGGACAACTCATTTAAGTGCTTGCTATAGATCGACAGCAGTTCAAGGTAAACACCAATAGCTTCTTCCACTTCACTCCAATAGAAGAGTTTGTCACTGTCTTTGTCCTTTGGTTTTCCTGAGTCATTTCCAACCGGGAATCTTTCCAGTAGTTTAGTGGCTAGCTTTTGTATACTCTCCCAGTGGACTCTGTAAAACAATAATCAATGGAACACAAAGCCTTTTTTGCTCACCACCAACAAGAGTTCTTATTATTTTAAACATCCATTATTTGTTCAGGCCACATCTCTGAGCAAAATGTAACTATCAACAGTTCAAAGAATGAAGGTGTGTATCATATTATTTTTTGCTAGACCGTGATACCTTTGCGGAATTGTGTAATTTTTTTTTTCTAATTAAATGGATACAATAAATTTTCATAGCAACAGAATGTATAGTTTAAAACATATAGCCTCAGATTATCATTGTTTACTCATTAAAAAACAGAACTATACAAAAAGATTGATTGTGTTTCCTATACTGGCAATTTTTTACATTAACAAGATTGTGGAATGTCATGTAACATTGCTCTAATTTCACTCCATCTCTATTGACCTTTGACCGATATTATAAATCTGATAAGTGAATGTAGTAACGTAATGCTAAGTGGTCCAGTAAATGAAATTGAAAGTTATATGTTTCATAATGTTACAACCAGTAATGAGTTATGACTGATGGAAGAGAAAGTGTGGAAGATTTAGCCAGTTAAATGACAAAAGTAGTTTTGCACTGTCGATCAAATACCTAACAAAATATACCATAACGGTCTACCCTTTTTTTTCAATCAACACCAGGTTTTCATAGATGGTCTTGGCTCGTCTCTATGATTGTCCTTTTTTGAGTAGGTTTAGTTTTACGCGTCTTGAGACTAATTTTTGACAAGTATTTGCAGCTTGTTGTAGAGCACAAACTTTTCTATATCTACCTTTTTATTCGAAGGACTTAGGACAGTTTATACACAAATAGCTCCAATCATATGGTCGGTTCTCTTTTCTCCAGTTACAATTAGTAAGTTGCAGAGACAAAGTTACAAAACTTGCTAACCGAGAAACTGCCATAAAAAAACACTTCTATGATAAGTTAATAGCTTTTTGTACAATGTTGTGGGAGATTTTCATGATAGATAATCAAATCAGGCACTCTCCCCTCCCCCTCCCACCCTAAGACTCCCCTACATCACTTGCCCTGTCACCAACGAAGGTAGAAAGTACCCCCTGAGCCTTCCCTCCTTTGTATCTACACAAATTCTCTGGTAAATTGGATACTGGCAACCTCGACCCTGTATGGACCCTGTACCCACGCATATAAAACATATATAACTTACACTGGGTTACCTCCAGTCAGCTACCCGGGTCAGTATAAAATATGGCTGATTCAGATAGCCTGTGACCCGGAGGACTGATTGCCCACCTCAGAAGTCAAAGGTGGAAGCTAGGAAGCCTGAAGTACATCTCAAGGAATTACAGGCCCTTATATGGAGTGGAAAATTTTCAGACCATAAAGAGAGCGGGAAAAACAGCCCAGGGCTATTTTACCATGTGCTCACCATTTGATTGGATTGCTTTATTTACGTCTATTTTATCATTTATTGCTATTTGCATTATATTTTGTACTATTGTTTATCATTGGCTCACCACTAATAAGGGGTGAGGTTTCCGCCTTGCCTCCTGTAAAAGGAGCATTTTGTGGTCCATTAGAGACAGAAGTCTAGTGGATCTTGTACAATATCTTTACTTGTATTGCTAAATAGATTTGTATAATTAACTATTTGTTAGAGAAACTCTGGTGTAGTGTGTCTGGGTTAAGGATACGGTGGAGTTGGTAGCATCTATTCAGAGTGGACCCCGAATCTTTGAAGAAGTTTGAGAGTGAATACCATTATGTCAGTAGTAGAGGATGTAAAACTACTACATCAGTTGCAGCGGTGGGATTCAGGCGAACAGAAAGACACAACGGAGAGGAGACGGAAGAAAGAAGTTGGAGCTATACAGTGTCAGCCATTTCATTGTATCCATTCCACTCCCTCCCCCCTCCCACCTACCCCAAAGCCATACACTGCCAGCCATTTCACTGTATCCAGTCCCCCCTACCCCGAAGCTAGACAGTGGAAGCCATTTCACTGTTTCCATTCCCTTCCTACCCTGAAGCTATACAGTGCCAGTCATTTCACTGTATCCATTCTCCCTTTACCCAGAAGTTATACTGTGCCAGTATCACCCTGTACACTACCTTTCCCACTTACCCTGAAGCTATCACGGCCCGGCATACCCTGTATACTGATTTCTTCCTTGCCAAATCAACCACTCCATACCCAATAGTTTGCCATTTAATAAATATGGCCACCCAATGACCTGTGAGTGCTGGTATGAATCCCGCTTGAGCTCAACACACCGTAGCAATAGTGAAACTTAACGAAGCCCTGCAGAGTTCGGTGCAATCTCTCCAAAGACCAACACAGATGCCTTTCAAGGCCCGCAAGTATGACAGCACAGGCGATGTCGATTACTTCATCACTCGGTTTTTTGAGGTTGCAGACGCCAACGACTGGGGTAAAGTCACTGCTTTAATGCACCTCAGAGAAACATTGAAAGATGATGCCCTTGAGTGTGACTGCCTCCCCCCTCACGTAGAATGCGTCTTCTCCCCCCTACGTGCAATTGAGTTGACCGGATGATGTTAGAAACTTTTGCCAACACTATAGGACACGCTTACTTGCAACGAAACTCGCTGGCTGTGCAACCCCACAATCTCGAAGAAGCCATCAGAGCAGGAAATGAATACCTACAGATAAAAACTGAGTTTGAAGATAAACCCTCCAGAGTGAGGCTGGTGGAAGATGACAATGAGGAGTCGCTCCCACTCAAAGATGGGCCTCTCTTACTCCCTTCCCTAACCAGATTCATCGAGCGGCCACATTGCCTGAAGACTCTCTCAATCTCTTAATGAAAAATATGCAGATGCTAACAGAGACTGTCAAACTCCAATCAGAATGGTTACAGAGAGTGCGTCAGCAACCAGAACCCTCCCTTGTTGCCACTCCCTCATACCCACACCCCTTCTGCTCCCCTCCAGTGCTGGGGATGGGTACCGTTGCCCACCTGCAAATAAGTTGTCTGGTTAATCTCTGGCCATCTACAACAACTTCCTCCAACCCTTTGAAAAAAAACGGGCGTCGCCCACAGTAGGGAGACCGGCCCGTAACTGCCCCCGAGCACCCCATAACTACAGAAGAAAGTTAGCTAAGTTGGAACATTATAACCCTGTGATGCTAACTTCCCCTCCCCAAACAGAAGATAGACCTGTTGTGCAGACTCCAGAGCCCTGGCAGCTGCCTACCACCAACCGGTACGCTCCCTTGAAAGATTTATCAGACTTCGAATTTTACCCAGCTGTACCGCATATCAGCGATGAAACTTCACCAGCGTGCTTTCCTGTGCCACTGCACACTTCACGCTCTCCATGTCTCTATAGACAACACCTCGCTGTTTAAGCTGATCCATGTCAGGAGGTGTACCATCCCACGGAGGACGCTGAATGAAACACACCCCGGCCAATCCCCACAAGAGACAGGAAACCCTGTCATCACCCAACCCCCGCCAATAAATGAGCGGCCATCTCACCCTTGAGAGTGACATCCCCTGCCCCCAAGCCCTCAACTGTCAAGCCAGCCACCCTCCTATATCCCCTACTAGAGCGCCCTTACCAGGCAAGCTTTTTCCTACCTGGTAGAGTAAAGGGAAAACCAGTGTTGGTGCTTATTGACACCGAGTGCATCACCAATCTGTTGTCGCAGCACTTATTCAATCGGTTGTCTCTGGCCACTCCAAACTCCCTCCAAGAAAGATCACAGATCCGTTTCTTCGGTACAATCTAACTGCCCATTCGGCTGTCAAACATTAAGAATGAGGCTACCTTTGTAGTGGGGCAGATAAATGAAGATGTCATTCTCGTTATGCTTTTCCTCACATCTCACTGGTGCTACATGAAGTTTGATCAATCAGTCGTTGTAATTGATCGCCAGGAATTTTCATTCACCGACCAAAACGGCAGGATGCTCACTACAGGCGTACAAGTGATAAGAGATACCCACATCCCCTCACGCACGGAGATGACAGTACTGTGCAAGGTCACGCATCCCGAACATCTCCCCTTGGTATCGTAAAAGGTACCCAAGACTCCCGCCATTAACCGCGAGTCTCAACACCCCCAATGCCAAACACCAACTGTTGGTGCACTGCCTCAACCCCAACAACCAACGGCTGGACTTGGATACTGGAAAGACCATTGGTAAGTAAACTGGCGTACTCACCAGTGACATAGAGCTACTTGCAATAAAGAGTGGACCTAAGTAGTAATATATGAGCAGATCTCCCTACCAAGTGTTTTTTTGTGGATCTGGCCTTGGGGGTTATGCAATGAGTTACGACGTTGGGTGAATTCGCCGAGTTTATATTGTATTTCATTTGAGAGGTATTTGAGTGGCATTTGAGTGGCATTTAAGTGGCATTTGAGTTTTGATTATTTTTTTACTTGATTTGAACTCATATGGCAGCTAGATTTTGAATGTATGGCATTTAAATTTTGATACTTTTTTTACATAATTTGAACTCATATGGCATCTTGAGAGAGAGGAGAGAGAAGACAGAGAGGAGAGAGGAGAGAGAAAGGAGAGAGGAGTTTTATCTACATTGAATAACTATATTGATCAAAAATGAAACATTATATGATTATATACATTGATTACATAATAAGTAGGGAAAATCTTCCTATATAATATAGCTAGAGTCAGTAAATACTAAGTAATACAAAGCACTACAACTTGTAATGACAATCAATGTATACATACTGTAGTGCTTTTTGCTGCTACTTGGTCACAACTGCTAATCTGCTTGTCTATTTATTATTCTGCAACTCCCTATATAGGGCATCAACAAGACTAGTCTTGAAGCTTGAGCTTTATTGCAAGGAATAAAACTGAGCTCTCTGGCTCAGTTTCTCATATTTATATAAAAATATAATATATACAGTATAATGCAGAACCAATCAGATTACATGACAATAATGAAGCATATAGTGAGTTACTTAAGCGTAGCGCCTATTCAATGTCTTATTGGTCCTTAACCAGAATAGGGGCGTGCTCCTGTTTGACCTTTGACCCCGTAATATCACTTGCTAAATTGTCCAGAATTATCTACTCTTGGTACTGTTTGGGGGAGACAACTTGCAATCTTTGTGTAATCTTCACTAGCAATTATGGTCAGCTACAGTTATCTCACTTAGTATCAGGTGAGCTCGACTCGCCAGCAAATTCTCCCACATACTCCGCCCCATTAGAGGCTGTGGGCTCTAATAACAATAATATAGCATTTGCTGGTGGTTCCCCCACCGAACTTTTCTGTATTTGGAATAATATACAAATCAAGTATAAAAACAACAACCAGTGTTTATTATACCGTACTCGTACTTAAAACAAGTTTCCACGTATAGCTGTGGCTTTCTCCTTATAAAAGGCTATTTCTATCTGGATTTTACCAGCTTCCACTTTGGCAGCGGCTATCTCTTCCTCTGTCACATCTCGGCTCAGTACTTGACGTCTGAGGGACGAGAGAGCTGTCTCCAGGTGGTTCACCTCCCCATCGATGTTGCTGGCCACTGCTTCTCGCCGAAGAAGGAACTCCTTGGAGGGTGGAGCTGGATGCGAGGGCACAATAGTGGTTGATTTTTCAAAGTCGTCCTCCTCCCCAAAATTGGGCGTGACAGGGCGTTTTTCAGCCGATGGGCTCCTAACGCTTACGGGTAGAGTGGTCAGTTGTTCTCCTAGTCGTTCTTGAATTCTAGCCTTCTTGACCGGGGGGTTAGTGTGGTTTGAGAGTATCTCAGTGTCAACGGCTTTCTCCCTCTTAACAGGTTTCTGGGGAGCCAGGGGGACTTCAGACCCCACCCCTACCTGAGTAGGGTAGCAAGTTTGAAACCTGTCTGGGTTCCTCCATTCTGCAAACTTGCAAAAGCTATGGTAGCTTTTGCGATCCACAGAGAATATCACCCCGGTCCTCCGATGGTGGGCACTGTCAGCTGGCCGATCGAGTTTACTCTGATGGGAATAAACAGAGTCACGGGATTCACTCCCGTATCCACATTGGCAGTAGTGCCGAACATAATGTTGGTTGATATGCACGCGCAGCTGTCTGAAGTTCTTGGCAGTGAACTGGCACCTCGGGCATGTAGTCCGGTCAGTATCGTCCAGTAGTTGGCCGATCTTATCTTCAGTCTCCCTACTGACCCATTTGAGGAGACCCCATTTCACCGGCTTACGTTTTTCTTCTGCGTCTATTATTACCAAGGGGGCATCCCGGATGGTCAATTGCTTTTTTGGTGGTTGATCTGGTGGCTCTCCCCCTCTTGGTCGTTCCTTGCTGTCTTTCACTACTCCTACGGACAGTTTAGGTCGAGTGGTTACCCTTGATCGGCTCTGTCTTTCATTTTCTACAAACACACAACCATTGCTCAGTTGTTTGTCTGCAGCGGTATAGCCTAAAAGCTGATACCTCTCATCCCAGCTGGGGGTGAGATCCGGATCATTCAGAGAGGTGGTGTTACAACATAGAGATTGTACAGCCCTCACTGCCAGTGGTTCTATTGGTACACTGATGGTATGGTTTTTAAACCCTCTTGTAAGTCTTTGGGCAGGTATACACAAACTAGGTGTCTCTGTGGGGTGCCCCCGACCCGGGGCAGCCCCTGCCCGGCCCGGGGCAACTCCTGCCCGGCCCGGGGCAACTCCTGCCCGGCCCGGGGGGTTCTGGAACCTTAGATGGCATTCACTATATAAGGTTTTACATTCAATAGCGTTTTTGCTGTCATTTTTTACTGCAGCTCTCCCCGTAGGAAGCGGAGGAAATTCCTCAAAGGAGGTGGGTGAGGGCACCCTGCTATTAAGAGCCAGTGGGTCGTTGCTACTCCTATTGGCTATCACCCAATTACTATAATAGTCACACTCACCATCATTAACCTTACGCCTTTCTCCTCTGCTTTCAGTGTGGTTTGCTGCCACATTGGATGGTCGCTCTTGTTCCACCACCTCTGCCTGTTTCCCTTTAGGTGCACCCTTCACAGGTGTGGATAATAGCGCTTCTTCCTCTTCCGGTAGGATAGGGTTGAAACTGTCTAGATTTTCCTGTAGGAGTGCCTCTTCATCTTCTTCAGATGAATCCTTCTCCGAGTAGTTTGTAGCCATGTTGCTTGTGGTTAGAAGAGCAGTTTGATTAGGTGTGGCTACCTCAGGCTGTTGTGTACAAGTGAACTTGCTCACTACTGCACACCAGTCTGCAAATTGTTGACTCATCGTCTGTCTGGCATGACCTACTGGAAGCATTTTTGAATTCTGGAAAGTTTTGCCAGTTTTTCTTCTGGTCTCAGGTTGTATTTTGGGTGAGTGAGTGGCTCTTGTGGGCTCATTTGACACCAAGAATGGATGTGCTCCTCCCAGTGGTTCTCTGGCTAGCATAAATTTTTTCTCTTGTGAGGTGTGTTTTCTCGCGGTCTGCCATTGTGACCTTGCATCATTGTCATGAAAGTGCCTCTCTACTTGATGGCAAACAGCCTGGCCATATCTTATGGGTGGTCCTGCATTTCTTTTGGGTAATCCCCTTTCTTCTTCACCTGCAACAGGGCAATGCCCTTGGACTGTCAGTGGTGTAGCCAGCAGGGGTGTAGTGCTTGCTGCAACGTTTCCACCTATAGCTGGTAGAATATCGGGTCCACCTTCATATAGTTTGCAGCGGAGGTTGGTGGTGACTTCCTCTTCCTGCAGGGAAGGATTGTCCATTATTGGTTCTGTTAGCTGGGGTGCCGGTGCTAATAAGTCAGCAGGAGGGGTAGGCTCTGCTGGCTTAGCCGAACGGGCTGCTTTGGGGCGCCGGGCTACCGCTCCTCTCATGTTGGGACGCCTGTTGGGTTCTACGGCAGCAGGGGCCTGTCCTCTGGGATCCGGGCAGCTCTTGTATGGCTTCAAGCGTGATCCATTCTGTATTGATGACTGCCCATGGCGTGTGATCAGGTATGTGTGGTTAGAGTATGCTTCTTCCACCGTAAATGGGCCCACAAACTTTGGCTGTAGTTTGGGATTTTCACCCTTGCGCCTCCTTCTGTTTTCGAGCCAGACTTGGTCTCCAACAGCAAAAAGGGTTGGCTCCTCCCCCTCTTCATTCCTGATTTGTCGCTGCGTCTCTCTTAACGTGTCATGCACTGACTCTAGACGCTCTTTCAAGTTCTGCGCATATTGGTGTACTGGCATATGGTCGGTAAGTGGTGGATGGTAATCAATTTGGTCTGGGAGTCTGAGTTCTCTTCCCAACATTAGGTAGTTGGGTGTTTCATCCGTCACTGAATGGGGGGTGGCCCTGAATGCCCTCATGAGTTGAGGTAGCACCAAGTCCCATTCTTCAGGCCTCCTTGTTAGTAGCAGAGAACGCAGTGAGTCACCAAGCACTCGATTGTTTCTCTCGACCACTCCATTGGCTTGGGGGTGATAGGGTGTTGTTCGAGTCTTTTCAACATTCCACAGGGTACACAGCTCTTTCATCAGACCTGACTCAAATTGTGCACCCTGGTCTGTGTGGATTTGTTCAGGGATGCCAAAGTAACAGAATATTCTCTCATCGAGAGCTGCAGCCACCACTGGCGTAGTTGCATCGGGAATAGCTAGTGCATCCTGCCATCGAGTAAAATGGTCTGTGAGCACTAGTATCCACACATTTCCTCTGTCGGTTTCAGGCAGGGGCCCAACCAGGTCGACAGCCAGCTTTTGCCAGGGGCGACCAGCATACATTCGCTGTCTGGCAGGGTTGGGCTTTGTGCCACCACTCTTTGCACGCTGGCAAACTTCACAGCTTGCAACCAACCGGCGCGCATCTGCATTCATTCCTGGCCAGTACCAGGTCAACTGTAGTCGTTTGGTGGTCTTTTTTATGCCTGCATGGGCTAGTGAGTGGGTCTGCCACATCACAGTTCCTCGAAGGCTGGGTGGGCAGATGGCACACCAACGGGCTCTATTGCCAACCACTATATGAACTTCCAGCACGCCATCAGCCCTTATGCGGAGTGATGGTTGACGTGCGCTCAACTGTCTGAGTTCCCGACAACCCAACTCCAGTTGCTCCTTAGTCAACAGGGTCCCACTCTCTACGGCTGCATAGATAACTGCTGTGGGATGGTTGCCCTCCTTTTGTGCTTTAGCCAGGTCTTTGTCAGCGGGTGCAGCATTGCTTCTGCTCACAGCTGCAACCTGGGCTCCATCAGTGGTGGTGCCGGATAGAGGTGTTCCTGTCAATGGAAAGTTTACCCCTGCATCCTCAGCTACTTCTGCCTTGGTAGGTCCACCATCTCTATTTTGGATGTGGGTGCACTGTCGGCAATCAGTAGCACAACGCCTGCTGAGGCCGTCTGCGTTGCCGTGCTGCGACCCACTCCTGTGCTCCAGAGTGTAGGTGAACTCTGACAAGATCTCTAGCCAGCGAGCCACCTGGCTGGTTGGCTCCTTTTTTCGACACAGCCACAAGAGCGAGGCATGGTCAGTGCGCAGTCTGAATTTCTGCCCGTACAGGTATGGGCGGTAATGCTTAACAGCTTTAACAACAGCAAGCAGTTCCTTCCTTGTGACGCAGTAATTGCGTTCGGCTGGACCCAATGTTTTGCTGTAGTACGAGATAACTCGCTCTCGTCCTCCTTGCTCTTGTGATAACACTGCTCCCAGGCCATCTTGACTTGCATCAGTGTCCAAGATGTAGGTTCCTTTGGCCTCTGGGTAGCCCAGAATGGGTGCTGTAAGCAGGCTATGTTTGAGTTGCTGGAACGCTCTCTGTTGGTCAGTGTCCCACTCCCAAGTGGCTTCCTTGCTGGTTAATCTGGTTAGTGGTTTGGCGACTGTAGCGAAGTCGGGAATAAACTGTCTATAATAGCCTACAGTTCCAAGGAATGCTTGAAGGCTTTTTAGGTCTTTCGGAGGCCTCCAGCCTTTAACTGCTTCCACTTTAGCTGGGTCGGTGGCTACCCCTTTCTCACTGACCACATGGCCTAGGTATTTGACTTGTGACTGTAATAGCTCACACTTCTCCGGCTTGAGTTTCAAGCCGGCGTGTTGGAGTCGTTGTAGCACCTCTGCCAGTCTGTGTAGATGGGTCTGAAAGTCTGGAGCAATGACAATAATGTCGTCCAGGTATAGGAGAAGCGTTTGCCAATGGAGTCCGTGCAGCACCTTTTCCATGAGACGTTGGAATGTGGCAGGAGCTGAGGTCAGCCCAAAAGGCAGCACCTTCCATCGCCACAGTCCGGTTCTGGTGGCAAAAGAGGACTTCTCTCTGGCGTCTTCGTCTAGCGGCACCTGCCAGTAGCCACTGACCAGGTCCAGTGTAGTAAAATATTTACTACCTGAGAGTGCGTCTAAACTCTCGTCGATCCGAGGCAGTGGGTATGCATCCACGTGGGTCACGGCATTCAGCTTTCTGTAATCAATACAGAATCGCCAGCTTCCATCTTTTTTCTTCACCAGCACCACTGGCGAGCTCCAAGCCCCTGAGGCTGGTTCAATCAAACCTCTTTTCAGCAACTGGGCCACCTGCCTTTCTGCCTCCTCTTCTTTTTGAGGCCCTAGGCGATGTGGGGGTTGTCTTATTGGCTTGGTGCCTGGCAGTAAGGGGATGCTGTGAGCTACAAGGTCTGTGCGACCCATGTCTTGTTCTCCCTTGCTGAAAACTGTTTGATATTGTCCCAACAGCTGTGCTAGCTGTTGGGCTTCTTCCTGATTCTTGCAGTTCGGCAATGCTGCGTCATAGACTTCTTGCAGGTGTTCTGGCACTGGGTGGGTGAGTACTGTCGTGCCACGTAAGGGTGCTCTTTCGGCTGGTGGATCTTTATCCATGCATTCATCTGGTGAGACAGCCAGGTACTTTCCCACCTTTTTTCCTGCCTTTAATTGTACAGGTTGGTCCGTGGGGTTCAGACATCGTACTAGAATTCTGCCCTGCTCATCTGGGTGGTTTAAGCTAGCTGCCAAAGGTGGTCCATCTGTCCGCCCCTCTATCAACCCCAGTGGAGGGTGGTTTGAGTTGTTCAGCTTACACCACAGCATGGCTTCTGAGCATGGTGGGAGTTGGGCGTCCCTGAGTACTAGCACTTGACTGACCATCATTCTGCCATGCTTATCAGTACATGCAAGTTCCTGCCCATCCAGAACAATTATGGCTTCATCGAATTTGAGCTGACACTGGTGTGACTGCAGGAAAGGCATCCCAACAATTGCATCTTCACTTATGTGGCTAACTACGAATGTAACTTCAGTCTTGACATCTCTGAGCCTAAGAGGAAGCCGAATTGTGCCGTAAAAGGGGATGCGGGAGCCATCGGCCATGAGTCCGTGCGTGTCACTCTCTTGCAAAGTTTGCCTGGTAGCAGATGAAAGTCGCCGAAAGGTGTGTTGAGACAACAAATTAGTAGTACAGCCTGTATCTACTAGGATGGAGATTGCTTTCCCTTCCAACTTGCCTGGCAGAAAGTAGCTTGCTGTATAGGGGCGTTCAAGGGGTTCCTCCATTATCTCGGCTGGTCGTACTTTAGGAGTTGTCTGTCTAGAACTTTGCTTGGGTCGGGTACCTAGTTCAGTTGAGGTAGCAGGCTTTGCCGACTTTATATGCTCGTGTGGTTGGCCACATAGCTCCGGGCTTGCCTCTACTTCATCTGTCTCTTGTAACGTTGCGAACCGGTTGGAAGTAGGTACTTCCCAGCGTGGTTGGGTGGCCACTGGTGTTGTCAGCGTTGTAGGTTGGCCATCTACAGGATTGTGTTGTTCCAAGCGCTGAATTGTCTTGTCATATCTCCGGGTTGCCCGTGGTTGGCTAGCAGTTGGAGTTACTGCACCGGGCCTTTTCCGTTTCCCGGCTGTTTGTTGGTCTGCTTGGGCCTACTGCTCCATGGCTTGGAGGGGCAGCCACTGCGGTAGTGTCCTTGCTTCCCACAGCCCCAGCAACTTGGTGGGACCAGCTCCTCCTTGTCTGTCTGGGGAGCAGGTGGAGTGTGTTTTTGTGTTTTAATCTCTTCCAACAATCCTTGTACAGTCTTCATTATTGTCATCAACATGTTTTGTTCCATACATTCTTTGACTTGAGCAACTGGGGGTGAGGTTGGTTGAGCGGTTTGTAGCGCATCCTCTTCTTCTTCCTCACCGTCCACCATACGAACCCTGTTGGGTCGTTCTTCTGGGAATGACTTGATCTGTAAGTATTCACTGCCGCTTCTGACTGCATCTTCTACGGTTTGTGGTTGAACTGCGAGGAGGTGGCGTTGTAAGGCAGCATTTCCCAGAGTGCTAGAAAAAGTATCTAGCACCATCCTTTCCACCCGTCGGGGTGGCAAGTCATCGTACGCCACATTCATGAGGCGTTGCACCTCGTTGGCGTGTTCTTGTAAGGTTGTTTTGGGTGACCGACGCATGCTGGACAGCTTTGCTAGTGCTTCTCTGGCCGTCAGGCCAAAACGAGCCCTAAGAGCAGTGTATACTCTCTGCACATTATTAGGCTTGCCATACTCTAGAGCGTCTCCTCTGAGAGCCTCTCTTAAATGCAGGAGTGTGGTGTTGTGTCCCCAGTCATTGGCATCGGCAACTTCTGTGAAACGTGCAATAAAATATTCCACGTCCCCTGACCCTTCAAACTTCGGTACTTTAAATGCAGTCTGTGCAGCACGATGTTGAGTGGCGCCTTGCAGCGCTTGTGCCAACAGTTGAATCGGGTCAACAGCTGGTTGTGCTGCCAATTGAATGGCTGGCTGTACTGCAGCAGGCTGTGCTGGTTGAAAGGCTTGTTGATTAGCTGGTTGAACAGCTTGCTGTATTGCAGGCTGTATGACTGGTTGAGCAGCTTGCTGTGCCGGTTGAATGGCTTGCTGATTAGCTGGTTGAACAGCTTACTGTATTGCAGGCTGTATGACTGGTTGAGCAGCTTGCAGTATTGCAGGCTGTATGCCTGGTTGAGCAGCTTGCTGTGCCGGTTGAATGGCTTGCTGATTAGCTGGTTGAACAGCTTGCTGTATTGCAGGCTGTGTGCCTGGTTGAGCAGCTTGCAGTATTGCAGGTTGTATGCCTGGTTGAGCAGCTTGCTGTGCCGGTTGAATGGCTTGCTGATTAGCTGGTTGAACAGCTTGCTGTATTGCAGGCTGTATGACTGGTTGAGCAGCTTGCAGTATTGCAGGCTGTATGCCTGGTTGAGCAGCTTGCTGTGCCGGTTGAATGGCTTGCTGATTAGCTGGTTGAACAGCTTGCTGTATTGCAGGCTGTATGACTGGTTGAGCAGCTTGCAGTATTGCAGGCTGTATGCCTGGTTGAGCAGCTTGCTGTGCCGGTTGAATGGCTTGCTGATCAGCTGGTTGAACAGCTTGCTGTATTGCAGGCTGTATGACCGGTTGAGCAGCTTGCAGTATTGCAGGCTGTATGCCTGGTTGAGCAGCTTGCTGTGCCGGTTGAATGGCTTGCTGATTAGCTGGTTGAACAGCTTGCTGTATTGCAGGCTGTATGCCTGGTTGAGCAGCTTGCTGTGCCGGTTGAATGGCTTGTTGTGCAGCTATCTGAGCAGCTGGCTCTACTGCTTGCTGTGTAGCTGCTTGAGCAGCCGGCTGGGCTGCTTGCTGTGTAGCTGTCTGAGCAGCTGGCTCTTCTGCTTGCTGTACAGCTGTCTGAGCAGCTGGCTGGGCAGCTGCAGTTCTTGTTCTCCTGGTAGCCATGCTTCTCTGTAATGGTTAGCTTGGTAGCGTGGTTGTCTCTTTGAGCAGTTGTGACCTTGTGGGTATTGAATGCAATATCCCACCGCTGCCACCAATGTAGTGCTTTTTGCTGCTACTTGGTCACAACTGCTAATCTGCTTGTCTATTTATTATTCTGCAACTCCCTATATAGGGCATCAACAAGACTAGTCTTGAAGCTTGAGCTTTATTGCAAGGAATAAAACTGAGCTCTCTGGCTCAGTTTCTCATATTTATATAAAAATATAATATATACAGTATAATGCAGAACCAATCAGATTACATGACAATAATGAAGCATATAGTGAGTTACTTAAGCGTAGCGCCTATTCAATGTCTTATTGGTCCTTAACCAGAATAGGGGCGTGCTCCTGTTTGACCTTTGACCCCGTAATATCACTTGCTAAATTGTCCAGAATTATCTACTCTTGGTACTGTTTGGGGGAGACAACTTGCAATCTTTGTGTAATCTTCACTAGCAATTATGGTCAGCTACAGTTATCTCACTTAGTATCAGGTGAGCTCGACTCGCCAGCAAATTCTCCCACAATACATACATATGGTATCTTGAGAGAAAGAAAGAGAGAGATGAGAGAGGGAGAGAGAGAGGAGAGAGGAAGAGAGAGAGAGGAGAGAGGAGAGAAGAGATATATCTACATTGAATAAATATATTGATCAAAAATGAATCATTATATGATTATATACATTTATTACATAATAAGTATGGAAAATCTTCCTATATAATATAGCTAGAGTCAGTAAATACTAAGTAATACAAAGCACTACAACTTGTGATGACAATCAATGCATTCATACATACATACATACATATGGTATCTTGAGAGAGAGAGAAAGAGAGAGATGAGAGAGATCTTTTAGTTTTCTATACATTCATGTACATATGGTCGATTATGTACATATTTATGGGTATATTTATATCTACATAGAGAGAGGAGATATATCTAAATTGAATAAATACATTGATTAAAAATGAATCATTATATGATTATATACATTTATTACATAATAAGTAAAGAAAATCTCCCCATATAATATAGCTAGAGTTAGTAAATACTAAGTAATACAAAGCACTACAACTTGTAATAAATACAAAGTAATAACAGTTATTGCATAGTTTGTTCCTTTACAATGATGTCTTTGATGTACTGATGTTTGGTAAAAAAACTACATTAGTTAAGTTTTAAAATCATATGAAAAAAATTTGTGTCAATTTAGTATCTACTCCATTATATATTTACAATATTACTTTGTAATTATTAGTGAAAGAAATTATGAAATACTGGGGAGTAATTAAGTAATTCAGTAAGGAAATTGGTTGGAATTGAAGTAATATTATTTAAATACAACATTGCTTTGCAACAACTATTAATAAAAGCAATTATGAATGTTGATGAGTTACTAAGTAATCTAGTAAAGAAAACTGATTGAAATTACGGTAATATTTGTTAAAAGATACTTGCGACATGTTTTATCAACGAAAAAATCAAACAATTTTCAAAATAATTACGATTAACTAAGCGATTCAGTAGGAAAAACCAACTGAAACACACAATATCCGTTTTGAAATATTTACAATAAACACAATTGGGTAATATTTGTTAAAAGATACTTGCAACATGTTTTATCAACGAAAAATTCAAACAATTTTCAAATGTTTACGAGTAACTAAGTGATTCAGTAGGAAAAACCAACTGAAACACGCAATATCCGTTTTTGAAATATTTACGATAAACACAATTGGGATATTACTGTTATCAAAGAAATCAAGCGAGTATCAAATGTTTACGAGTAACTAAGTGATTCAGTTGAAAAAAATCGATTGAGATCGTGTGACATCCGTTACAAAATATTTTACGTCAAGTTACCAACGAGAAAATAAATATTTCTTAGAATATCCGCTATAGCGAGTTACGATAATTTTTACGCACCTTGAAGGTTTTCAGTCCATTTTCAGTCAGATCAAAATTTATGCGAGACGTTTTAGGTATTATTTCAGTCGACGTAATGTTACCAGTTCATTTTTAAAAAGTAATTAACTATAATATAACGCAAGTGTCATTTTACTAATAAAGTCATTCCAGAAAGACATTAATCATCATCTCTCGCTTAATCCTATATGTTTTGATCTTTTTAATATTAAGTGTTATAAAGCCGCTCGAGAAAAGTCATTAATTACACCTAAGCACTATTTATTATCATGCTATTTCTATTTAAAACAAAACAACAAACGTCCATAGATGATGGAATTATAGGTTGAATTCAACCTAAAAAGGAAGAGAACTTGATTGCATCTATCTCCTGTTTTTTATTGTTTCATTACATATTAGTTAATACAGATACAGCCTTTCACCAAAACGGATTTGTGGTTTTACTTTTAATCCTAGTTATCTCCGCTATCGTCTAAAAAACATGAGCAAAGCATGACTTTATTCACTTGTTTTATTAGTTAGACTGTTACTTTTTTTAAAATATCTCATTGTTTTTTGTGTGAAATACAAACAATGTATCAACATACATAGTATATTTTCTATTTTTAGGAAGCTGTTTGTCTAATAAATCAAGAGTTTTATGTTACATATACATATTTAAATGCTATCAGATATCTTTAAAGTGTTTATTACATTCCTAACTCATACTTAATGTTGTAAACTATAATTGAAGCTCTCACATTTTAATTTACTGTCTGATGATATAAAGATGGAGCTACACTACATCACTGTTTTGCTGATGATGTGTCTATATGATTGTTTGTGGTAGTGTGTGTTATAGTAGAGTATATCAATAAACTGCAATTGAACTAGTTATTAAATGCTATCAGTACCTGTAAAGTATTTTATTACATTCCGAACTCATACTTAATTTTGTAAACTATAATTGAAGCTCTCACATATTAATTTACTGTCTGATGACATAAAGATGGAACAACACCGCATCAATGTTTTGCTGTTGATGTGTCTATATGATTGTTTGTGAATATCTTCAGTTGACTGCATAGTTCGAAGTAGTGTGTGTTGTAGTAGAGCATATCAATGAATTGCAATTGAACTAGTTAATCACACATCAAATTGTTGCTATAAAAATATGTTTGAAGGATGTGAGTTGTCATTCAAATGAAATGTAAGTTTCATCCTAGCTAGTTATATTTAAAAGAGTATCAACCTAGAGGTTGTAAAATTTGTTTATCCAATGCTCTACATTCAAAAATTTTAGCTAGATGGAAAGAAAGTTTACAGGGGTGTATGTGGTGGTTAAGCTTATTAATCTATCTAATCTCTATCTTCCTATTTTTTTAACCAACTTCCTAATTGTCTTCCACTTTTTTAAAAAAACAATATCATTTATCATAGTAATAATCAGAAAATCAGTCTACAAATTAATCTTGATAAATGACTTCAATGTTTTGTATATAAGAGAAACTATTTTTTTAAACAGTATCAGTTTTCATTTGTACTTCATTTCAAGTATTAGTCTGCGAAACTACAAAAAATGGCTATCAATATTCCTACAACAAATGAGTAAGTTATTTTATACTATCTTTTACAATTTTGTTGCAGTTACATTTATAAATTTATACAAATGTATATATATATATATATTACTTGTAGGTCTACAACCTCAAATGATGCATTAGATATAAATATAGATGAAATAGATTTCAGTGCTATGTAAGTATATTATTGAAACTTTATTATTCAACTGTATTATATATAGTTTTTAATTAATCACAATCTTGATTTATTGTTTTATTAAGCTCTACGGATGATGAAACGTTGAGATGGATTGAGGAATGCTTTGGTGAAGAAGAGAAGGTAAAAAAGACCAGGGCTACGACGCACATTGCTATGAGTAAGTATTTTTCTGTATTATGAAAAATGTAAATTTTTCTGTAGGTAAAATAATAACGACTCTACATTTACTACGTTATTTTTGTAGAGAAAACATCTACACGATTCATTGCAAGCGCATGCTATGTAGGGAAAGATGAATCATTTCTCTCCTATGATCGCCACACATTTGAATGTAAGTATGATAAAAATATTATTTACTACATACTCATTCAATTTTAATAAATTTTTTTCAAAAACTAACATAATTACATTCGTATTTTCTATTTTAGTTCAAGCAGAGAACCAGCAGCTAGAACAATACAGAAGCAGAAGTGTTATAGATGGGGAAATAAAAGATGATAAGGAGTGCTTCAAGTGTAAGTGATATGCATTATCTTTATATACATATACCATACTCAAGACAGTTATCTATATATATAATGAGAATTTGTTTATTTTGCTTGTAGATATCGATAACAAAAACACAAGGTATTTTCTTTCAGTGCTTACGTTATTATTGATAGCATATTGTACAAAAACGCTGAGCGAAGCACTGAAAGAAAAAAAAGACAGTATTTCGTGTATATTTTGTGGTAAGAAGTTTAAATTAGGGAAGATGCATGAGCCTGGCCGAGTTCTTTCAAGACATTTTTTTGCTCACTTGTTTATTTTTTATTGTGTATGCGGAAAATCACATACAACTTTGAGAGAACTCCAGCAACATACTTGTATTTTGAAAACTAAAATGTTTTTTATTGTTGATATTGCTAGTTATAATAATTTTGTTTTATTTATTAATAAAAAATATTCTGAGTTAGTTATGGACATTACTTTTCCAAAAAATTTTATGTTAGTACATCTCTATCCAATAGAAGGTTATTTTTCTGGAAACATTGATTTAGATTTTGAATTAGGGTGTAAATGGTTGGCAATAGCTAAAAAACCGGTTGCTGGAGATCGAAAGCTTTTACTTAAAAACCAGCGTAAAAAAATGAGAGCACTTATATCTTCAGATTCTGATTTTTCAGAAACTGAAGAAAGTAATAATGACTTAATTTCTGTTGATAGTTCACAGTGCAGTCCAAAAACCAGTGTTTTAGAATCTAATACTGTAACAGATAACCCACAAACTCAAGTAGATTTAAAACAAAGCCAAAAGATTGATATAACTTCACTTAAACTAATTTTGAATATAAAAGATGGACTGAAAAAAAGGGTTTTAATGATTGTGTTAAATTGAAATTAGCGTCTATTAGACAGAAAATGCAAAAAAATTCAGATTTTTCTCAAGAAGAAATTCTTGTATTAACTGCACTCTTAGGTGAGTTTTAAAATTTTTATTTCACTATATTTTTTAATATTATCATGGCTCTGGAATAGGCTTTATGCAACTATCCTATTTTATAATTTCTTACCACAAAATATATAGTTAATAGGATGTTTTTTATAAATACTCTCTATATATATATTATATATACAGACAATAGTCTGTGTTTTTATGAATACTTTATTCATATGTATACACTTCATGTAAAATTGTTCTGTCATTAGTTTACCTAACGCATTATTTTTATTTGTTTTGTGGTTGAGAACTCCATACGCTTCATTCTTACTGTATTACTTTGCATAATATTACAAAATAAATATTACATCAACTACCTTCATACTGCATCCAAGTGATGAAACAGTAAATTTCACATCTGTATTACTGAATCTATAGCATTGTTATGAAAAAGACTATAATTACTTAATTATTATGTCATATCGTGACAAACTATCAACACCCAATTCACAAAACTGTAAAACCTAAAGTATAATGCTTGTGAGTAGTAATATATGAGCAGATCTCCCTACCAAGTGTTTTTTTGTGGATTAGACCTTGGGGTTGAGGCAATGGGTTACGACGTTGGATGAATTCGCCGAGTTTATATTGTATTTTACTTGAGGGGTACTTGAGTGGCGTTTGAATGGCATTTAAGTGGCATTTGAGTTTTGATTATTTTTTTACTTAATTTGAACTCATATGGCAGCTAGATTTTGAATGTATGGCATTCAAGTTTTGATAATTATTTTACATAACTCAAACTCATATGATATTTTGAGAGAGAGGAGAGAAGAATGAGGAGATATAACTACATTGAATCAATATATGATTATACACATTTATTACATAATAAGTAGGAAAATATTCTTGTATAATATAGCTAGAGTTAGTAAATACTAAGTAGTACAGAGCACTACAACTTGTAATGACAATCATGAATCAATATGTGATTATATACATTTATTACATAATAAGTAGGAAAATATTCTTGTATAATATAGCTAGAGCTAGTAAATACTAAGTAGTACAGAGCACTACAACTTGTAATGACAATCAATATATAGTATTTTTCTTTACAATGTAGTCATACAGAGCACTACAACTTGTAATGACAATCAATGCATAGTCTTTGGAGAGAGGGGAGAGGAGAGATGAGAGAGGAGAGAAGAGAGAGGAGAGAGAGGAGAGAGAGTTTTTTTAGTTTTTTATACATTTATGTATATATGGATAATTATGTACATATTTATGGATATATTTACATTTACATTGAATAATATACATTTATTACATAATAAGTATATTAAATGCTATAAAATATGTTGGAAAATCACCAAATTAGACCTCTAGATGGTTAAAATCTACAGTATTTGGGAAATAACTGCAAGAGAGGAGAGAGGAGTATTTGGTAGAGGAGAGAGTATGTTGAGAGAGAGGAGAGATAAAAAGAGGAGAGAGGAGAGAGGAGATATATCTACATTGAATAAATACAGTGATTAAAAATGAAACAATATGTGAATATATACATTTATTGTGTAATAAGTAGGGAAAATCTCATACAATATAGCTAGAGTCAGTAAATATTAAATAATACAAACTTAGGAAGGAAGACTTCTGTTCTATGTACTTTTGATTCCATAATGAACTAAAATAAAAAGTTATGTATTAGTATAGAATGGTTAAACAGAAATTTAAAACAACTACAAACTCTTACTAAATAGTACTTTTTTATTAATTATTACCTTATCATCAAAAATTGACTGTTAATCGGATGTTTTTGTAGCTTGTCGTGTCTTACGTTGTTGAGTCCTTACCCTTCTAGCTTGTCTTTGAGCGGACTGTCGCTGCATGTTTCTTCTTTTTAGAGCAAGTTCTTTACGAGCACACTCGATAGAAATTGGTGTGTTTACCTGTTGTAGTTGATATTGTCGTTGTTGTAATACATAATGTAATCTCTGAATGTCTGATGTAACATCATTCCCTAAGAGCTTTAATGTTAGAAAAGATTCAGTTCGAAAACTATTTAGCTGCTCTATCAAGTCTTTCTGTATGAATTTACAATTGTTTGAGATAATTCGCACTCTCTCTTCAATTTTCTTATTGCATATGTTTTGTAGAAGTATCAAGTCCTCTTGAGTCAAAGATTTAGGCTGAGTTTCTGATTCTGTGTTGTTAACTATTTCCATTTTTTGTCATTGAATCTGAAAAAAAACAAAAAAAAACGGATGATTATTTTGTTCAGTTGTTTTAGTATAATAAATAATATATGAGTAAAAACTGTAATTTATTAAGTTTTTACCTTGATGCTCTTCTAATAGCTGTAGTAGATGTTGCTTCTCTGATAGCCGTTGTAGAACTGGATGCTTTCTGTGTGAAAACTATGGCTCTTATATAGCTAAAGTTGTACTGATTAAACCCTATGAACACCATCTCGTGTCAATCTCTATGAATCAACATTTGTTCACGCGAAGGAAAGTCAATGCTTTCGCGGGAATAAATAAATTATTTTCACGCGAATACAAACCAATGCTTTCGCGGGAATAAATAAGCTATTTTCACGCGAATGGAAACCGTTGCTTTCGCGGGAATAAATAATTTATTTTCACGCGAATAGAAACCAATTCTTTCGCGGGAATAAATAATTTATTTTCACACGAATAGAAACCAATGCTTTCGCGGGAATAAATGATTTTATTTCCCGCGGATGAAAGTCAATGTTGTCGCGGGAATAAATACTTTATTTTCACGCGAATACAAACCGTTGCTTTCGCGGGAATAAATAATTTATTTTCACACGAATAGAAACCAATGCTTTCGCGGGAATAAATGATTTTATTTCCCGCGGATGAAAGTCAATGTTGTCGCGGGAATAAATACTTTATTTTCACGCGAATGGAAACCGTTGCTTTCGCGGGAGTAATTGGTTTCTATTCGCGTGAAAATAAAATATTTATTCCCGCGAAAGCATTGGTTTCTATTCGCGTGAAAATAAATTATTTATTCCCGCGAAAGCATTGGTTTCTATTCGCGTGAAAATAAATTATTTATTCCCGCGAAAGCAACGGTTTGTATTCGCGTGAAAATAAAGTATTTATTCCCGCGAAAGCAACGGTTTCCATTCGCGTGAAAATAAAGTATTTATTCCCGCGACAACATTGACTTTCATCCGCGGGAAATAAAATCATTTATTCCCGCGAAAGCATTGGTTTCTATTCGCGTGAAAATAAAATATTTATTCCCGCGAAAGCAACGGTTTCCATTCGCGGGAAATTAAATCATTTATTCCCGCGAAGGCAACAGTTTGCATTCGTGTGAAAATAAAGTACTTATTCCCGCGAAAGAATTGGTTTCTATTCGCGTGAAAATAAATTATTTATTCCCGCGAAAGCATTGGTTTCTATTCGCGTGAAAATAAATTGTTTATTCCCGCGAAAGCAACGGTTTCCATTCGCGTGAAAATAGCTTATTTATTCCCGCGAAAGCATTGGTTTGTATTCGCGTGAAAATAATTCATTTATTCCCGCGAAACCATTGACTTTCCTTCGCGTGAACAAATGTTGATTCATAGAGATTGACACGAGATGGTGTTCATAGGGTTTAATCAGTACAACTTTAGCTATATAAGAGCCATCGTTTTCACACAGAAAGCATCCAGTTCTACAGCGACTAACAGAGGAGCAACATCTACTACAGCTATTAGGAGAGCAACAAGGTAAGAAGCACTAAAATAATTATTTGTTTTTAATTAATTGAAACATCTAGGTTTTTGAATCTTAGTTTTTAAAAACAATCTTTTAATAAAACAATAATTTCAGTATATTTACATCATTAAACTAAGTTCTTTTACTTTTTGCAGGTATGATGACATCACACTCCAAAGCACTTCTTAAGCTCCATATTGAACCAATCACAGCTACCAACAACACTAACGCTATTTCCACTACAACCATCATTTTCACCACCAACGGCATTCACATTGATGATAGAAGATCCAATCCTAACACCTTTAATGATACATCTTCTCGCTCAAACACCAATGCTCATGCTGATATAGCAATGAACCATCATGTAGTTTCAGCTGACTCTCCTTTGAGTCCCACACCGGACTACACATATCTGCATGAGGACAGTGAAGTCAAACGAACGGAGGATATCAAAAAACCGACAGTGACATTATCTCAAGCTTCAATTTCCTTTTTATTCAGCAACAGCAAGAATAATACCGTAAACAAACTTAGAGAGTTTGAATTGCTCGAGATGGGTGGAATAATGACAGGAGCTATGCAGAAAGGAATGTTGGAAATCGGAAATTTTGTGAGTTTGTTGGATTTACCAATTCCTACGATATTGGAGGTTTTCGATGTTAATTACGTTGAAGATTATGGTATATTGGACTATGAATATGTTTTAAAAAACAATCATCGAATTCGAGTCAAGTCACTGATTGACAAAGAACTTACGATGGAGCTACAGGAACTTGATCCCGGCTCTTCACAAATCCTAGTGTACATGGGAAAGCTAGAAGAAAATCAACCCGATCTACGTATTGTAGGAGATAATCATCATCATCAAGGGCTAAAACAACGAGTTATAGCCAAAATCTTGAGAAAAAAATCATTGAAACAGTTGCAAGCATACTTTGATATCATCACTTTCGATAATATTCCTGTCAACACTCTTCTGACATTCACTAGACTTTCAGTTTGGAAAAATTTGAAGTCGAAGCAGCGAAAACGAAAACAAGATACATCGCCTTTACGTATCACTCACACTGTCACTTACAGATACATGATGAATGACGGATCTTTGATGACTGGGAAGATTGTTGTCCCTCCTGAGAACGTTTTGAAGATCAAAAATCATGAATGTGGTATGATCCACTATAAAAGTACGATGACAACTGAAAGCGGCACAAAGAAACACATTCTCACGATTCTGAGTGTTGAAGAAGCTTTGATGCTTCTATCTACTTCAAGTGAAAAAGAAGGAATAGCTTTCAGACTTTCTCTATTTGATGATGCTGAGCTGATAAAAAATTATGATGATGATGTTGCTGCTGATGATGCTGCTGATGATGATGATGATGATGATGATGATGACGATGATGATGATGATGATGATGATGATGATGATGATGATGATGATGATGATGATGATGATGATGATGATGATGATGATGATGATGATGATGATGATGATGATGATGATGATGATGATGATGATGATGATGATAACATTGATGCTTATACTGATGAAGAAGATGATAATATGACGGATGATGACTCTGAGAACAAAAAATTTGAGGAAAAAGATGAAGTTGTCGACAATGATAGTGAGAAAAGCAATGAAGATGACAATCACATTTCAAGCGAAGCTAGCAGGATTTCAATATCGGAAATTTAATTAAGGTATGTTAATCTTCACTAGTAATAAGTAACTACTAATAGCCGTATTTTTCACCATAGTATAATGTAGTTGTTATAACGACATCTATGTATGCTTTTAGATAGAATACGTGTACAAGTGAATGACCGTCGACTCGCCAAAATCTATCAGCAACAACTCATGAACATTAAATTACATATTATTTGTATTGTGCAATAATTTGTATATATTTAGTGTAATAAAGTATTTTATTCATATTTAACATTAGTAATTTAGCCAATTTGTAAAACTTTCGGGGTTACAACTCTAAAATGTTACAAAATTTCAATGTTCCGACACAAAAATAAATATTTCAAGTTATCGTCTCATTTTTCAAAAATGTTAAGACAACTCCCATTTATAATTTCTAAATTTCGTTTTTGAAAAAATATGTAAAAGTTGTCGGCACATTGTGTCAAAATGGTAAGACAACTCCGCTTTTGCACAAAAAAATTGTGAAAAATGTTTTATAATTTGTTTGAGAAACCAAAACAGTAGAAGACTTTTTACAACCACAAGCATTATACTTTAGGTTTTACAGTTTTGTGAATTGGGTGTTGATAGTTTGTCACGATATGACATAATAATTAAGTAATTATAGTCTTTTTCATAACAATGCTATAGATTCAGTAATACAGATGTGAAATTTACTGTTTCATCACTTGAATGCAGTATGAAGGTAGTTGATGTAATATTTATTTTGTAATATTATGCAAAGTAATACAGTAAGAATGAAGCGTATGGAGTTCTCAACCACAAAACAAATAAAAATAATGCATTAGGTAAACTAATGACAGAACAATTTTACATGAAGTGTATACATATGAATAAAGTATTCATAAAAACACAGACTATTGTCTGTATATATAATATATATAGAGAGTATTTATAAAAAAACATCCTATTAACTATATATTTTGTGGTAAGAAATTGTAAAATAGGATAGTTGCATAAAGTCTATGGTAAACTAATGACAGAACATTTTTTACATGAAATGTATTCATAAAAACACAGACTATTGTCTGTATATATAATATATATATATATATAGAGAGAGTATTTATAAAAAAACATCCTATTCACTATATATTTTGTGGTAAGAAATTATAAAATAGGGTAGTTGCATAAGACCTATTCCAGAGCCATGATAATATTAAAAAATATAGTGAAATAAAAATTTTAAAACTCACCTAAGAGTGCAGTTAGTACAAGAACTTTTTCTTGAGAAAAGTCTGAGTTTTTCTGCATTTTTTGTCTAATAGACGCTAATTTCAATTTAACACAATCATTAAAACCCTTTTTTTTCAGTCCATCTTTTATATTCAAAATTAATTTAAGTGAAGTTAAATCAATTTTCTTATCATCAATCTTTTGGCTTTCTTTTAAATCTACTTGGGTTTGAGGTTTAACTGTTATAGTATTAGATTCTAAAACACTGGTTTTTGGACTGCACTGTGAACTAGCAACAGAAATTAAGTCATTATTACTTTCTTCAGTTTCTGAAAGATCAGAATCTGAAGATATAAGTGCTCTCATTTTTTTACACTGGTTTTTAATCAAAAGTTTTCGATCTTCAGCAGCAGGTTTTTTAGCTATCGCCAACCATTTACTCCCTAATTCAAAATCTAGAACAATGTTTTCAGAAAAATAACCTTCTATTGGATAGAGATACACTAACGCAAAATTTTTCGGAAAAGTAATATCCATAAGTAATTCAGAATATTTTCTATTAATAAATAAAACAAAATTATTGTAACTAGCAATATCAACAATAAAAAACATTTTAGTTTTTAAAATACAACTATGTTGCTGAAGATCTCTCAAAGTTGTATGCGATTTTCCACATAAACAATAATAAATAAACAAGTGAGCACAAAAATGTCTTGAAAGAACTCGGCCAGGCTCATGCAATCCCCCTAATTTAAACTTCTTACCACAAAATATACAAGAGACGTTGTTTTTGTTTCCTTTCAGTGCTTCACTCAACATCTTTGTGCCATATGCTATCAATAACAATGAGAGCATGAAAGGAAATACCTAGGGCTTTTGTTATCAATATCTACAAACAAAATAAACAAATTCTCATCATATATAGATAACTTTCTTAAGCATGGTATATGTATATATATATATAAAGATAATGCATGTCACTTACACTTAAAACACTCTCTATCTTCTTTTATATTTCCGTCTAGAAGACTTAATTCCTTATATTCCCTTAATTGAGGATTCTCTGCTTGAACTAAAATAGAAAATACGAATGTAGTTATGCTATTTTTTTGAAAAAATTCGAAAATTTTTTTATAAATTGATTGAGTATGTAGTAAGTAATATTTTCGTCATACTTACATTCAAATGTGTTGCGTTTATAGTACAGGAAGTTTTCGTTCTTCCCAACACATTGTTTACTTCCTATGAATCGTGAAGATGTTTTTTCTACAAAAAAATAACATAGTAAATGTAAAGTCATTATTATTGTACCTACAGACAAATTTACATTTTTCATAAAACAGAAAAACTTACTCATAGCAATATGCGTGCTAGCTTTGCTCTTTTCCGTCTTCTCTTCATCATCTTTAAAACACTCCTCCAACCACCTTAGTGTTTCATCATCGGTAGAACTTAATAAAACAATAAATCAAGATTGTAATTATTTAAAAACTCTATATAATACAGTTGAATATTGAATAATAAAGTTTCAATAATATACTTACATGTCACTGAAATCGATTTCGTCTATATTTAGTTCTAATGCAACATTTGAGGATGTAGACCTACAAGTAATATATATATATATATACATTTGTATAAATTTATAAATGTAACTGCAACAAAATTGTAAAAGATAGTATAAATAACTTACTCATTTGTTGTAGGGATATTGCTAGCCATTGTTGTTTTGCAGAGTAATACTTAGAATGAAGTATAAATGAAAACTGATACTGTTTAAAAAAATAGTTTCTCTTATATACAAAACATTGAAGTCATTTATCAAGATTAATTTGTAGACTGATTTTCTGATTATTACTATGATAAATGATATTGTTTTTTAAAAAAGTGGAAGACGATTAGGAAGTTGGTTAAAAAAATAGGAAGATAGAGATTAAATAGTTTAATAAGCTTAACCACCACAAACACCCCTGTAAACTGTCTTTCCATCTAGCTAAAATTTTTGAATGTAGAGCGTTGGATAAACAAATTTTACAACCTCTTTTAAATATAACTAGCTAGGATGAAACTTACATTTCATTTGAATGACAACTCACATCCTTCAAACATATTTTTATAGCAACAATTTTCATATAGACACATCAACAGCAAAACAATGATGCGGTGTAGTTCCATCTTTATATCATCAGACAGTAAATTAATATGTGAGAGCTTCAATTATAGTTTACACCATTAAGTATGAGTTCGGAATGTAATAAAATACTTTACAGGTACTGATAGCATTTAATAACTAGTTCAATTGCAGTTTATTGATATACTCTACTATAACACACACTACCACAAACAATCATATAGACACATCATCAGCAAAACAATGATGTAGTGTAGCTCCATCTTTATATCATCAGACAGTAAATTAAAATGTGTGAGCTCCAATTATAGTTTACAACATTAAGTATGAGTTAGGAATGTAATAAACACTTTAAAGAGATCTGATAGCATTTAAATATGTATATGTAACATATAACTCTTGATTTATTAGACAAAACAGCTTCCTAAAAATAGAAAATATACTATGTATGTTGATACCTTATTTGTATTTCACACAAAAAACAATGAGATATTTTAAAAAAAGTAACAGTCTAACTAATAAAACAAGTGGATAAAGTCATGCTTTGCTCATGTTTTTTAGACGATAGCGGAGATAACTAGGATTAAAAGTAAAACCACAAATCCGTTTTGGTGGAAGGCTGTATCTATATTAACTAATATGTAATGAAACAATAAAAAACAGGAGATAGATGCAATCAAGTTCTCTTCCTTTTTAGGTTGAATTCGACCTATAATTCCATCATCTATGGATGTTTGTTGTTTTTGTTTTAAATAGAAATAGCATGATAATAAATAGTGCTTAGGTGTAACTAATGACTTTTCTCGAGCGACACACTTGATATTAAAAAGATCAAAACATATAGGATTAAGCGAGATGATGATTAATGTCTTTTCTGGAATGAGTTTATTAGTAAAATGACACTTGCGGGGCACTTGCGTTATATTATAATTAATTACTTTTTAAAAATGAACTGGTAACATTACGTCGACTGAAATAATACCTAAAACGTCTCGCATAAATTTTGATCTGACTGAAAATGGACTGAAAACCTTCAAGGTGCGTAAAAATTATCGTAACTCGCTATAGCGGATATTCTAAGAAATATTTATTTTCTCGTTGGTAACTTGACGTAAAAGATTTTGTAACGGATGTCACACGATCTCAATCGATTTTTTTCAACTTAAACGCTTAGTTACTCGTAAACATTTGATACTCGCTTGATTTCTTTGATAACAGTAATATCCCAATTGTGTTTATCGTAAATATTTCAAAAACGGATATTGCGCGTTTCAGTTGGTTTTTCCTACTGAATCACTTAGTTACGCGTAAATATTTGAAATGCGTGTTTCAGTTGGTTTTTTCCTACTAAATCGCTTAGTTACTCGTAAACATTTGAAAATTGTTTGATTTTTTCGCTGATAAAACATGTTGCAAGTATCTTTTACCAAATATTACCGTGATTTTCAATCAGTTTTCCTTACTAGATTACTTAATTACTCACCAACGTCCATAATTGTTTTTATTAATCATTGTTGCAAAGCAATGCTGTATTTAAATAATATTACTACGTTTCCAACCAATTTCCTTACTGAATTACTTAATTACTTGCCAGTATTTCATAATTTCTTTCACTAATAATTACAAATAATATTGTAAATAAATAATTTACCAGGAATATTTATGCTCAAGTCTCCTCTCTCTCTCTCTCTCCTCTAAACACTCTCTCTAGATATATACAAACACAGTTATTTTTATTGTACCTTGCACAAAAACACCCCCTAAAACTTGTTTTTAGGCTGAGCCTTATGGGTTATTTTAGGGGGAGTATCAGTCCTGGGAGTAGATACTAAATTGACACAAATTTTTTTCATATGAATTTAAAACTTAACTAATGTAGTTTTTTTACCAAACATCAGTACATCAAAAACATTATTGTAAAGGTATATTATATAGGAAGATTTTCCATACTTATTATGTAATAAATGTATATAATCATATAATGATTCATTTTTGATCAATATATTTATTCAATGTAGATATATCTCTTCTCTCCTCTCTCCTCTCTTTCTTCCTCTCTCCTCTCTCTCTCCCTCTCTCCTCTCTCTCTTTCTTTATCTCAAGATACCATATGGATGTATACATTGATTGTCATTACAAGTTGTAGTGCTTTGTATTACTTAGTATTTACTGACTCTAGCTATATTATATAGGAAGATTTTCCCTACTTATTATGTAATCAATGTATATAATCATAAAATGTTTCATTTTTGATCAATATAGTTATTCAATGTAGATAAAACTCCTCTCTCCTTTCTCTCTCCTCTCTCCTCTCTGTCTTCTCTCTCCTCTCTCTCAAGATGCCATATGAGTTCAAATTATGTGAAAAAAGTATCAAAACTTAAATGCCATACATTCAAAATATAGCTGCCATATGAGTTCAAATCAAGTAAAAAAATAATCAAAACTCAAATGCCACTTAAATGCCACTCAAATGCCACTCAAGTACCCCTCAAATGAAATACAATATAAACTCGGCGAATTCATCCAACGTCGTAACCCATTGCATAACCCCCAAGACCAGAACCACAAAAAAACACTTGGTAGGGAGATCTGCTCATATATTACTACTCTTGTGGTTGTAAAAAGTCTTCTACTGTTTTGGTTTCTCAAACAAATTATAAAACATTTTTCACAATTTTTTGTGTAAAAGCGGAGTTGTCTTACCATTTTGACACAATGTGCCGACAACTTTTACATATTTTTTCAAAAACGAAATTTAGAAATTATAAATGGGAGTTGTCTTAACATTTTTGAAAAATGAGACGATAACTTGAAATATTCATTTTTGTGTCGGAACATTGAAATTTTGTAACATTTTAGAGTTGTAACCCCGAAAGTTTTACAAATTGACTAAATTACTAATGTTAAATATGAATAAAATACTTTATTACACTAAATATATACAAATTATTGCACAATACAAATAATATATAATTTAATGTTCATGAGTTGTTGCTGATAGATTTGGCGAGCCGACAGTCATTCACTTGTACACATATTCTATCTAAAAGCATACATAGATGTCGTTATAACAACTATATTATACTATGGTGAAAAATACGGTTATTAGTAGTTACTTATTACTAGTGAAGATTAACATACCTTAATTAAATTTCCGATATCGAAATCCTGCTAGCTTCGCTTGAAATGTGATTGTTATCTTCATTGCTTTTCTCACTATCATTGTCGACAACTTCATCTTTTTCCTCAAATTTTTTGTTTTCAGAGTCATCATCCGTCATATTATCATCTTCTTCATCAGTATAAGCATCAATGTTATCATCGTCATCATCATCATCATCATCATCATCATCATCATCATCATCATCATCATCATCAGCAGCAGCAACATCATCATCATAACTTTTCATCAGCTCAGCATCATCAAATAGAGAAAGTCTGAAAGCTATTCCTTCTTTTTCACTTGAAGTAGATAGAAGCATCAAAGCTTCTTCAACACTCAGAATCGCGAGAATGTGTTTCTTTGTACCGCTTTCAGTTGTCATCGTACTTTTATAGTGGATCATACCGCATTCATGATTTTTGATCTTCAAAACGTTCTCAGGAGGGACAACAATCTTCCCAGTCATCAAAGATCCATCATTCATCATGTATCTGTAAGTGACAGTGTGAGTGATACGTAGAGGCGATGTATCTTGTTTTCGTTTTCGCTGCTTCAACTTCAAATATTTCCAAACTGAAAGTCTAGTGAATGTCAGAAGAGTGTTGACAGGAATATTATCGAAAGTGATGATATCAAAGTATGCTTGCAACTGTTTCAACGATTTTTTTCTCAAGATTTTGGCTATAACTCGTTGTTTTAGCCCTTGATGATGATTATCTCCTACAATACGCAGATCGGGTTGATTTTCTTCTAGCTTTCCCATGTACACTAGGATTTGTGAAGAGCCGGGATCAAGTTCCTGTAGCTCCACCGTAAGTTCTTTGTCAATCAGTGACTTGACTCGAATTCGATGATTGTTTTTTAAAACATATTCATAGTCCAATATACCATAATCTTCAACGTAATTAACATCGAAAACCTCCAATATCGTAGGAATTGGTAAATCCAACAAACTCACAAAATTTCCGATTTCCAACATTCCTTTCTGCATAGCTCCTGTCATTATTCCACCCATCTCGAGCAATTCAAACTCTCTAAGTTTGTTTACGGTATTATTCTTGCTGTTGCTGAATAAAAAGGAAATTGAAGCTCGAGATAATGTCACTGTCGGTCTTTTGTTATCCTCCGTTCGTTTGACTTCACTGTTCTCATGCAGATATGTGTAGTCCGGTGTGGGACTCAAAGGAGAGTCAGCTGAAACTACATGATGTTTCATTGCTATATCAGCAGGAGTATTGGTGTTTGAGCGAGAAGATGTATCATTAAAGGTGTTAGGATTGGGTCTTCTATCATCAATGTGAATGTCGTTGGTGGTGGAAATGATGGTTGTAGTGGAAATAGCGTTAGTGTTGTTGGTAGCTGTGGTTGGTTCAATATGGAGCTTAGGAAGTGCTTTGGAGTGTGATGTCATCATACCTGCAAAAAGTAAAAGAACTTAGTTTAATGATGTAAATATACTGAAATTATTGTTTTATTAAAAGATTGTTTTTAAAAACTAAGATTCAAAAACCTAGATGTTTCAATTAATTAAAAACAAATAATTATTTTAGCGCTTCTTACCTTGTTGCTCTCCTAATAGCTGTAGTAGATGTTGCTCCTCTGTTAGCCGCTGTAGAACTGGATGCTTTCTGTGTGAAAACGATGGCTCTTATATAGCTAAAGTTGTACTGATTAAAGCCTATGAACCCCATCTCGTGTCAATCTCTATGAATCAGCATCTTTTCACCCGAAGGAAAGTCAATGTTTTCGCGGGAATAAATGAATTATTTTCACGCGAATACAAACCAATGCTTTCGCGGGAATAAATAATTTATTTTCACGCGAATGGAAACCATTGCTTTCGCAGGAGTAAATAATTTATTTTCACGCGAATAGAAACCAATGCTTTCGCGGGAATAAATGATTTAATTTCCCGCGAATGAAAGTCAATGTTGTCGCGGGAATAAATACTTTATTTTCACGCGAATACAAACCGTTGCTTTCGCGGGAATAAATAATTTATTTTCACGCGAATGGAAACCGTTGCTTTCGCGGGAGTAAATAGTTTATTTTCATGCGAATAGAAACCAATGCTTTCGCGGGAATAAATACTTTATTTTCACGCGAATGGAAATCATTGCTTTCGCGGGAGTAACTGATTTATTTTCACGCGAATAGAAACCAATGCTTTTGCGGGAATAATTGATTTCATTTCCCGCGAATGAAAGTCAATGTTGTCGCGGGAATAAATACTTTATTTTCACGCGAATACAAACCGTTGCTTTCGCGGGAATAAATACTTTATTTTCACGCGAATGGAAACCGTTGCTTTCGCGGGAGTAATTAAATTATTTACTCCCACGAAAGCAACATTCCATTCGCGTGAAAATAAAATTTGTATTCCCGCGAAAGCAACGGTTTGTATTCGCGTGAAAATAAAGTATTTATTCCCGCGACAACATTGACTTTCATTCGCGGGAAATTAAATCATTTATTCCCGCGAAAGCATTGGTTTCTATTCGCGTGAAAATAAATCAGTTACTCCCGCGAAAGCAATGGTTTCCATTCGCGTGAAAATAAATTATTTATTCCCGCGAAAGCATTGGTTTCTATTCGCGTGAAAATAAACTATTTACTCCCGCGAAAGCAACGGTTTCCATTCGCGTGAAAATAAGTTATTTATTCCCGCGACAACATTGACTTTCATTCGCGGGAAATTAAATCATTTATTCCCGCGAAAGCATTGGTTTCTATTCGCGTGAAAATAAAGTATTTATTCCCGCGACAACATTGACTTTCATTCGCGGGAAATTAAATCATTTATTCCCGCAAAAGCATTGGTTTCTATTCGCGTGAAAATAAATTATTTATTCCCGCGAAAGCAGTGGTTTGTATTCGCGTGAAAATAATTCATTTATTCCCGCGAAAACATTGACTTTCCTTCGCGTGAAAAGATGCTGATTCATAGAGATTGACACGAGATGAGGTTCATAGGGTTTAATCAGTACAACTTTAGCTATATAAGAGCCATCGTTTTCACACAGAAAGCATCCAGTTCTACAACAGCTAACTGAGAAGCAACATCTACTATAGCTATTAGGAGAGCATCAAGGTAAAAACTTAATAAATTACAGTTTTTACTCATGCATTATTTATTATACTAAAACAACTGAAAAAAATTAATCATCTGTATTTTTTTAGATTCAACCACAAAAAATGGAAATAGTTAACAACACAGAATCAGAAACTCAGCCTAAACCTTTGACTCAAGAGGACTTGATACTTCTACAAAACCTATGCAATAAAAAAACTGAAGAGAGAGTGCGAATTATCTCAAACAATTGTAAATTCATCCAGAAAGACTTGATAAAACAGCTAAATAATTTTCGAACTGAATCTTTTCTAACATTAAAGCTCTTAGGGAATGAAGTTACATCAGACATTCAGAGGTTACATTATGTATTACAACAACGACAATATCAACTAGAACAGGTAAGCACACCAATTTCTATCGAGTGTGCTCGTAAAGATCTTGCTCTAAAAAAAAGAAACATGCAACGACAGTCCGCTCAAAGACAAGCTAGAAGGGTAAGGACTCAACAACGTAAGGCACGACAAGCTACAAAAACATCTGATTAACAGTCAATTTTTGATGATAAGGTGATAATTAATAAAAAAAACACTATTTAGTAAAAGTTTGTAGTTGTTTTAAATTTTCTGTTTAACCATTCTATACTAATACATAACTTTCATTTTTGTTTAATCATCCTATGCTAATACATAACTTTTTATTTTAGTTCATTATGGAATCAAAAGTACATAGAACAGAAGTCTTCTTTCCTAAGATATAACATCAGTACATCAAGTACATCAATGATGACATTGTAAAAAAGATTATGTATTGATTATCATTACAAGTTGTAGTGCTTTGTATTACTTAGTATTTACTAACTCTAGGTATATTATACAAGGATATTTTCTTACTTATTATGTAATAAATGTATATAATCATATATTGGTTTAATGTAGTTATATCTCCTTGTTCTTCTCTCCTCTCTCTCCAAATATCATATGAGTTCGAGTTATGTAAAACAATTATCAAAACTTAAATGCCATACATTCAAAATCTAGCTGCCATATGAGTTCAAATTAAGTAAAAAAATAGTCAAAACTCAAACGCCACTTAAATGCCACTCAAATGCCACTCAAGTACCCCTCAAATGAAATACAATATAAACTCGGCGAATTCATCCAACGTCGTAACCCATTGCCTAAACTCCAAGGTCTAATCCACAAAAAAACACTTGGTAGGGAGATCTGCTCATATATTACTACTGACCTACCCCGCTGTCCCCTTCCCCCTCCCCTGTGCCAGAACACTTGCAGGAGTTATACCTGAAGGCTCTGGACAACTGTCACAGTCCACAAGAGGCATTCCAGGTAGCCCTACTCTTACACTCCTACGAATCAGTATTCAGCAAGGAAGACCATGATATGGGTCACACAGACCTCGTGGCACACAGTATCCCCTTGAAACCTAGAACCCAGCCTATCAGGCAACCCCTTCACATACTAGGCCCCCACAAGGAGACCAAACTGACCAAAGTGACCAAACTGCTTGAAAAATGACTCATAGAACCTAGTACTGGCACCTGGAGTTCCCCAGTGGTGTTATTCAAAAAGAAGGACGGTTCATGGCAATTTTGTATTGATGACCGGCGCTTGAATGCTGTGACACAACAGGATTCCTACCCCCTCCCCCAAATAGACGAGATCCTGGACGCTCTGTCAGGTAGTTGCTACTTCATCACCCTCTAGTCAGCAGGTATTGGCAATTGCCCTTAGATGTTGATGCTAGCAACAAGTCCACATTCTCTACCTGGTCTGGCTTGTACAAATAGAACGTCCTCCCATTTGGATTTACCTCTGTCCCGTCACTTTCCAGAGGCTCATGGAACCGGTGCTCCATAGCCTCCATCGGAAGTCACAGATTCTGTACCTGGATGATATTATCGTCATCAGCCCTGATTTCCACACTAACCACCACCGGCTAGCCAAAGTGTTGAAACAGCTAAAGGCAGCTAACTTCAAGCTAAACCCCAGTGTGTGTGAGCTCTTGCAATCACAAGTTCACTGCCTTGGCAACTCCAGGTGTGACAGTACCATCAGCAGCCCCGACTGAGGACTCAGAGCCTACTACATGTTTCAGCCCAAAGGGAACAAACCTGATTGATTGTGGATTGACTGTACATGATGACACTCATGAAGAACCTGCAAAGCCAGCCTTTTTAGAGCCAGCACCCTCCTTGAACAGTTTTAGTGAGTTCCCAGACTTTCCCCGGCCTAAACATTACCAACCAAGAGCAACTCTGAAATCCTCCTCTATTCCCTCACCCCCTTCCACACACGCGAGCTATAGTCATTGTCTGAAATCCATGCAAATAAAACATGTATAACCTACCCGGGTTACTCCGAGTCAGCTACCCCGGGCCAGTATCGAATATGGCTAATTCAGATAGCCTGGGACCTGGAGGACTGGTTGCCCACCTCAGAAAGTCAAAGGTTGACTCTAGGAAGCCTGGAGCACAGATCAAGGAAGTGAAGGCCCTTATATGGAGTGGAAAGTTTTCAGACCATGAAGAGAGCGGGAAAAACAGCCCAGTGGTATTTTACCATGCACTCACCATTTGATTGGATTGCTTCATTTACGCATATTGTATCATTTGTTGCCATTCGCATATACTTTGTATAATTGTCTATCATTTGCTGACCACTAATAAGAGGGTGAACTTTCCTCTGATTCTCCTATAAAAGGAGCTTTTTTGTGTATTACAAGCAAAAATCTTGAGAAGTTTGCTAAATTTCTTACCTTGTATTGCTAAATGGATTAGGTAAATAAAGTATTATTCACAGAAACCCTGTCATTGTGTGTTTAGGTTGAGTACCCCGGGAGGTTGATCACTAATTCGGAGTCTACCCCGAATTAAGGTTAAGAAGTTTTGGAGCGATACCGTTGTGTCAGTAGTAGAAGGTGCAAAACTACTACAATACATCGATTAGTACATTGTATTTTTGTAGTTTCTAAACATACTAAAGTTTGGGTTAGTTTGTACTATTGCCTAGTGTGACTGGCCGATTGAAACTGTTACATCTGGTGTTGGTTGATTGACGTTATGTTGCTGGTTGAGATCCAGACTAAATTGAAGCTTAAGTTGGGTCTAGGGTTGAGTCTGGGTCACGTCTATGTCAAGTCTAGGTTAAACCTAGGTCAACTCTAAATTGTGCTGTCCAAATAGGCTAGTAACTTAACTACAAATCATTGTGTTGTAATCAAGAGTATTTTTGTAGATGTTAGTGAATGACAATAGTATACTGGGCGTTTGCTATACTCTCTCCATACCGAGTGAGTTACAGCTGCACCCACAGCCATCGATGAGATGTTGTGCCGTTACTGTACCAGTAGCACAGTGCGTAGGGCCGGTATTGACCTCTACTGACCCGGTATGATGACTCAGGGCCGGTCAAAGATGGACACAATAGCAGAAGACCCCCAAAACCATCTAGGATCCGACTCTAGGAAAGCAACAGGAAATACCCTTCTTCGCATCCGCAGTTATCGAGGCCACAAGCTAACCAGAGCCTTGGTACCCTGCAGGACGCTCTGATTGAACAGTAGGAGGTAGGACTCTGCCTGTAGCCACTTGGGGCTTGTTACATTTAAACCTTAAACATTGCATGTTTGGTTAGCTATTTATATAGGTAATCGCATTGGTCTAATTCCTTCCCCTGCCTTCAGTCTTATATGATTTTATGCTAATTACTTCTTTCCAGCTACATATAAAAGGGCTGGAACTGTTCATACTCTTTGCATTTATTTCTCACGTCCCGCCGATAACCCTAGTGGATTGCCACCCTAGGACTTTGTTTGTTGAGAAGTAAAGCCAGTATTCAAACTGCACGCAATGTTGTTTGTTTGAGCCTTGGGCTCTGCCTATACCAGATGATCCAGTTGTGTTACATAGCTGTCACTGTCAAGCAGCACAGTGTTCCCTCTGGAGAGAGGCATAAATACTCGAGAATAGTGGATATCCATGGAAACCATACCGGAATCCATTACACTATTTAAGGCCTATGTCATCAGAACAAAATGAAAAAAAAATAAGATGGGCAAATAATTGATTCAACATATAATTATTTTGTTCGTATCTCATGGGTCAACAAACTCATAGTTCACCGAATAAAAAAACACTCAATGAGCATTTACTGGTTTTTTTGTTGACTGGGAATGAAACTGAGCATTAAAAAGATTGTTAAGAGTAAGTCTAGTCTTTTTCATTTTGGTAAACCAGTTTTATATCCTCAAACACGTTATGAGATAACTACGATCGTCAAAAGTAAACTAAATAAGGATGGTGAGTGTACAATATTGTAGTAGATTTTGGGGGCTGAAAATCACTAGCTGAGGTTGGTAACGTACTGCCACCAGTTGTTAGTTTAACTTGTTACAACAACAGGGTCGGTGATGTACCGAACGAATGCTAGATAGAGTATTTCAACTCTACATCCAGTAAGGAGCCCTCGGCTCAGACGCATAACTCAGTGTTGTTGAGTACATATGCATTTATTCCTCCAGAATAAAACGAGTTAGTAAAAGACACATTACCACTGACAATTACAAACCAAGTTTAGCCTTTTATAGGCAATGCACAGGAAGTGGACTAGCCAATCACACAACAATATTACAACATCCACCAATGGATATGAATATATAAATACATAGCGAATAAGATTAACAATATGGGCTTAAAAGTAATAGGCGCCTTGTAGTAGTAGGTGGAGTTAGAAGCTAATGCACTAATGACAGTCATCCCTTTGGTCCTTGGCCTTTCTAGCTTTGGTACTCCATCTTTCGTAAGGGTTAGGGGTGGAAATCTTTGGTAGATGGCTTCTTGCTTCTCCCAGGCTACTTCTAAGTCCTCAGACTACATTGACTCACTTCCTGCCGGCCCAGTGAGGTCATTATAGGTGCATACAGGGTCGGTATAGGTGCATACAGGGTCAGTATAGGTTGGCATAGCTCCTTACAGAGTCGGTATAGACATAAGCATAGTTTTAGTCCATTCGGTATGACCGTTACTAGTCATTCTGGCCATCTAATGGCTATTATAAGGACGCCAGAATGTGGTACAATGTGTGCGTAGATTTAGTGAACACTAAAATTCACAACAATATGTATTAATTACAATGCTGCCGTTTCTATTTTTTTCTAGATCACTTTGAAAGGTGAGAATTATCTTTTTTGGAATTTAGTTGGCAATCCATAAAAGATTTACTCAATAATCATGCTTTTCTGATCTAATGTTTTCTCTCATACGCAATGGGTTCACTACGTTGCAATGGTTTGAGTTTGTTTGGGTTGGTAAGCATTTGTTTGGGTTGGCGCTATTAACCATTCTTATGGTAATGCAACTGAAAATCTAATGAGTGAATTGTCCCTCCCTACCAATGAGTACCGGTTAGTACCAGTGAGTACCAATGAACGCAATAATTGTCTTTGTTAGTGAGATAGTAAACAACGACACTAGTATTACTAAATAACAATACCGCGGGGGTTGTTCAATATTTAAAGCACAAACTAATAATAATAACAGTAAGTAAATGAATAATAAAGAAAACAACAATTAAATTAACAACAGATGACTATTATTAGATGATAATAAGTATAAGAAATAATAATGGATCAATCGTAAATTGTAATAAAATAATTTGGTTAATAAAATGGTGCAGCTATTGCTATGGCCATAAATATGAGGAAAACTACACAATACATATAAAAGTTGTGATTCCTAGGACTCAAAAATATGATTTGATACATTAACACTTAATACCTTAGTTTAAAGTTTAGACATGGTATTGGTGTGAAGTATTGGCCGGTTTGGTGTTTAAAACAGTTACCTGAAATCGAATGCGTGGTTCTTCTTTAGCCACTTCAACAATTTACTGTAGGTCCACTTCTTTTGGGCCTATCAAGCACAGGAAAGAACTAATGCATTTATCAACACAAAAACAATAAGCTATTGGAGCAAAGTCTTAATAGTTGCGTTAGGAGCTATATATACTTTTTTGCATACTAAAAATTAAAGTTAGTTCTGTCTCATCTTTGTATGCTTTGAAAGGAAAGCACATAATTTTCATTGACATATTTCATGGTGCTGTCAGAGAAATTTGCAGGTTGCTTTAGTTTGTAATTTTCACATAACTTTTTTCAGATTTGAACTTTTTCGAGTTTTTCTACGAGCAATGCTCGTAGTGGAGTTATCTGTCCAACTTTTTTTCTACGAGCAATGTTAGTAGCAAAAACCGTCACGTTTTCGGAAGAGATTGCAAACGTTTGTGTAGACTGACATTATTAATTTTTATAGCATCGTGTGGAGCAGAGAATTGCCTATTTTCTGGTTTTTGTTTGAAGACTGTACGATTTTCTAAACGGAAACAGTTCCAAATATCCTTCACCCATCATTTCCTGTTTTCAATTTCGGAAATTTTTTAATAATTATGGACAATTTTTTTCTGGAAAGGAGCAAGCACATTGTTTTCTTCTTCTGATTTAGTTATGTTATTAATATTTCAGCTTGTTTCAGCTCTTTGATAATGGAATTGAAGGTTAGTAAGCTAGAAATTAATTATTTAGATACGGCATTTATAATAAATAATTAATTTTAATTTTTTTTTATTATTTTTGAAAAGTTGTTGATTGATGTTGTTCTTTACATCAAAATGTAGCTCTAAATGTTTCTAGTTCATTCGTGCACCAATGAGGGCTTTATTTTTGCTTGTAATAAAAAGAATAATTATTTTCAGAAAAAAAATTTCCGAAATTTTCGGCCATTTGTGCAACAAGTGTCAGATTGTTGTTGCAGTGTTCTAACACTTCTCTTGAATATTTTTGCTTCAAATTTGGCTAGTCTTATCAGAATTTTGTCCTCTTTTCAGCTGTGCTATCAGTTTCACATTTAATGTGTTACTTTTTTTGTAACTGGTTGATATGTTGAGATCATTACAAAAAATGGTCTCCGAACTAAAAAAATAATAAAAATAGTTTAAGCTGGTGGAATCAATATGTTATTAATTCTCCTGAGAGAAAAGAGAATGTTGATTCATATGAGCATAAATATGTTACCATATCATGTATAGATAAATTTTAATAAAATTTTGAAAATTAAACTTTTTTTGCAAAAAGCGGGTGAATAATGAGGTAACTTATTGGTCGAAGCGGTTGAAATTCAAAGAAGTTATTTGGTAAAAAGCATCACTCACAAAGTTTTGCTTTTCAAGAAGACTCTCGGCTCTCAACAACACTGCTCCTAGTTGATTTTCTTTTCTGTTCCCTTCACTAAGAAATTTCTGAAATGATTTCTCATCTAGCAGAGTCATCAAAGAGTAGCTGAGCAAAGGGTCTTCTTCCATGAAAGGTCTTAACAGGTCAACCCAACTGAATGATTTCCTGAAAAGAAATAGAAATAAGTTTCATCATTCGGGTGGCATTATGATATTAATGGGATTGTCACAGTATAGATATTTGTATTGGTTCAAAGGTACACAAATTTGCTGTTTAAAAATTCAAATTCTCTAAATATATTTATATAATAACTACCTTGAACCATGTCAGTTACAGGTACCAACAAGTAATTTTGAAGACAAAATTTTTTTCAAACATCAATTTTCCAAATAATGCTATTCCAACATTTTGTTTATAAAAAAGAATTTTCCATGAGCTAAAAACAGTGAAAGTTACTACTGGCCTGCTGAAAACCGGATTTTTCAACGCTCATAAATAATCATTATAGAGCCCATCAAAAACTTTGAATCTATGCGCTGAATACTGATTGCGAGCAAAAATCAGAGTATTGATTTTTTTATGGAAGTTTTTAGAGCATTGTTTACCGCACGAGCTATTCACACAAAAAGCTGTTATCTCTTTAATTAGTATTTTAGATAGAATCTAAAATACTATTGCTCTGCCTGGTTTTATTTATTTTTTTTTTGTTAATCTTTCGCACAAACCTTAGTGAAGAGTGGCCATTTTTTCTTTAGAATGGTAATAGATAGAGCTACAATTGTTTTTGCGGCGCAATTTATAGGCATCGGGTATTAAGGTAAGTTAGTTTTTAAAATCGCAGAACATTCGACAACATCGCGATTCAAGTTCAAAAACAGGTGAAAATCATTTTTCTAATCATCAAGGTGGCTGAAAAAACGTAGACCCGATTGATGAAAAAATACGAAATTTTGAAATATGGTGCATTTTGCTCACCTTCTGATTCGACATCATGGCACGACGCTAAAAAATCGTTCGGATGCGGCTATCTTGGATTTTCAAGAAAAACCCGTTTTCAGCATAAAATAGCTTCCCGTTAGAGAACCGACTCGCCGATTTAGCTATAACTCGCTGCAAAGGTGTATTTGAGCGTATCAATGTACCATTTCGGAATTGAATGTGATTGCCAAAAACCATCTCAAGTTTTTTCATTTGTCATTTTCAAACTCTCAATAAAAACAGCACTTTTCAATGTTATCCAGGACCAAAATGGCTCTAGTCAGCAACAAGCAAATTTTTGTGCCACATAGCCCCATGCGTTGATTTTCAAAAATTTGAAACTTCAAGTCTTCCGCAATACTGCCAACACAGCTATTCTATTTTCAAAAGAGGTCTTCCAAACTGAAAAATGACTATAGCTCAGTGACGGTTACTAACCAATTTGCAAAATTTTTGCATGGTTGTGATCGCATTGTAACCCTCTTTCAGATTAACACCCGTCAAGTTTCTGATCTTTGGTGAAAGAGTCAAAGCCCACACAATTTTCAATGTGTGACAAAAGTGTTCGTTATTTACTGTTTTCACCGAGGAAAAATTTTTCTCCTTCAAAACTTTAGCACAACTAGTATACAGGTGACAAACTGAACAATTCTGAAAAAAATTGAAAATTTTTGATAAGTATTTAGCTATGTCTGCACCCCAAAATAGATTTTTTTTGTATGTAGGCCGTACCACCATTTTTTTTATCTTGAGTTGTTTATGAACTACGTTCAAAACTACTAGATGGCTAAATGGTTAACACTGTGACCTGCTGTTGACAGGGTTTGGGTTTGATTCCTAGGTGGGAATTTCTTTTCGCATAAAAATAGTTATTGTCAGAAGGGAGGTGCGAAATCAGCATGAGAGTATTTAGTAACAAGAGAGTATGTTGCATTGGCAGTTGTGTAGCATGTGCCTGTGTGGCCCCAGCACAAAAAAGCATCTACGTGTTCGAAAAAGCAGCTTTTTCCAAAAAGTAAAGCTATCGCAAAACAGTTGTCAGTATGTACTAAATTGGATTGAGCATCAGCAACATGTCTTTCTAGCTTGATGGCTAAGGTTGTCACCTGCTGTTCCGAGGGTCCAGATACGACTTCTAGTGGTGGAAATCTTTTTCTCGTGGAGTCTTTGTAAGTACAACTTTACTGCTAATTACAATGTTTAGGAATGATAAGGGTGTCAAAAATGTGTTGTTTCAGTCAGAGGTTGATGTAGTTGGTGTCGTGTGTGACTCAACACAACTAGTGCAGGTGTTCAAGTCTATTTAGCATCATTTTTCAATTTTTATTCTCTAAATTACTCTTGTCTTCACTCGTGAATACAATTTCATCTAGTTTTATTTGTTCCAACAAAGCCACTAATAGTTAGGTCATAGGTCTAGGTATATACCTAAATATATTAAATGTAAACCCCAACGATATTAAAAAACTTGAGTGATTGTTTGTGGTATCAGCTTGTAAAGTAGAATAATAAAAAGAAATAATAAATATCATGTTAATTTCCTTTCGTTTCTTTAAACCTACTTGAAGTTATTGTGAAAACCCTTTTAGTGCCACCATTTTGCAATACCTGAATAATTATTGAAGACAATTTTCTGTTTGCATGGTAAATAGAATGCTCAAATCCCAATTTCTAGTTTTACATAAATTTAAATGAAATTTGATATGTTTGATCATCATCTGGTTACAACTGTACTTTTGTGTGATTGCGCAGCAACACATTTTACTATCCCAACTTGCTGCTATCTATCACTTGTGGCTATCCACCACTTGTGACTATCCACCACTTATGGCTATCCACCACTTGTGGCTATCCACCACTTGTGACTATCCACCACTTGTGACTATCCACCACTTGTGACTATTCACCACTTGTGACTATCCACCACTTGTGACTATCCACCACTTGTGACTATCCACCACCTGTGACTATCCACCACTTGTGACTATCCACCACTTGTGACTATCCACCACTTGTGGCTATCCACCACTTGTGGCTATCCACCACTTGTGGCTATCCACCACTTGTGACTATCCACCACTTGTGACTATCCACCACTTGTGACTATCCACCACTTGTGACTATCCACCACTTGTGGCTATCCACCACTAGTGACTATCCACCACTTGCGGCGATCTACCGCTTGTGGATATCTACTTCTTAGCTTACTCACTTAACAGCATAGTCTGTTCAAGCAAGCAATACAAAGTACCAACCATTAAACAAATGGAATGGTGTCGTTAACCAAATTATCAAATACACCAGTAGTTGTACAACATATAAATAGTAAAGTATCTACCATACCCATAGCACAACACTACACACTGCAGTAATAATAAAAGTATCACACAAGTGAAGTCAAACTTGTCTTGCTGTACCCAAATGTATCTCTCACTGCCAGCCACTACTATACAACAGTGCTGCTTGAATCGCTAGTACCATATTGTAGGTGATTTTACTGAACACTAAGAGTAATCACTACTGCGCAGAGGCCCCCCTGATGGTGGCTACCACAGGCATGCCTCCCTTAAACACAATCGACAAGACCGGGTTCTATTGCAATGAACATACTGCTCTGTTTAGGCAATTAACCTTAATACACTAATTAATCATACTGGGTAGCTATCCCGGGCCAGCATCAAAATGGCTGCCATAGCCTGAGGGAGAAAATATAGCTCAAGAACCTCCAGAGACCTCCAGGACCCGGCTAACCTTTGATGTCGGAAAAGCGGAGCCAAAGGCTCACAAAGACCAAAGACCATACCTAAAGGAGATATCCGCTTATTACTGGACAGCTAGCCATAGACTCCACCCCTCACTTCTGGGCGCAAGTCTACTTTAATCTATTTATTCACATTCTATTGGACAACTTTACTTTGTATATATTGTATTGGTTAACTATCATGCTTCCTGTGCATGATTGAAAAGTTGCAGAGTACTATCGGTGACTTCCTGTAACTCTGCCTTTAAAAGGCAAAGTCCGTTTTCATATCTTTGCATAAACTTCTCAGCCTTGCATTAGGTTGCTACATTGTATTCTGACATAAATAAAGGTTACTCTATATCACTTGAAAGCTCCAAGTGTATATATCTGAGCCGAGGGCTTGTTACTGTTGCTGAAGTCAATTTTTTGCTTTACAACACCTTGTTTGTGCCATCCTGGCATGGGGTCGCCTCTGGGGAGAGGTAGACTGTTGCTTGTCAGGCTTAAGCTGGCTGATTGTTCGGCTGTGCAGGCAGATGAGCAGTCTGTGCAGTGACAACCCCTTAGTGGAAAGTAGTGCGACATAAAACTCCACTACATTGGTGGCAGCAGTGGGATCGTTTCACACGCTGTGTGAACTTTGCTACCTTGGGGTCTGCTTCAGTAAATCCAGCTACCACAGGCTCTGCACTGTTTTGTACAAGCCAGAGAAACAAGATAATCCTGTACGGTTGTCGATTCTCACTCCGCCTGCAGCAGTGATCAATGTGTAAACGTTCCTTCATTAATGTTGAGTTTCACTCCGCTTGTAGTGACTTATCAAGTCCTGTAACAGCTCTACAGGCACTGCCAAACTGACACAGGCCCTGCCAGTTCTGATAGCGGCTCGGCATCCTCTGATACCTGCACAGTCATTCCTGATACCGGCCCAAACACTCTTGATACCGGCAGAGTCGCTTCTGATACTGGCCCTGCTACAAAGTGTTACCGGCCATGCGTCTAGAATGCCGGCCTTGCGTTTACTACTGATGCTGTACTTGCTAGTACAGGCCACTTGCAACCCGTCAGTACCTTTGAGTACTGACCTAAAGATTTCACAGACAGAACTGAACACTGTAGCCTCTAAGTTGACTTACCATTGTAAACTATTAAGGTTACCTTTATCCTCTAATTGCAGCAATGATAAACCAACGTGCTCGAAGTGCGGGCAGAGTACCAGTCATCACTCCAGAACTGAATGCGATGGACCCCCTCACCGAGACCCTACAGGCTGCTATGCGGCCCCTGTTAATGTACACACGCCATTCAAAACTTCCGCTGTTTGAAAGAACTGGCAATGTTGAATAATTTAGAGCTCGTTTTATGGAGCTTGCTGAAGCCAATGGATGGCCAGAGCAAATGGCTATGCTACATATGAGAGACGTTACGAGGTATCACACTCGACTGTGTAAATCCTCCTCACCTTCAAGGCATATTTGCTGCCCTTAGATCGAGGTTTGGTTTAACCTCCAGAGAAGCCTTGTCCAGATTGGTTAGCCTCCGTGGATTGTATAAGGGAACTCTGTGAGAATATGCAAATGAGGTGGAAGAGTTGGTGAGCATCGCGTACGGTGATCTACATGCTTGACTTATGCAACCGATGATGATGGATATTTTCAACACAACTATTGGAAATGCGTACTTACAGCGACACCTCCTGGCCATGCAGCCCACAGACCTAGCTGATGCAGTACTCACAGGCAATGAAAACCTGCAAGTAAAGACCCCCCCCCCCCCATGATGAGCGACCTGCTCATGTAAGGACAGTGGACAAAGAAGAAGAAGAAAAGCCCAGCCACTCAAAGTTCACCTCCTCCAGCACCCCCTAACTCACCGTCACATCATGTGCACAACATTTCAACAGCAGCTATAGAAAATCCTTTCCAGAGGATGGTTAACTCGCTGCAAGCACTGGCGACAAAAACAAAGTTGCTAAAACAAGAAAGGAGTCCTACCCGTACACCACACTGATGAAGACCACGCCCACATTGCGGCGTTGGAGATGTGGAGAGGTTGGACACATGTCAGAAACGTGTCCCAGGAAATGCTGGGCTACTCGACTTAACTGCCCAGTTAAACGAACAGGAAACGGCCAACACACGCAATAGAGTTGATGGCCTCTAGCTGAGAACGGGCAAGCAATGCACCTGTCCAGAGAGACAGACCAGGGAAGACAGACAAACTGCACCCCTCCCCCTCAAAGTGATCACCCTGCATTAGAGCACCCCTATCAAGCCAGTCTCTTCCTGCCAGCAAGGATGATAGACGCCAGGTGTATGACAAACTTATTGTCCAGACACACATACCGTCGTTTGTCGCAGGACATGAGTGATGTCCTGCAACACAGTGAACCCCATGGATTGATGGCCGGTGGCTCTAGAATCACCTTCAATGGAACTGTCAGAGTGCCACTGAAACTGCGAGATCTATATACCAAGACTAGCTTTGCTATAAGTGATATAAGCGAAGATGCCATAATCGGTATGCAATTTCTGACCAAACACGAGTTCACTATGAAGTTTAGTGACTCCACCGCCATAATTGACGAGCAACCAACAACCATGCACTGATAAGCGTGGGAGATTGCTGGACAACATAAGGTTCTTGCAGCCTAAGGCTAATTTCACTGATGAAATCCAGCTGAAACCCCCTTGTAGAGAAGCAATTACTCCTACAACAACACCCAGCAGAGCTGCTTGCAGGCAAGACAACACAAATGCTGGTGAGAGGCATCCTCACAGCAAATTTCAGTACGAACGGATGAAAACTGTGGCCCATAGAGTAAGAAACGCTCAGATTACTCCTGGACCCCTGTTGGCTACACCCCAGGCAGAAGAAGAAGTTCTTTGCATTCCAGAGAAAAGGGGGATACCCACTAGCCAGCCAGAACAACTGATATGCATGTCAAGAGACAGCCTAAGCTACGTGGAAGGAAGTGGAAGTAGGAGACACTATGAGGCATCAGTGGGAAACCTTGGGGAAAACAGTAAATTGGCTGCAATGAACGGCCGAACGGTAGCTGCACCAACATGCTTAGTTTTAAAAGAATCAGCAGAAGATTTTTTATCAGCTTGTTTTCAGCCTCAATGGTTTACTGCATTCGACTGCCCACAAGAACCCGTCAAAGGTACTTCTAATACCCCCAGTCAGCACAAACTTCCTGTGCTCACAAGATGTTCGATGAGTCATGACTACGTGCAGACATGCAACACAGCCAACCAGTTCATTCTACCTAGTGAAAGCAGCAGAAAAAGACCTCTGGACAACGTACTGACCAACAAAATGAACATCTTACACTTCAATGATGGGGAAGATGATAGCGTATTGCTAGAGGAGAACCTAGCAGAATACACAGGAGCAGCCGAAGGGGATGAGCTACTAGCCATGCCTACTAATGAACTGCACAAGTTATCCCCAGCAGCATCCTTTCTACCTAGTGCAAAAGATACCCTGGAGAAGGCAGCGGAAACTTCTACGAAGGATGGTGAGCTAACTCCATCGCAAATAGCAGCTTGGGTCTTTAAGCATAGATATGTAACTGATCTGTTAGCTTTAACTAAGGGTAGCCCCACTAGAGTAAATACAGCGCTGCCCCGATCCAAAGAGCCCTTGCCACAGTATGATGGTAGGGACAGGTCTCAGCCAAAAGTGATATCGGAGCAGACCTTCTGCAGGAAGGCAGAAACAAGTTTAGGCAGGAAAAACCTTCCCACTCATAGAGGTAACTCTATGCCGGTCCTGCACAGCTTTATGCCAGCCCAAGACACATTTATCCCAGCCCGGCATGCATTTACCCAGACCCGAGGTCCTCTGGCAACCTCACACAAGTTTACCAAATGTTGCAAAGTGGTGTAAAATGCTTCGCACGCTCTCAAGGATGAAAACTCTGAGATGACTGATAGATAATGAAACGGTACATGTCCAGGGCTATAGTAAAGATATTAGAGCCACCCTTACCTACTACCCTGACCCGGCATCGAGAAAAAGCTCTGGGGAAGAGCAAGCGTGATAAGAAGGGAAGCTGAATGCTCCCGCCTACCTCGCAGGGGACAGATGTCACTGCAACCATCCCGTTGGACGATGTTCCAACCAAACTTGCCAAGCTAACTGATACTCAGCCACCCAATCCTTACACCCAGACTTGTAACAGTTTTGTAGCAACAACCTCTGCGCAAGTACCCAGCCATCGAAACCGAGATGAAATTGTTGTAGGAACAGGGTCGACGTCTGAAGTGAGGGTAACTCCCAAGTTGACTGTACGCTTGGTACAAGTAGCTCCTAAAGGGGAGAAGGAAGAGCTGGCAGGAAAGGTTGAAACTTCTGAGAGCTGCCTCACCATTAAAGATGAGCCTACCACCTCGTATGGACCAGATGGCAAAAGGAACCCGACCCGGTGGCGTATGCTACGGTGGGTGGCCAAAGTCACAGAGGACAGGAACAACACCCTAGTGACGAACCAAGAGACACTATCTGCGTCAAGTGCCAATACCAGACACCCAAAAAGAGACAGCTGCGCATCCACATAACTCAACACTACATGAGGTACTATTGCCAATGCCTGTATACCAGGAAAAGCCGGGATGTTGTCTACTCCCATCAAGCAAAGTTTGATGCTGCTGGCAATACTATGCACAACCAAAGACCAGCGTAGTGTGTGCAGTGGACAGACCTAGTTTTACTAGGTTCTGTCAGTTTGTACAATGAACTAACTATCCCAAGTTCAGGAAGTATAGGCCTACACATAAGGGTGAGAGAGACAGCAGGGAAGCTGCTCCTGAAAAGCGGAAGACCTCCCCAACCTACAAGGTCACCAAGAAGGAGCGGGGGAAACCCCACTTGCCGCCATGGAAACTTTTCTAGCCTATACCATTCCAAAACGGAACAAGTCGGCTGTTGACGCTACAGTGATAGCCCCTCCAGAGGTCAGTGGTACGTCTGCTAGTGACGATCAGCCGGCTGAGGATTCAGCTCCAACCTCCATCTCTCGTCCTTCGCTGTTGTTCTTACAAACGAGAAATGATTTAGCAGAAGGAATCAAGGCAGAAATGAGCAAGTTGAAAGAGAACTTGCAGCAGTTACGATGGCTCCTCATTAAAGGACATCTGAAGGAGAATGACATGCAGGTTGTCAAAGCTGAGGCACGTCTAATTACCGCTGAGATGAGTCGATTGACAGCGCAGGCAGATAGCCTAAGGGAGAAGCTCTTCTAAACAAGAAAACTCCTTACTGACTTTATACAATAATCTTGTGTCTGCCATTAACTGTACTCTTATCCTGTGAATATATGTATTTATACCTATGAGTGCGGAGACACTCCCCTTTTGATTGCTCTGATTAATCTTATTCTGTTCTTAAAGACTGGTTGTCTTTATTGGCGAGAGATTTGCAGTAGATTTTACTGAACACTAACAGTGACCACTACTGCACAGAGGCCATCCTGATGGTGGCTACCACAGGCATGCCTCCCTTAGACAAGACCGGGTTCTATTGTAATGAACATATTAGTCTGTTTAGGCAATAAATATTAAGAATTAATCATAAGGGCACCGGGTATTTTACTACCACTGCCCTGGGTAGCTATCCCAGGCTGACATCAAGATGGCTGCCATAGCTTGAGGGAGCAAACATAGCTTAAGAACGTCCAGAGACCATATCCAGGAGCCGGCTAACCTTAGATGTTGGAAAAGTGGAACCAAATGCTTACAAAGATATCAGCTTATTACTGGACAACTAGCCATAGACTCCGCCTCTCAATTCTGAATGCCAGTTTACTTTAATCTATTTATTCGCACTCTACTTTGAATATTTTGTATTGGTTAACTATCATGCTTCCTGTGTATGATCGAAAAGTTCCAGAGTACTTTCTATGACTTCCTGTAACTCTGCCTATGAAAGGCAGAGTCTGTTTTCATATCTTTGCTTTGCCTCTCAGCTTTGCATTGGATTGCCACCTTGTATTCTGACATGAATAAAGGTTATTATATATCACTTGAAAACTCTGAGTGTATACAACAACAACAACAACAGCCAACAGGACCCACTAACTTCGCAGAGTGATGGTTATAAAGGTTTATAAATTGCAAGAAAAAAACTGTAAAGTGTGGTGGTATATTTTGGTGGAGGCTCAAAGTAAACTGGGTGTTTACCCTTCACCTCCTGAGATTGTGCGCTAAACTGTCACTCACAGCCTTTGGTAGACTGCTGTATAGGTGATGAGTTACGTTGTGCCGGTAGAAAAGCATGCAGGGCCGGTATTGACCCCTGCAGGGCCGGTATTGACCTTTTACCAACCCGGGATAGCTATGCTGGGCCGGCACAAGATGGTCGCCATAGAGGGGGATCATCAAACTTATCTAGGAATTTAGTCAAGGACAATAACCCGAAGTAGCCTTCCTCAGATTACCCGATGAGTGGACCATAAGCTGGATATAACCTGGGTGCTCTGCAGAGTATGTGATTGGACAATAGGGACAGGACTCCGCCCTTTAGCCACTTGGCACCAATTACGTTTACATAAATATCTTACTTTTTGTTGTTTATTTATATAACACTTTGCATTGGCTTAATAACTTCCTGCACTATTACTCATATATTATATGCAAATTATTTCCTGTCAGTTCACCTATAAAAGGACTGACTCTACCTTGGTTCATCGCATTCATTCACTCATGTTTTGCCAATCACCCTAGTGGACTTCCACCTTAGGACTTTGATTATTGAGGAATAAAGCCAGTATTCAAACCACACTCCGAGTAGTTTGTGTGAGCTGAAGGCTCTGCCTATACTGAATGATCGGTTGAGTTTTACCTAGTTGTCACTGTTGGGCAGTACAGTGTCCCCTCTGGCAAGAGGCATAATACTCCAGAATAGTGAACTTTCATAAAAACCAGATCGAAATCCATTACAGTATTCACAGCAAAATTGAGGTAATTACTGCCAGACCATACTAGTGACCTGGGTCGAACAATACAGCCTTACAGGATACAACCCTACCAGATAAGGTACTTATCAATCAGCAATAGGGTTTACATAAATTCAGAAATAAAAAATGGCATGAGAAAGTTTACAAACAGACATACATGTACATGTCACTAGCAAATCGCCTCTGAGCTGGTAGTGTCAGGTGCAGTCTTTCCAGGCACTCTGTTTTTGCCAAATACTTGTTCCAACAAATATTGCTTTTTTGAGCAAGAGACGGAGCAAGCGGGGACTAAAATTCCTTCTCAACTAGATCTACCAGGTCTTACTATCCGGCTCCCAAAAAATATAGCCTTCTATAAAAACACCTCTGTGTTAACGACTAGGAAAATATACTTTAAATTATTTTTACCAACCATGAAACCTGTGGGATTTTTTCCCTCTCCAAATTCATTGGCTATATCCAAGATTTGAAGATTGAAGCTACTTTTGTAGTAAGTCAAACTAGTGAAGATAAAATTTTGTGATCTTGTTCCTCACCTGACAATCAAGCCCGGACCAGTTTTGTAATTTTATACATGGCTAGGAGCATTAATGCACCAAAAAATTTGGACAGCCCCTCGTTAGCATTGTCTGAGTAATTAGAGACACCACATTTTCTCCTGACACAGAGATAAGTTCGCACAGCTTGCTCGCTATAGCAAAGTGCTGTCCCCGAAGAATGATCAAAGAACCTAACTACAACCTTTTTGTTAGCAGGAGATGTAAACCAGCCCTAAGAAAAGGGGCAGGCGTTTATTCAATTCATGAATCCTCCATACACACCAATTGTACTAAAATGAAAGCAGACAGCAACAATGTAAAAGCAGATCTCGGTGAAAAAACGACCTGCCAACATACCCAAAAATAATTTCTTTAGTCAGATTTGTCGGATTGTTTACAAACCTGCCAAAAATGTATTTATTAGTTTTTTGATGATTTTTGTTAGTATAATATTATGTATATGCATAAGAAAACAGACCTGCTACCATATTACATTGGTTGTTTTTGGTATGAATATTTTTACAGACCTGTTACAGTATAATATTTATATGGGTAAGTATGTATGTTCGGGAATGTAAATTATAGTTGACATTTACGCAGAGCTATAAGATATTTATTGATTTGTTATTTGATATGCTAGAGGTTTTCCTCCTGGTATAGATACAACATGGACACGGGCCCTTTGTTTGTTTATTTTTGTTTTGGTAGTAGGTTAGGTATTATGTTTATTTGATTAAAACAGTAATAGCGAGCATAATAAAGTGTATAATAATATAGTAAAAAACTAAGTAAAAAGGATATATTTGTAATAGAAAGTAATTAATGTAGTATATAATGAAGAAGCTTTGACTAAATGAAATGTTTGTTTGTTAGTGAAAGTTCGAGCCCAAATTTACTAATCAAAGCCTTGTTATTTGTAGCCGACTTTTACTGAGAATTGGATGATAGTGGATTCTTTTTAGATTTCCTTAGCAGCCTTATGTTTTTATATCTAAAACAAAAAAAGTACTTGATAGACAAATTATTGCAATTAAATTGAGATGAAGCATCAATTTACAATTGATAGATTACATCATATAGAAAAGACAAATCATTCACCAGGCTTTTCCAAATCGTTGGGAATGACCTTACCTGCTGACAGCAGTAACACACTGTCCTCGAGAGTTTCATCTGCGGCAATATATTTCAACTTTCAGTCTCGTCAGATTTGTTGGTCATGCTTTGCGTTGCTTTCACTGCCTAAATTGGTGTTAATATGATGATGTCTTGTCAAATGTTTTCAAAACCACTAACTTCTCGATTTCGTAAAAGGATAACTCCTGTTTGAATTCTTTTTATGTCAGCCTCATGTTTTTCGGTTATGTATAAAGATCCCATCCTCAATCTTTCGTATAGCAGACATCTGTAGCTCACTAATAGAGCATTCATCACCGTTTTTCCATTGCGTAAATTTGAATGATGACTCACTTAAGGAGATTTAAAACTACTTACACCACCAACTGAAAGTTAAGCCAGGGTTGCGATACGGATTATGTTGAGCGACTGAAAAAGTGTTTTTCTTTCTATTACCCTAGTTACTTGTTTGGCGTTTTCAGCAGTTATAGTAACCTAAAATATGATTGAATGAAGGATCAGTTGTTTTTCTTGATTGAATCCCATGAAGATCACCAGGCTTGGCACATTGAGTTGCAACCGTCCTAACTTGTCAGCTTCCTTTTTATTCATGATAGATCAAACTTGAAGTCAGTTACCAAATGTTTTGATCTTGTAGTGTATAATGACCAAGTTTTTATAGATTTCATTGACTGGTGTTTCAATGTAAGTTATCTCCAAAAGCAACAGTGTTGGATTTAGATGAAGCGGTTGAAACTTTCCAATGAGTATTCTTTCATTTATGTGACAAGAGTTAAGCATACCCGCAGCCTTTTTTGCCAAGCAGGAAAGATTTGAACTAGAAGGATTTTTCATAGCAAATGCTCACTCAAGCGTTTTACTTCTATCGTAATTCCGTTTTGTTGGTCTGAGTTTTCTCAGGCTGTTCTTTGGGATAGTTGACTCAGGCAGAATGTTCTCTTTTTAATCAGGATACGGTTCAAATGACGAAAGTTTGTCTGTTTTGATGCCATCATCCTTATCCATAGTATTGAGTGAGAAGTTGACCTAAAAACAAAACAAAAAATCCAGATAATATTAGAGTTTTGATTTAATAGATTTCACATTGTAAAAACCATAACCTCCAAAATGTGAACAGAGTACTAATAATAATAAACAATTAAAACCCTGAAGAGAACTCTCTGACACTCCACAGCGCAACAAGTTGATTTTTGCCAACTGGTGTTAAATAATGATTTATTAATTTTTACCTTACTGCTGAGAGTCCTCCTAGTTGTCGTAGGAGATGCTGCAGTAGATGTTGTTCCTCCATGCGTTGTTGCTAGAGTGCATAATTTTTGTGTAAAAACAGTGCTACCTAAATACTTAAAGTTCCACTGATTGACCCGAGCTTACAACCCATGAAAATGCCCGCACGAAAAAAGCTTTATATCATATAAGAAATCCTATTTGATTAAAAAGTTTTATTCGGGCGAAAATCTGTTTATAATATATAAGGTTTTCGCAAAACTCAAAAAAAACTGTCTTTGCGCAATTGAAGAAAACTTCCTTCACGCGAAAATTCCATTCTAATATATAAGATTTGTAGGCGAATAAAAAAACTTCCTTTGCGTGCAAATCTCTTTGTAGTATATGGGATTTCCACGCAAATGAAAAAAATTCTTTACTCGAAAATCCCTTTATAGCATACTAGCAAATATACCTGGCGTTGCCCATGGAGGTAACATAAAAGTTGTGAAGGTCATGTTAGGGAGACCAAGTGGGGCTAGTGTTAGGGAGTTATTATGGAATATTGTTTGTAAGATCATATTGATTTGCCAGTTGGCTTGAAGATGCCCAGTTTGTCCATGAACAAAATTTGTTGTTTTCCAGTTCCCCAAGCACTGTAATTCTGTAATTTGTTATGATTTCCACCAAATTTGGTGTCGAAGCATTGAGCATTTCTTGGAAATTCTTGTCTGCACTAATCATTAAATTATAGTCGGATGGGTGCGCCGACTTCCCTCTGGCTTCAAAACAAATCTGAATCTTTGAAATATTTATACAGCATCCACAGAAGTGCAACAATTGTTCCTTTCTATGCATTGCTCTTCTAATCACTCCCCACCACCCATAACGACATGCAAAACATTGACCTTTCTTCTTGAAGAGTTAAAAGCGCACCTCTTTTGTAATAGCTTCAAGTCTATACATTGCAGGCGCCAGAATATTTTTAGTAAGATTTGTCTCTTCACCAAAGGCATTCATCATAGAACATGCATTATATTTCTAAAAATTCACCTTAAACTGCTTTGCTGTATTTGTGCCTTTAGTGAAAAACTAACTCCATAACTCTGGTGGATATTCTGGTATTTGTATTTTAACTTTACATCACAAAACATTTGTTTGTTGTCTATCCAACCCATTTTTCAATAGTTTTGTTAATGTTTTTGAGAATGCTGCATCCAACTATGTGAGTAAGTTAGCAAGTTGTGCACTGTTTACAGTGGGACAATCACAACGCAATTGTAACCAAAGTTTACATTCATTTTGGTTTTCCTTAAATTTACATAAACATTGTGGAGTTGGAGAAAAGTCCTTTAGATTATTAGAGTCATGGCATGCTGAGCAGCTGGCAATCTCAAATACCGTTAAAATAAGCAAATTGTGTAAAAAGTTAGTACGAATTAAGGATTAAGTTCCTCAAATGACTCATTTTTTTCAACTTTTTTATACTTTTTGCGTATTATTTTTTATCTCTTATCAACTGTTTAACATTGATATTTCAACTATGGTGATTATTACCAATAAGGTGGAGAGAAAGGTTTATTATTTATTAGCTGCAGGCGTAGTAATATTGATATAAGTTGTTTAAAAACCCTTACTCAGAGATATTGTCAGTCGTAAAACTTATGCCCGGGTAAGGCGGCTCTGGTAGACTCACTCACTATTATTTAAACCTCTTTTTTGTAACAGTACATAACTTCTAAAATAAAAAAAAAAACAAGAAAACTACTGCTGAACAAATTCAGGGAAATTGAGAACAACTGTCATACAATGGGTTCCTCATAGACCATGTAAATTATTGATACCTACTAGAAAAAATGTTGACTTTGTTTCGTTGCAATCCAATATGTGAAATCAATGGTCTGTCAAGCTTTAGCATTCGGCAATAAAAATCAATGGTGAGAAAACAACAGCACATCAGCAAATAGAGTTTTATACAAATTTCGAAAGTAAATCAGCTCAAAAATTAGCTTTGGGAAAAATACTTTTTCTCAAACTTACGACGATTCTTGATACTCAAACTAGAATTGCAAAAGAAAATTGCAAAACCTCCATAACCTTTATAATTATTGATTTCAGTTACAACCAATTTATTTTACAGCAGTGGCTATCTACAGTAAAATACTAATTTTGTTTTGTGCTTGATTCAAACACCAACTTTCCTGTCTTATACAATCACGATATTGTGACATATTGTAGTAGTTTTGTGCATTCCACCACTGACCCAACGTATCATTTCGCAACTTCTTCACTAATTCGTAGTCTACTCCGAATTGACATTGCCAACCTCACGGGGTCCTCGGCCCAGACACACAATACAGAGTTTCTATAAATAATACTTTATTTAATCCAATCAATTTAGCAATAAAAGGTAGAATAGTTCACAAGATTTTCAAGACTTTTGCTCTCAATGCACAAAGAAAGCTCCTTTGATAGGAGAATAAGAGGAAATTTCACCCTCCTTGTTAGAGTGAACCAATCACATAATGCAATAAGAATAATACATCAATCAAAACAGGTAATATAAATTTGGTAAACAAGGCAATCCAATCATAACAGCGAGCACATGGCAAAGTGCACTGGGCTGCTTTTCTCGCTCTTTTCCTTGGCTTGGAACTTTTCCACTCCCTATTAGGGCATATAACTTCTTACTCTGTACTCCAGGCTACTGCACTCTGCTCATTCACTTTCTGTGGTGGGCATGCTGTCCTATAGGTCCCAGGCTATCTGAATCAACTTCTTTGGATACTGGCCCAAGATAACTGACCCGGGGAAGACCCGGGGTAACCCGGGGTAGGTAATATATGTTATATAGGTGTATTGGTATGCACCAATTGTGGTAGCATCTTTCATTAATTCCTATAGCTTTCAAACTAATAATCTAGCTTTTTGTAACAAGCAATAGATTTTTTGACTTGCACAGTATACTGCTACATACAGCATTTCTTTTTATGTCAGTTTAACGTTGTATCTGCAAGTGTTAATTTCAGCAAGTCCATTCTACTCTACACTTGCTCAGTGTGGCATACATGTGAGTCGAATTGGTTTCTGTTTTGTGTATTTTTCGTATTACATTTTGTCCTAGCCACTAACTGCTGTATCATGGTATTGCTTCTTTAAATGCATACATGCAGTGCTTTTTTACTAACAGTGGCTCCTGTATTGAAATTAATTTTTGCAGGCACATTATTATATATTACGGACTCATAACTTATATTTGGATGGTAGTCCTGCCCCAGCATCAATTTGTGAGTTTGTTAATGGGTTAAACAACAATTTTATATTGTGATTTCATTTCACTTTGTTTATTTTTTATGTTTTGATGTGCTCTTTCTCCCTATCCCTTGCACATCAGCAATATTTTTACTATACACTGTTTTTTAACAGGCTAATATAATTGGACCATACAGTTTCTATTCTACAGCTTAAACGTCTGATTAGGCGATCTGTTGGAATTTTTGCTGAGGTTGGATAGTCAGCCATCCCAATACAATAGGGTCTATACAGGGTTTATACAGGGCCTGGGTCCTCGGTATCGATTTTATAGGGGAATTTGTATAGATAGGGAGGAAGGAAGGCTCAGGGGTTGTTTCTAGCCTAGTTGTGGACATGACAAGGGGTGGGGGGGGGGTCTTGGGGTGGAGGGGTGTGTGGGGTGGTAGGCTTATCACACAAATTTCTCACAATAGTAATATAGCAAACAATTATGGTTTCTTGTGCCTCCCCTTCTTTCTCTTGTTTTACCCACCAACCCAATTTTTACCCAACAAAAGAACAAAGTTGATCCTGAGATAGTCGCTGAAAATTTTTGGGCTTGGAAGGAGAGACGAGTTTCAACCCAAAAGTAGCCATTGGAAATTAGAAGGGGTGAGTTTTGACCAAGTGATGGTATGCAGAGAAGAAAGCGATCTCATTTCTGCCCCAATTTTGGTCAGTCAGCGAAGTTGAGTGAGAGGGTAGAGAGTTGCTGAGATAGTAACTGAAAGCAGATTTAACCTAGAGGTGATTAGCTGTCTGCCGAGTAGTAACTAATGTTGACATAGAGTAGTCACTGATTGATCGCATATACAACCTTTGTTTCTAATGAGGATGTGATGCCTTTAGGGAAGATCAACAAAAATTTTAATCGTTATACGAAAGTATTGTTTTGCTTTATATGGCGCAAGTAGTATGAAATGAGCAGTTCAAGTCACCTGGGCTTGTATTGGGGTGCCACCAAGATGTTCACTCAACATCAGCAGTCATTGTATGACTCATTAGTGTAAATGAATGGAGACAGCTGCGCTATTGCTGCTCTTGTCATTTTTTTATCTCTTTTTCTACCTTTGACACATGAACATTTTGCTCTCCTGAATTTTTTAGTATAAGATGAGCAGAAGAGGTCACCTATGTCATTTAGCAATTCAATTTAGAATTACCCTCTGGAGCTAACCTCCGATTTACAGCCCCTGTTAACATGTCATTTTTATGCATTTGTATTATTCAGTTGCAAGTTTTGTTAAACTTATTTGTAGTATAATATAATATTTGAAATGTTTATAATAATCGCCATAAAATCCAAGTTTTGGTAACATATTGACAATTGATATAAAAAATCTATGTATATGTACATGTAGATGCACTGCCCATTCCGTTGTCCATGTTCATGTCAGTAATAATATATGACCAGATCTCCCCATGGAGATAAGGTTCCCTGGTTCCCAAGGTGCCTTTTAGTGTGCACCAGTTACAGCTGTTTGGTGTGTGTGTGTGTGTGCGTGCGTGCATGCGTGCGTGCGTGTGTGTTTGTTGATCGGGTGTGATTGTACATAATAATATACTTGGTATTTATTATTGTGTTTGATTTTTATGTTTGTAATTTGCTAATTGTTATGGATTATAAGGTTTTCCTGGTTGTCAATATGTAAAAGATGCCCCTGTTCCCGATGAAGCCAATGAGGTGGGTTTTTGTGTGCATAAGTTGTTTGAATGGGTTTTACTATTACGGTTTTTACATTGAATAAAAAATGAAATGTTTTATGTTTTTATACCTTTATTATATAATAAGTATTACATTATTTGGTTGAGAAATGGGAAGTCAGTTAGAGATTAAATAGGTATAATTTTGACATTAACAAGTCATTTAGTTTTTTTATTCACAAATCCTCTAGCTCCATATTAAAACAGCTAAACTTTACCTAAAGAATCAATCATATTGCAAATATAGTGTTATGAAAGTTTGCTTGGTTCCAGACTAGAAGCTAAGTTTTAGGTTAGCTACCAACCTATAGCCTTATATTAAATCAGTTGATATTTTATTCAATGAAGCATACATAGGTTATACAGCTTACACATGTTACATGCTACCCAATAAACAATTAAAAGCTCATAAGTTGATCCGCCAAACAACTGTAAGCATATATTACAGTTGTATTACATTTCTCTGCTATAAAGTTTTCTTTGTTCCTACTAACAAACAAGCAGATAAGAACGTGCTTTGTTTACACTTCTTAGATGTGACTAGAAATCTATCAGCTCTAGAAGTACTATTTTGTATGTTGTAATCGAGCTATATTGTTCATTGTTTATGTCTTAAAACAAGCTTAAAACTCCTTATTTGTAAACACAATCAACTAAAATGGTTTTTGTAATCCAAAAAGCATAGACCTCTGTTACCTTTGCTGTGCGCACGCAACATTGGATAAATAAATAAAAAAAATATGAACAAGCGGATGATCAATTACTCTCTCAGCGTGCTCAAGAACAAATTAGTAAAAAAGTGCAAGGAGTATAAGATTAATGACTTTACTAATGCATGTAATCAAAAAGGGACCGCATAAATCTGTTTGAATTGAAAATGGGAAGTAAACATTATGGCGACTACAATAATACCTGAAAACGGCTCGCGTAAAATTTTCCCCGACTAAAAACGTGATGGTGGCTTTAAGGCAAGTAAAAAATATCGTAAAACACTATAACGGATATTCTAAAGTTTTCCAACTAAATTTTCTCATTGATAAAACAGCGTAAGTGTGTTTAACGGATACTTTAGAGTTTTCCAATTGGTTTTCCTTGCTGAATCCGTTAGTTACTCGTAAACATTGGATAATTGTTGTAAATAATAATAATAATATCACGGTGAATAAATAATGTTGTAGACACTAAATTGACACAACTTTCATTCATATTAAGTTGACTCCTAATTCAATAAATAATTTAAAAACAGAATACAGTTTTTGCAGGGAATAATAATAATGATATCGTAAATAATTACACGCATTACCTGATGAAATTCTTCTAACACCAAAACTCGTAATAAACAAAAATAACCTCCGGGATAACCTCTCGTATATCCTCCAGCACATATCAACACCATATGAAAACAGTTACTATATGTTTTAAGCATAATCATAACTATATACGAAGGAAATAATAAAATCATAAATAATTACATGCACTAGCTGATGAATTTTTCGTTATGAAAACCTCCTAACACCAAAACTCGTAATAAATAAAAATAACCTCCAGGATAACCTCCAGGATATCCTCTAGTACATACCAACAGCATATGGCAACAGTTACTATATATCTTAAACATAGTCATATCTATATAGTGATTTTATAATGATAATAATAATTCAATAGCAATACAACCTCTAATGCTGTAAATTTTAACCACCTAGAGGAGAAATTTGGTGATTTTGATGGAGCTTTCAGCACCGATGATATGTAGACTCATGCAAATAGACTTTAACTTTTGACAACAGTTACTAAGTATCTTAAACATGGTCATATCTATATAATGATTTTATAGTCATAACCAACTATGTTCATGTACATAGCTATATGCTAATCATAAAACGCTTCATTTTTATACGATGTAAAAACCGTGATATTAAAACCCATTCAAACAACTTATGCACACAAAAAACCCACCTCATTGGCTTCATCGGGAACAGGGGCATCTTTTACATATTGACAACCAGGAAAACCTTATAATCCATAACAATTAGCAAATTACGAACATAACAACCAAATACAATAATAAATACCAAGTATATTATTATGTACAATCACACCCGATCAACACACAAACACACACACACCAAACAACTGTAACTGGTGCACACTAAAAGGCACCTTGGGAACCAGGAGAACCTTGTCTCCATGGGGGAAATCTGCTCATATATTACTACTCATGTCCATGTTCATCTCCATATCCATTTCCATGTCCATGTCCATTCATCTACTCTCATAATCATATACATGTCCATTTGCGTATAAGTACATGTCCATGTTCATGTACTTGTCCATGACCATTTATACTCATATCCTTGTCCATTTATGTATATGTGCATGTACATGACCATGACCATGTCCACATCCATATCTATTTATGCACATGTCCATATTCATGGATATTTGCATATCCATCTCCAATCATGAAGCTCCTGATCTCCAGCATTGTTGTTGAAAGAGCAGTCGTGTCCGTGCCAAAAACATCCGTGAAACTGGAAGACGACTCGAGTTTCAACGCAAAATCCATCAACGCCGAAACCGAGTTATCCGAGAACAATTTCTCCTCTGTTGAGCTGATGTCTGATATTGATTTTCCTTGCAAATATTTGACTGGCTAAATTTTACTGGATCAGCAACAAAGGAATTCTCCATTTTTTATTCTATGAGGACACCCTGTAGGCATTGACTGCATCATACACCATAGATAGAGAGCATTTGCATCAACTCTATAGTTCCTTTTGCAAATTTCTGCTTCTTTTCCGGGCCAATGTTCTCCAATTCTCGTGAGTCCCTTTTCGTGGTATCTGTGTGTGCAGCATCAGACTGGAACCTCCAACGATGTTTTTCTTTATCAAGGAATACAGATCCGCATTGCATTTGTCAATCAAGCAGATTGGGAGAGTCTGTCGAAAGGAGTTACTGAGTTCTCGAAAACCCAAATAGAAGAAAGTTGCAGATAAGATGGTTGGGGAGCTTTGTTAAGCATCCAGCGAATTACCAAACCTTGTAAAGATGTACAATTTTTCAACATATCGATCCCGTTTTCTCTGTAGATAGTTCTTTGTCTTTTCAAAGCTTGAACGAATGGGGTTACATCCAAGTTGTTCTACCACTGTAAAAAGTCTCTCATGGTGCTTATGTTTTCATCTTTCCACGTTTTCTTGACAAATGTCGTACTCTTTTTGCTGATGGTTTTCTGTTTTAACGAGCTGTGAAAAGCTTCTCTCGGTGGTGGATTTTATGTTGCAGTTGACTCAAGTCTTTCATCCATTCATAAGGAGAAGATCCTTTTGCTACTTCTCATTTGTATGCTTTGAGATACATTTAGTAATTGTATCCAAGAGCGTTAAAGTTTGTACAATCCAAAAACAAAAACAATCCGAGATTGATCACAGGCATCTTGGTTCCTTCTTTGACAACAAAATCAAAATATTTGACAGGGATGTCTGTCAATTTTTCTAGAAAAACTCCTCTCATGAAGCTGATGTCGTAGCTCTGAAAATTTAATCCTAGAATAGGAAGCTTTTTCATGTAATTTTCCAGTTCAACCAGAACTCTGGAGGCTCCTAGTTATTGTCTAAACGTTGTTTTTTCAAGCGGTGATTGACCGAGGAATTTTCGTTCGACTTTTTCCAATCGATGTATCTCATCTTTCACTCGTTCTATGATTCGTGAAAAGTGTTTTTTCACTTGGATGTACGCTTTTTCTGCTATGCTTTCCAAGTGTAGAATAAATTTTTCAACACATTTCCTATCATCACCATTGTTGATAATACATCAAGGAATCTCAAAACCTGGTACGTTTGAGCTAATGAAAATGCTTAAGAGTTTATGTTCGCTGATGTAAAAGGTGGTGTCCGTATCTTTATTGTCATCGCATTCGGGGAGCAAACACTCGATATCGTACATGGCAAAATATGGATAATATACCAAAGGGTCATTTGTGCTCATGTTTATTCCAAATTGTTCTTTTAACTTGTCAAAAATTGTAGCTGAACGTTTGTATTCCCTCCAGGAAAGTCCATGGTCGCTGCATCTGAGGTTGTGCATCTGTGTCTTTTAAGATTACCAAATCTGTCGGAACATGTGGAACACGTTGGACACTTATATGCTCTGGTGTATCCTTTCAAGTTTGCGATGAGACTAAAATGTTTGCCTCGCAGATCGAGATGCAATTAACTTTTGTGTTTTGAATTCAAGCACCAAATCACCTTAGAGCTTTTGGTATCGTGTAGTATGAACATCGTTATCTTTACATCAAATTCATCTTCCAAATCCAACAAATCCCTTTCATCCACTTCTCATTTGCATTGTTAGGCATCTAAAGAAACACAAGCTTACATTGTTTTGTACACCAAGACTATAACATACCATGGTACGAATATGTCGATTGAGGTAAACATGAGGGGGAACAGTGTTTGAAGTATCAGTCTTTCTACGTCCTCCAATTTTTCCCATTCCGATCACTTTGTAAAAATAAAATGTGACGTTGGTGATCAGCATCAGTCTCCTAGCTGCATTTGGTCCTTGTCTCAAACTATTAGCACAGTGATCGGTCTCAGCGACATTGATGACAATTTCATTGAGCTGTCCTTTGGATTCTACCAAACGAGCTCTCGAATAGACGGTGGCGTTGTTGGATGATGAGTGAAAATAGCTGAGTTCACTATCATTCCTTGTTTTCCAGGATACAACCTATGCTGCAGTTTGCTATTGCTCTCGAACCCAAGTATCTCCAAGCTTTTTTTTAACAAATCCAATGCTCCTGAAATGCGATAGCCATTTTGGTAGACATTAGCTTGGTCTCTCGGAATTCAATCCTAAAGTCTCACGTTTAAAACGTTTATGACTTTACCCAGTCTGTGTTTGGTTTTAAAGGCACCTCAATATCTGGCTATCAGATCAGCCCATTCTTGATCATGAAAAGTTGGAGGTTTGTTATCATCAACAATACTTAGAGAGGACACTTGACTAGGTATTTTGACTGTTGGCTCATCCAATTCTTGTTCTTGGTCCTCTTCTTGTTCTTTTGTCATCATCAGCATCATCGTCACCATCTCCTTCTTCAATTCTCAATGCGTCGTCATCTTCATTTTCCTGGAGCATCCTCATTTTCTTCAACAGCGACGTCCATAATCGAATCCCCATCTTTGGTTATTTCACTGATATCCAGTCCCGCGCCTTCCACACCCATTCCTATCTGATTAACTGGTTCATCCGACATTTGAATGCTAATAAAATTTTCTTTGAACCATTTCCAATCGACTGGAGCTCCGTCTCTCTCTTCCACATTTATTGCGTGATATTCTGTGTCTTGCCTACAAGAAAAAAATGAGAACTCGTAAGAAATTCGCTTCAAGTCATACACTCTTTACAGAGTGAAACACAAACTATACTCCGATACGTTTATTTATTATTTAAAAGCTCACATATCACTAAGAGTTTTAGTATTTTCCTTGGATGGTGAAACTTGAGGAGCAACCAATTTCCTTTTACAAGCGTTTTCAAGTTCAGTCTCCATTTCATTATTGTATTCACAATCTGGAATTTTGATTCCAATCTGATTTCAAGCCAATCCCAGTTTGCCTGTTTCCTACTTCACTATCCTTATCCATCTCCATTCTCCCTCCTGAAACTTAAAAAAAACTACAATTAAAATCTAAAGTTCACGAAAAAAGAATGTATTGCAATGTTATTTGTTTATGTTGTTGACTAATCATAGACGTCTTTGAGATACGCAGGTCAGGTCAAGGGCGTCTGAAAAATCTGCAGGGATTCGAACACTAGAGCACAAAGTGAGAGGTCGATAGCTGAGAACATTCCTGTACTACTCACCGGGTGGTCGTCTTAATAAGGTGAGGACATTAAATGGTGTCAGAAGTTAACTAAAGCATTGTTCACATTTTAATGTACAATAGTTTAACTTTGAAATATTATTTACTTGTGCAGCAATTATTTTAATTTATACAATATTGCGGTAATAAAATGGCGTCACTGGAAGGTGTAGAGTTAAGAGTACCACCTTTGAAGTTGAAAGAAAACTCAGAGTTGGAGTGCTGGCGAGATTTTATTTTGCGATTCGAAACAGCTCTCATCAATACTAACCTGTCAATGAATGGAGAAGGTACTCCAGAACAAAAATAGGCCATTGAGAGAGATTTGGTCTTTCGTAGAGGAGGATTGCTTTTGAATACAATTGGACCTGATGGTTATAGAGTATTCACTAAAAGGAATATACGAGCTAACGACATCCCGTTCTCGGAGTTGAGAGATAAGTTTGAAGAACAATTCGCAGGGAGACAAAATCTCTTTATTACAAGGCACAGATTTTTTTCGATGGAACAGATGTCGTCAGAGAAGGTAGAGATTTTTAATGATAGAGTGGCAAAGGCTGCAACGTTTTGCAGATACGACGGACTTGAGGATGATTTGGTGTTACAAGTAGCTACTAAAGGATTACGCAATGACAAACTCCGTAAAGAGCTGCTAGCCATAGATAATTTAGATTTGAAAAAATCTCGCAATCTATGTCATTTATTTATTAGTGCAGAGGAGTCCAACAACTTCCTTACTGACAGGACAGAGTCTACAGTTACTGCAAAGAAAAATAAACCGGTAATTCGCAAACCAAATCACTGCTGTTTTACGTGCAATTCGAAAATGCATTGGTCTAGAGATTGTCCTAATAAAGAACAGAGAGAGTCAAAGCAAGATATTACCTGTTACGAATGCGGAATAAGAGGACATATTGCTAGGTTCTGTAGGAAGAGAGGAAAAGGAAAGAGAAGTCAATGCAGAACCGAAAAGTAGCAATAGAGGAGAGGAACAGGAATCGGACAAATCATTCCGACTTGGCATAGAAAGACAAGTTAATATTGTTAAGACAGCTACTATTAACTCATTTGTCACAAAACTTTGCGCTAATGGAATAATGACTAATTTCCTGCTAGATACAGGAGCGGATGTTACCGCGCTTACTCAGGAGACCTTTGAGAAACTTGCAGCACCTGCAATTAGTCCAACTAAGATATTGAAAGGTGCGGATGGCAGTCTATTAAATGTGATTTGCAAAACAGAGTTAGAACTCACATCAAAGAAAGGGAATATAATACAACAACATCCGCTTTTGTAGTTAAGGGAGCTGCTAGTAACTTGTTAGGGAAGAGAGAGATTTCGGATCTGAGCATTATCAATGTTATTGGACATATAACATGTGGAAATATTGTGAGCAGGTTTCCTGCTTGTTTTGATGGATTGGGCACAATAAGACAGGAGTTTGGTATTAAACTCAAAGAAGGAGTTGGAATCCACCTGCAGAATTGTGGTTAGGAAGGAGAATAAGAACCACATTACCACATATTAAAGAACGTGCAAAGGTATCTTTTGAGAAAAGAGATAGGGATCTGAAGGACAGACAGAAGAGAAACTTCGATAGGAGGACGAGGGCTAGAGAGTTATCAGAAATAAATACAGATTACCATGTCTGGATAAAAACTAGTGACAAAGACGGGATGGATAGTATAGTAATTGAGGAAACAGAAGAACCAGACTCGTATTTTGTAGAACGAGAAGGAGGAGTAGTTCTACGAAAACGAAAACATTTAACTGTGTTACCTCAGGACCAGGGGGAGTGCGAGAATCTTGTGGCAGGACAGCTAGAAGGTACCTTTGAAAGAGAGGAGCCAGCTGTGGATATAAGTTCATTTAGGACTGCTAAGACTGGTAGAACTTCTAAACCAAATCCAAAGTATCAAGACTATGTACAATAGGGGTAAATGTGATAGAAATCTTGTTCTGTATATTATGGTCATGAATGTAATTGGATATTTAGTGGTGTGTATATAATTTACTATCAAATATCCAATTGCATTATTAATGATTTATATATACATATGTAGGGATACTCGTGCTACAGATCACGTACCGATCTTTGTCTACAGGACGGATTTACTGGTGGGAAACTCTATTGTGAAGTATTGGGAAGAGGAGATGGGGGGTAGTGTGAGAGTATTTTGTTTACCTGGAGCCACTTTGGACCAAATACTATTGAAGGCAATGAGTGAACGCCGTGATACCGACAGGTATGTGTATTTACAATCAGGTATCCTTGATATGCAACCAAAGGATCAATTACATAGCTTTTTGCCTGAGAGGATTAACCTCTATAAACAAACCTTAGGAAAACTGCATCAACATTTGTCTAATGCTGTAATCCTTCTTATTTATCAACCGTTAAATGCTTCTCAGAACCTTTGTGATAAATACCATTATGTGAACAAATTGATAAGTGAGTTGAACACTATTAAAACTCCAAACACCATATCAAGAGTTTTTCATCGAGACCATCAGCAAAGATGGAGGGTTGAGCGCGCAATTGGTCGATGGAATCCATCCAACTAGACAAGAGGTATCTCGTATGGTTAGAAAGCTATGTAATGAAGTGGATGATGGGAAGGTTACACCCAAAGGAAAATCATAGGAGAGATCTGAGGAAAGTGGTAGAAGTCATAAGAGGAAAATGTGTAGTGGGCAGCAAAAGGAAGTCTGATGGAGGGGAAACATCTGGAAAGAATATCATGGTGACCATTGAAGGGCAGAGCTGATCTTCTGAAAAGATTGAGTAGCTCCTAACTCGGAAGAAAGAGAAGTTAGCAGAGTTAGCTAAGGAATTTGCCAGGAGGGAGAAAAAGATAGAGAATGAATGCGTGGAAGAGATCAGGAAAGTACTAAAGGTACCAAGTGCCAACAAAGAACAGCGGAACAGTACTCCTGGAGAACTTTCAAAAGACAACAGCAAAACACAAGAGGGAAAATTCATGATATTGGATGAATGGGCACCTGGCACAAGGGATATAAGAACAAATGTCCCTAGAAGAGTTTATCTCTGCTAGACAGAGCACTTTTATTTTAACGGAATTGCACACAGCACTTGAGGAAAAAAGGAAACAAGAAAAAAAAACAGTTGCAATGGTATTTTTTTATGTTGTCGACTAACCATAGACGTCTTTGAGATTTGCAAATCAGGTCAAAGGCATCTGAAAAAGCTGCGGGGATTCGAACACTAGAGCACGAAGTGAGAGGTTGATAGTTGAGAACATTCCTGTACTACTCACCGGGTGATCGTCTTAATAAGGTGAGAACATTACTTGTATTACCCTTAAATAGTAATTTAAAAGAACTCACTTATTTTTTGTAGGTTTTGTTCATTTGATAACAGGTAAATAACATTTGTCTAGCTGTGAATTTTATAAATACTCATATAAATCTGTAAATAAATAAAATACTATTAAAATCTGAAAGAAAAGTCCAACTAAAAACATGAAGCAACAAAACTAATCAATTAGGAATAATAGTAGTAATAACTCAATTGTTGTCTCTCTGACGAAAAGATAGTTTTGACAACGCCAATGCAAATTAATTAAGCTATATCAATAATAAATAATCAGAACCCTCTTGTTCTCTCTCTGACAAAAAAACACAATTTTGTCAATGACAGACTTTTCAGTCTGGAGAACAAACCAAAAAATAACTCTTTTATGTTCATAACTATTTAAAATAATACAATATTGTAATTTGTAATTATTTTTGGATTGATAACATACATTTCTAGCTGTAAAGCGCAAAATCAATCTGTAATTCAATACATTATCTAACACTAACCTACTTCTTATCTCCGCCAAACATACAATTTTGTCAATGTTAAAGACTGCAAACTTGAGAGCAAACATTTTAGGCTCTATGAGCATAAAATTATCTTGGAGAGATAATTTCTATTATCAGGAGATTGTCGCCACATCGTAATAGGAGGACAACTCCATAGTGCAACTAGTTGAGTTTTTCAAATAGAGTTAAATAATTATTTATTATTTCTTACCTCATCACTGAGAGTCTTTCCAGTAGTAGTTGTAGTAGTAGTTGTAGTAGTAGTTGTAGTAGTAGTTGTAGTAGTAGTTGTAGTAGTAGTAGTTGTAGTAGTAGTAGTTGTAGTAGTAGTAGTTGTAGTAGTAGTAGCTGTAGTAGTAGTAGTAGTTGTAGTAGTAGTAGTTGTAGTAGTAGTAGTTGTAGTAGTAGTAGTTGTAGTAGTAGTAGTTGTAGTAGTAGTAGTTGTAGTAGTAGTAGTTGTAGTAGTAGTAGTTGTAGTAGTAGTAGTTGTAGTAGTAGTAGTTGTAGTAGTAGTAGTTGTAGTAGTAGTAGTAGTTGTAGTAGTAGTAGTTGTAGTAGTAGTAGTTGTAGTAGTAGTAGTTGTAGTAGTAGTAGTTGTAGTAGTAGTAATTGTAGTAGTAGTAGTTGTAGTAGTAGTAGTTGTAGTAGTAGTAGTTGTAGTAGTAGTAGTTGTAGTAGTAGTAGTTGTAGTAGTAGTAGTTGTAGTAGTAGTAGTTGTAGTAGTAAACTAGTTGTAGTAGTAGTAGTTGTAGTAGTAGTAGTTGTAGTAGTAGTAGTTGTAGTAGTAGTAGTTGTAGTAGTAGTAGTTGTAGTAGTAGTAGTTGTAGTAGTAGTAGTTGCAGTAGTAGTAGTTGTAGTAGTAGTAGTTGTAGTAGTAGTAGTTGTAGTAGTAGTAGTTGTAGTAGTAGTAGTTGTAGTAGTAGTAGTTGTAGTAGTAGTAGTTGTAGTAGTAGTAGTTGTAGTAGTAGTAGTTGTAGTAGTAGTAGTTGTAGTAGTAGTAGTTGTGGTAGTAGTAGTTGTGGTAGTAGTAGTTGTAGTAGTAGCGGCGGCGGCGGCGGTGGCGGTGGTGGTGGTGGTAGTAGAAGTTGCTCCTTCAGTCACGGTTGTTGGTGGATGCTTTCTGTGTAAAAACTTTTGCACGAAAAATCTGTATATATTATAAAGAAGCTTTCGCGCTAAAAAACAACGCTTTTTGCGCAAACAAAACAACATTCTTCATCTGGAAAAAAAAACACATTCTTTAAAAAAAAAAGTATTTTGCGCAAAAACTCGTTATAAAATTATATATACAGAGTACAGCGTGGAAAGAAATTTTATTCACTTGAAAAATCTGTATATATTGAAAAAAGGTTTTTTGCGCAAAAAGCAAAATTTTTTGCGCAAACGAAATAACATTCATCGTCTGGAAAAAAAAAATTTGAGCAAAAAAATAACATTCTTTGCCAGAAAACTCTTTATAATGTATATATACAGATTTCTGCGCGAAAAGATTTTTTTATTAAAACGGAAAACCTCTATATATTATAAAGGATTTTTGCGCAAATAAAATCATTATAAAGGGGTTTCGCCCGAGTATTCTCATTAGTTGTAGGGTTAATAGTGTGGTGGACTTTAGTGTACATAGTCCCTGCGCACACTTAGCATCACATTCTGGCATCACTATAATAGTGTAATGGATTCCGGTCTGTTACCACGGACATCCACCAGTCTCGAGTATTGTACCTCTCTCCAGAGGGGACACTGTGCTGAATGACAGTGACAACTGTGCAGTGTAACCGAATTACCCGGTAAGGCAAGAGCCCATGGCTCAAACAAACAGTACAGCTTAGTGCTTGTATAAATGGCTGTATTCTCTATGATAGTCCTGAGGGTAATTATTCCTCTAGGGTTGGCAACATGAGAATGAATGCCATGGCAACATAGGAATGAATGCAATGAATATATAAAATGTCTCTCCTTTTATAGGAGAGCTCACAGGTATCAAACATATAACAATAATAGTACAGGAAGTGATTAGACCAATGTAAATGCTCATATAAATAGTCAACCAATCAGGTAATCAATAGGGAGTAACTAAGGGAAGTGCCAAGTGGCTAAGGGCGGAGTCCTATTTCCTTCTGGCCAATCAAGCTGTCCTATAGGGTCCCAAGGCTCCAGTTAGCTTGTGGTCCTGGTTACTGCAGATGTTAGGTTAGGTAGCTTCGGTTCCTGGCTCGATGGTTAGTCCTGGCTATTTTCTAAGTTTCTCAGCTATGGCAGCCATCTTGTACCGGCCCTGTGTCAGCACACCGGCCCTGCAGAGGTCACTACCGACCCTGTAGAGGTCACTACCGGCCCGGTATCGGCCCTGTGTACTGTGCTACCGGCACAGTATAGCTTTGCTACCGGCACAGCATCATACCGATGGCTGTAGGTGCATTGCCAGCGCATAGAGTGGAGAGCTGGTGTAGCAAACGCCCTGTTCACTATTATCTTTCACCAAAATCTACCACAATAGCCATTGGATTACCAGAATAACTAGTAACTACTAAACCGAATGGACTGTAAGTATATTCATGTCCATCCCGAACTATACCGACCCTGTATACACTTATACCGACCTATACTGACCCTGAATACACCTATACCGACCTCACTGGGCCGGCAGGAAGTGAGTCAGTTGAGCCTGAGAACCTAGAAGTAGCCTGGGAGGATGTAAGAGCCATCTACCGAAGATATCCACCCTTAACCCTTAAGTAAAATGATGGACTAAAGCTATAAAAACCAAGGACCCAGAGACTAACTGGGATTGGTACATGAGTCTATGACTCTGTCTACTATCACAGGGCGCGTATCCTTCTTAAGCCTTTTCTTACTATCCTATTCATCATGCATTTATATAATCACTTTCATTGGCATATATTGTAATGTTGCATTGTAATTGGATGGCTACTTCTGCGCACTGTCTATAAAAGGCAGAACTTTGCTCATGGTTGTCAGTTGTAATTGGGACTTTTACTAACTCGTTTATTCTGGAGGAATAAAAGCATATGGACTCAATAACATTGAGGGCTCACAACTGGTTGTAGAGTAGCAATACTCTGTCTTGAATTCGTTTGGTACATCACCGACCCTGTTGTTGTAACAGGTAAAACTAACAACTGGTGGCAGCACGCTACCAACCTCAGCTAGTGATTTTCAGCCCCCAAAATCCACTACAATAGTTGCAACTTTGAGTATTTAAGAGCTGGTGTTTTTACACACAAATCATTCACTCCAGCAAAAGCTTTCAAAGAAACGACACCTACTACAGTATTCATTACATAGCTATCAGTAGGATTCACAGCAATAAGGTAAGAATTAATAAAAATATTATTTAGCATTAGTTAAAAAAAAAGAACTCTTTTAATTATTATTTTATTTCAATATTCATTATCCTTTACTGATATGTTTGTTTTTATTTTAGAGCAATATGACAACACAAACACTACACGTAAAAGATTTTATTACAGAGATATATCACAAATACGTACAATATAAAATGATTGTTCGACAGGAGGCAATATACCTAGTGACATTTTAAGCTATAATATTTTGCGCCGCACAACACGTGTTAGACACGGGAGGACTACATGGAGAAGTCTCAACAAAACAGTATGACCGGAGTATGTGTCTACAGGGCAATGCTGTAGAGTTGCTCATGGATATGAACAAAAGCAATTTTGAAATCATTATACGAATATCAAATACTGTAAATATTAACGTATTTAAAAAAAAAAAATAAAAAAGAGCTTGGCATAAAGCACTTTTTCAAAAATTGTGTCAATGGAGTTGGTCTACAAACTTGTGGTACAAAATCCAACCACAAGTTTATAGATACCTGCAAATAAATAAAGAGGTATGTTCTTCGGTACGTTCTTTCGAGATAATGGTAGAGATGTTCAATGCTTATCTATAATGTTTCATATATAATAAAATTATATAATAATACATCACTTCATTTTACACAATACTCAAATTCCCCTATCTAAATCATCATGCAATAATAAAAAATCAACCCCTGCACAACAATTAATAAAAACTGGTGCACAAAAACAGTACCCTTGTTTATAATCAAACCAAAATCGACATGTTAACATGGGCTGTAAATCGGAGGTTAGCTCCAGAGGGTAATTCTAAATTGAATTGCTAAATAACATTGGTGACCTCATCTGCTCATTTTATAATAAAATATTCAGGAGAGCAAAAAGCTCATGTGACAAAGGAAGAAAGTGAGATAAAAAACGGCAATAGCAACAATAGCGCAGCTGTCTTCATTCATTTACACTAATAAGTCATACAATAAATGCTGATGTCGAGTGAACATCTTGGTTGGCACCCCAATACAAGCCCAGGTGACTTGAACTGCTCATATCATACTACTAGCGCACACATCAGGCTGGCATTCAATACCACACTTTACATCATACCTAATCTTCCCAATAGACTTGATGGCAGGTGGAAATTCTAGTGGTAGAAGCTTTTTTTCATCATAGTCTCCAACTTTTCCCAGGTAGCCTCTCAAATAATGATAAAACGGCAGCAGGTATGGCCAATTTCCTTCTGGATGTTCTGTGGCCATTTTGGTAGTCACTTTTTCAAATGACTTGCATAAGCTTCTGCAATACAAACACCATGTGCTTTAAGCAACTCTGAGACCATCAGCTCCATTACGTTTACCTTTATATAGTGATAATATCTCCAACAAGTGCTTTTTCTCTGACAACAATAGTTGGTCTCTTTTTGTTCTTTTAGCCCATAAACACTGTTTCGTGAAAACAAGTTTCGTTTGTAAAAAAAATAGTGCGCTACCCAAACCAACATTTTTCATCGTAATACAGAAAACACTGATAAGGTTGGTATCAACTCAAATCAAGAAAGCTGGGTGACTATTTACAGTCTGTTTACAGAAAGTATCCATAGGATAATAAGTTTTCATTAACCAATAAGTTGCCATGGAACAAAATTTTAGTTTCGAACATCATTATAACTTGATAAATGCTGCTAGATTACCGAGCCAACTGAAAAAAAAACTCTCAATTTACAATTTATTTATTAAAAAGTGACATTGTTATAAGGAACTATAGTACACAAAGTATCTTTTTTTGAATTTTTAATTCTGCTCTGATCTGCTATATTTAGTGCTCTGTTTCACTCGCGACCTAAAGTAACATAAATAGGTTTGTTTAATCTTTCTTCTTCAGAAAAACACCTCTACAAGACCCTGGAGCTCCAACACAAAATCAGTGTTTATTGATTAATTTTATTGCCGATCTAATTATTTTTCTTATATATCGTTCGGCAAACGGAAGTGACACAGTTTTTTCATGTTTGGAGTTGACCTTAAAAACTTAACCAATGCCATTCATAAAACAATAAAATTGAAAGATTTGAGCTTGAAGTTTTCAAAAGAGTCCACTTTTTACATAACTTGTTTTCACAGACATATATCTGAGGAACAGAAAGCAAAATCATTGAAGCCATTCTTTCACTCAAGTCCAAATATGTCCTGGCGTACTATTATTTAGTATTAGTGTACAACAATCCTTCAATCCTCCGTCATATAAAAGTCAAGCTTGCACAAATATCTCAAAAGCAAACTGGACTGCGTTAGGCAGTGTGGACCTGTAATATAACAAGGAACGATGGCCGTAATGCTCCTTACGTTTTGCGCTGGTAGACAAAAGCGTCAAGCCATTTTTTCCAGCTAGTGATTTCACTTCCAATGCCACCCAGCGTTTCTCCAAGTAGCTTGTCTAGCTTTTCAGTTACTTCTTTGTCACTAACATCTAGGATTGTGCTAGCTCTGTAGATCAGACCCACCATGGACTGAAGCAACTGTTCAGCTGTTAAGCTAGTCTGCCCTTTTCCTTTTACTACATTCCGGTGTTGCTTGATGTCTTGTTTTATCCATTCCTTCATACTCTAAAATAATACTCTTACAATAGCAAGACGTTTTTTTTTAATTACTAGCCATACGAGCAAGTATGGTAAACACTGGATTAAGCTATCAACAGTAATATGCTACAGCTGTTTTTCGCCAGGAGTTTTAGAGAACGTTTTCTGGGTGAAAATATTCTGTTAAAAGTCCTTTGCATAACGTTTTAAGTTTTTACCATTGAATAGCAATGTTACTATTAAAACTCTTGGATTTTCTATCGCTTTGACCAATAAACGAGCTCATCGGTCACCCGCTTTTTGAAAAAGAGTTCAATTTTCAAAATTTTATTAAAATTCATCTATACAAGATAGCCTAATACATTTTAACTAACGTGAATCAACATTCTCTTTTCTCTGAGGAAAATTAATAACTTATTGATTCCACTAGTCTAAGCTAGTTTTATTATTTTTTTAGTTCTGAGACTATTTTTTAGTAATGACCTTGACAGATCAACCAACAAAAAAAACAGTAACATGCTAAATGTAAAACTGATAACACAGGAAAGCAAACAAAATGTTGATAAGAATTGCAAATTCTGATGCAGAAATATGCAAAACAAGAGGTAGAACACTGCAACAGCAATCTAGTAATGGCTGCACAAAAACCGAAAATTTCGAAGAAAAATTTTCCGAAAATAAATAATAATTTGGTTATTAGCTAAATAAAGCTCTTATTGTTTCACGAATGAACTAGAAACATCCAGAGCTACAGTTTGATATAAAGAACAACACAAATCAACAAGTTTACAAAGATAATAAAAAAAATTAAAATTAATTATTTATTATCAAAGCCATTTCTAAATAATTAATTAACAGCTTACCAACCTTTATTTCCACACTCGGAAAGCTCAAACAAAGTAATATAATAATAAACTAATTATATCAGAAGGAAGAAACAATGTGCTAGCTGTTTGCCAGAAAAGAACTGACCATTATTATCAAAGATTACCGAAATTGAATATAGGAAGTGATAGGGTCAAGTATATTTGGAACTGCTTCCGTTTAGAAGGTTGTAGAGTCTTCAAACAAACACCAGAAAACAGGCAAGACTCTGCTCTACATGATGCTATAAAAATCATTTATGTCAGTTTACACAAACTAGTGCAATAAGTTCCGAAAACCGAACAAAATAACGTCCGAGCACTGCTCGATCAAGGATTTTTGGTCACACAACTCCAAATCGAGCAGTGCTCGATCGAGGACTTTTATGAGGAGTTCAAAACTTTTTAACAGAAACTTGACCAAAAGTTACACAGCAGTACTATTCTGTAATTTTTTTAATTATACATGATAGTACAGTTATGCCAAACACTGGGTTTCAATAATATGTATGCAACTGAGTAACACACCTGTTCAGCTTTGTCACAAGGCAAAAACTCAAATGGTCTCTTTTTTCCAAAAATATTGTCGACCCACATCATCAGCTCGCTAAAAGGAGTATTTTTGTCTATTTCGTCTATCCAGTTTGGTAGCATGGCTTTAAAACCCTTTGTCACTTCTTCTTTGAGTGCCTGGTCAGCAATCCCTTTCTTGAAGGTAACCGTTCCATCGTAGAGTACTAAGATATGATCTAGTGTGAGAATGTAAAAAAAGAGGATACAATAGTGTAGCAGACTCTCAAAGAATGTATATTCAATTTTTTTTTATGAACTCTTCTGATAACAATCAATTAGAACTAGAAGCTAGAAATTTTCTAATTATTTTTTTCTGAATCTCTATGTTGTGAGCATGTATTATTACTTTATATTCATTGCCATATTTAATTATTGGCCTGCACTTTATAATCAAAACTCTGAAATCGTTCAAAAGTTTTTGTACTACAAAATGTGTATATGTATTTTTAGTTTTTTATTTTTATCCACTTGAAATGGTTTGATTTTCTGCCATTTTATATTTTCATCTTCTACTAAATACAAACAAATCAACATTTTTACATAGTTTTTCTGAGAGATTACTGGCATATATGAGAGTATGAAAACAATAACTAAATAAGATTTTCAATAGCATTTGGGACTTCCAAATATATCCAGTTTACGATTACTTTCCGCTGCTATATGGCAGCGTAGTTTTGAACTCAGTAATTATATTACATGGCACCCAAAAGAATACAATCTTTCTTGATGCAAAATGTGTCTGGCTATAAACTTTTGTGTAGACTTATGTTCTTCTCTGAAAATTAACGCTTGGGACAAATTTACTGTAATAACTCTATTGCCGGAGCAGTAGTATTACGAGTTTGTTAACTTGACCCTTACTAAGTGAATATGTGTAATTTAAAATCATTGCTTGATATTTTTTGGTAATCAATAAAAGTATTCACTACCTATGTTCACTGAAAAAAGAGCAATAAAAATAATTAGATTGGTAATAAATTTAATCAATAAACAATCATTTTGTTCGGTCAACAAAAAGTAGCTCACTGAATATAAAAAAATCAACGAGCATTCATTTATAGTGTACGTTGGTGGCGACTGAAACTGAACACTAAATAAATTATAAGAAGGGAGATTTTTTTCAATTTTAAATCCTTAAAAACTAATCAAAAATTATAGCATTTATTCGAAATTTATTAAACTAAAAGGGCAGCTTTACAAACTATTTATTTTTATAGCGATTCATTTTTATTCTCCTAGATTATTTTGAAAATTGGGAGCCATCTTCTTTATGATTTGTTTGGTTATCTATAGCAGTTCATTGAATAATCATAATGTTCTAAACCGATTTTTCGTCTCATTTGCGGCGTATTGAATTACGAACACCTATTCTTCATTGTAATTTTTTCGACGAACAGGTCACGGATACTTTTACTTGATTACCAGTACACTCTCTATCGCTCAGGCTCGCTCATTAATTATACGATTCCCACTCCATACAACAAATAGTGAAAAATAAACTGAAATGCAAAATTAGTAAGTAATTTGGAATACTCCGGTTATTACTTTTATATATAAAAAACCTCAAAAAATCTAAAATTGAGATTTACCATCACAAGCTTATCAAAAAATATCCATTTTCAAAAACAGAATTGATAATAAAGATTTTTAATATTTCCCAATTGAATTAGCTCACAAATGTAACCATTTTGGAACCAATCAATCCCTACAAGAACAGTTTACTACTCCCTGTTAGTGAAAATTAAAAAAAAAAATTTTTATTGAAAGCTTTTTCGTAAAACTGCCATAATTGCAATTTCAGAGAAGATTTACGAGTACAAAAACCGCTATTTGTTGCTTCACAACAAACTTTTCATTAACCATCTGTTGTTTCTCTTTATTTTTTTTAAATTAAACGCAAACAGTCAAAAAAGCTTTTCAAGAACTTTAGATTTTTTAGAATTGGAAATACCTAAAATGGCGTAACTGGATTGCTATTGTTGGTGTATTGTAAAGCAACAACCCATCAATGAAGTAATTTTTAGCCAAAATTAAATTTTAACTTCATGTCTATTGTGCGCCATAGCTCATTAGGTGATAGTGCTTTAATGATATTGTGGTGGATTTTACAGGCAACATACAGTGATCACCACTGCACAGAGGTCCCCCTGTTGGTGGCTACCACAGCATGCTTCCAGAGAATACAATAGACAAAGACCGGAACCTATTGTAATGATTATATTGCTTGAACAAGTGATTATTACTAATAATTAATCATACCGGCACTGGGTGTTACTACAACGACCCAAAAGATTACTCCAGCAACCCTGGGTATTTACTACCCCGACCCTGGGTAGCTATCCCCGGTTGGCAGCAAGATGGCCGTCAGGTTGAGAGTGACGAACCATAACCTAAGATCCTCCAGAAGTCACCTCCTGAAGATATCTACTCTCGGAGATAGAGAAATGTGAACCAAAGGCCAAGTAACTTACAAAGACAATACCCTCCAATCACTGGCCAAGTTAGCTATGGACTCCACCCCTTACCTATGGGCGCCAGTGTGATTTAACTCATTTATCTATGCCTAATTGGACAATACCGCCTATCATATATATCATATTGCTACTATACACTGTATAACTTCCTGCCATGCTTCCTGTGCGTGGCTGGAACTTTTCCATAACTCTGCCTATAAAAGGCAGAGATTTTACCATACTCATTGCACTTACTGTTATGACATGAGCTTTTTTTGTATTGCATCCTTACATTCTGGTTGTGAATAAAGGATATATTTAAGCACTACTTAAACACAGTGTATGTCTGAGCCGAGGGCTCGCTACCGTTGTTAAAGTCGGCCTGAAGTGGCTGACGGTATTGTTGTGGCTGAACAAGACAACGCGTCTACCAGAATAACCCCCTATTGGAAGGTAGTGGACGTGAAAATCCGCTACAATATTGTGGGGGAATTTGGCAGTTGCCACCCCCTGTAACAAGTTGTAGCAGTTGTCTACCCTTACCTGATGAACAAGCTCAGACAAGCATGGACTGTTGCTAGCAGAGACCACTGCTAGAGAAAGCAAAGGCTCCGCCTACTTAACTGATTGGACAATAAACAATCTTAGTAATGTCATTGGCTAAATCCTTGTATGCTTGAGTGAGCTTGTTGTTTGTATATGTAACATTATATTATAAATTGTGATGTTGGAGCCAGAGAGCACAGAAATAAATACCCCTTATACTTGCGAACATCTCTCTCTTGACTTAGAATACTTGGAGTTGCGGTAGTCTCTGGCAGGCTTGTATACCTGTCAGGACATTTGGAGCAGATCTTACCCGGTTATGCCAGTGTTGACTGGGTTACTAGGAGATTGTACAGGGCTTGCAGGGCAGGAGTTAAGTCTTTCCACAGCCGGCAGTAGTTGTGTCCAGTAGTGGACGGTAAAATCCATTACATTGGTGGCAGCGGTGGGATCTGAAGGAATCCCAACGGACACAACTGACGGAGCAGATTGTCACGTTACCAAGACAAAGAAGAAGTTGCAGTGTCTACCCTGGACTTGTCCAGTAGACAACCACAGAAAGCAGAAGAGTTCCAGTGTCTATGTTGGATTTATCCTGTAGACAGTGATAGGGCCTGTACTTAGTTGTACAGAGCCAGTGCTAGATCATACAGGGCCAGTACGAGGCCAGTACAGGGCCGGTACAGGGCCGGTACTAAGTCATACAGGGCCGGTACTAAGACATACATGGCCGGTACCCATTTGGACAATGGCAACCAGGAGAGCAAGGAGCGCTGGTCGAGCAGGACAGCTGGCAGCACAGCCAGCTATGGATGCCATTGAGATGCTCACCCAAGCTTTGCAGGGCATAGTGCCACCTCCACCAGCTGTAGCGCCTAACCGATTTAAGGCACCAAGTTTGAAGGCAACAGAGACGTCGAATACTTCATAGCTCGGTTTGAAGAAGTTGCTGATGCAAATGACTGGGGACAAGGCACCGCACTGTTGCACTTAAGAGAGGCATTGAGAGGTGATGCTCTGCAGTGTGGAAAGTCAGCCCATGTGCAGGGAGTGTTTGCTGCCCTGCGAGCCAGGTTTGGTCTCACTGCCAGGGAGGCACATGCAAAACTCTCCAGCCTGCGTCGCTCCCCTCGAACTACTCTGCAAGAACATGCAAGCGAAGTTGAACGTCTGGTACAAGTCGCCTATGATAACTTGCCCCCCAGATGAATCAAACAGGTGAAGTTGGACACCTTTTCCAGTACACTAGGCAATGCAGCTCTCCAGAGACACTTGCTGGCTGTTCAACCAGTAACAATGGAAGATGCTGTTCGAGCAGGTAGCGAGTACCAACAGATCAACCCCTCCATAGAAGAAAGACCCTCCAGAGTCAGGGCAGTGGATGATGACACTGAAGAGGATGAACCATCTGTCTCACCAGCCAAAACGATGCAGTTACCTACCAGCCAGGTTAAGCCTGTATCTACTCACGAGGAGTCGCTGGTAGGAATGATGAAAGCCCTGCAAGCATTGATGGAAGAAGTGAAGCAGCTAAAGATGCAGCAGGCAGATCCTCCTATTCCTAGGGGGCCTGCCCCTCCTAGCTGTTGAGGGTGTGGAGGTCAAGGTCACTACCGCAAGGGCAGTCCCACCCACCCTTGGACACCTAGAATGAACAAAGCAAAGCAGCAGGGAAACGAAAGGAGCCTGCCACAGTAATTCCAACTGCTGGTCACACCTGGGCTACTGGGAGATTTACCAAGACATTGCAGAGGTTGGAGCGCCATAACCCTGTTCCAAAGAACCAGAAGCAGAGATACCAAACCGTTCCTGAACCCTGGCAGTTATCACTGGACAACCGTTTTGACGCTTTGCAGCAAATGGAGGAAGACAATGCGGATCCAGGGCGGACAAGTCAACCCCTGACCAATAATCCAACACTGCTTCGAAACCCATTATCCAGACCAAAGTCACAGCCAAAGAAGACACAACCAGATAAACCATCGGTTCCAGACGTCCGTCTAGCAGAGACGATGACCTCTCCTCTAGAACAGCCATACAAACCCAGTTATTTCCTGCCTGGCAAACTAGGAGGCAAGCCAGTATCCATACTGGTGGACACAGGGTGCACCACCAACTTGCTATCCAAGCATACCTTTAACAAGTTGTCTGCCACCACCAAAAGCAGCTGGCAAGAGAGTGATGCACATGGATTGATGGCAGACGGCTCCCGGATCCCATTCTATGGCACTATCCAGCTACCCCTACGGCTAAGAGACATCAAGAGGGAGGCTACATTTGTGGTCAGCCACATCAATGAGGATGTCATTATTGGGATGCCGTTTCTCATGTCACACAAATGTCAGACGAAGTTCGACGAAGCAGTCATTATGATGGATGGTCGAGAGCTGGCATGTACCCACAAGCACGGAAGGCTGTTGGCTAGCAGAGTACAAGTGATCCGGGACACAGACATCCCTCCTTGCTCTGAAGCAACAATCCTATGTCGGCTAAGCAGCCCGAATCACCTCCCACTGGGTATAGTGGAAGGCCAGGCAGATGCACCTCCACTGGCGGCCAGCTTTAACCAACCGGATCAACAGGGGCGCATCCTAATCAGGTGTCTAAACCCCACGGACCAGCCGGTCACCTTGAAGGCAGGAAGAAAGATAGGGCAATACACCGGGGTCTCTCCTGAGGAATGTGTTGTAGAGAATACACGCACAGAAGGAACGCTGCCTGAGAACAGGCCCCCTTCTCTACACCCGGTGCCAACAAACCTTCAAAAGCTATATGATGCAGCGCTGCATAATTGCAGTAACATCAAAGAAGCCAACCAATTGGCCCAGTTACTAAGCCAGTACGAGGCGGTATTCAGCACAGGAGAACAGGACATGGGGTGCACTGGGCTAGTCAAGCACAGCATTCCCTTGCTGCCAGGAGCCAAACCTATATGCCAGCCTCCACACCGCCTAGGCCCGCAGAAAGAAGCGGAAGCAGAGAGGCAGGTTGCCCAATTCTTAGAGAGAGGACTGATAGAGCCAGCGTCAGGGGCGTGGAGCTCTCCAGTGGTTCTAGTGAAGAAGAAGGACGGAACCTGGCACTTTTGTATAGACTACCGGAAGCTGAATGCAGTAACGCACCTTGATGCGTATCCCCTGCCCAGAATTGATGAGAGTTTGGAGGCTCTTGCCGGCAGTCGTTACTTCAGCACCTTGGACCTCATCAGCGGATACTGGCAGGTGCCACTAGATGAGGATGCCAGTGAGAAGTCGGCTTTCTCTACAAGATCAGGACTCTGGAAGTGGAAGGTTCTGCCCTTTGGGTTAACTTCAGCGCCAGCTACTTTCCAACGCCTGATGGAGAAGGTCCTACATGGACTTCACTGGCAGACACTCCTGTTATATCTAGATGATATCATTGTCATAGCACCTGATTTCCAGACACACCTCCACAGGCTGACAAAAGTCCTACAAAGGTTGCAGCAGGCAGGGCTAAAGCTCAAGCCAGAAAAGTGCAAACTATTACAGTTGCAAGTTCGGTATCTGGGACACATAGTCAGCAAAACTGGTGTGGCTACTGACTCGGCAAAAATTGAGGTGGTGAAGGGCTGGATGCCTCTCAAAGAGTTGAAGGATCTACAGGCATTCTTGGGTACCGCCGGGTACTACAGGCAGTACATACCCGGGTTTGCCACAGTGGCCAAGCCTTTGACCAAGCTGACTGGCAAAGATACCCCCTGGGAGTGGGGACCAGACCAGGAAAATGCCTATCAGCAGATAAAGCACAGCCTGCTCACGGCCCCTATACTGGGATACCCGGAGGCCACCGGCACGTATATTGTAGATACGGATGCCAGCAATGATGGTGTTGGAGCTGTGTTGTCTCAGGAGCAGAACGGGCAGGAGAGAGTAATCTCTTACTACAGTAAAACACTGGGCCCAGCAGAGCAAAATTACTGTGTTACCAGGAAAGAGTTGCTGGCGGTAGTAAAGGCTGTGAAACCTTTCTGGCCCTAACTGTACGGCCAGAAGTTTCGTCTAAGGACAGACCATGCCTCGTTAATGTGGCTGTGCAGAAGGAAAGAACCCATCAGTCAAGTAGCTCTCTGGCTGGAGGTCCTCTCTGGATTCCAGTACACCCTCGAGCATAGGAGCGGAGTCCAACACGGGAATGCAGATGGACTGAGTCGGCGTTGCGCAGGTGACTGTCGCCAGTGTACTCATATCCAGGAGAGATGGTGGCCCCACCAAAGCAGAAGTGACACAAGAGGTTGAGCCATGCTCCCTCCTTACGCCCCTGGCCACTGCAGCTGTTCATCCTGACACTCCCTGTGTCACCGCCATAGATCGAGGACGTGCTATGCTTACGGACACAGATCTGGTACGGGCCCAGAAGGAAGGTACGCACCCAGTAGCTACAATCTATGCAGCTGTGGAGAGTAACACTCCTCTTACCAAAGAACAGCTAGAGGCCGGTAGCGGTGAACACAAACAGTTGAGCCATAGACCACCGTCATTCACGATTAGAGCCGACTGGGTTTTGGAGCTACATCTAGCTATCGGAAACCGCTCCCGGTGGTGCGCTGTGTGTCCATACAGCCTAAGGGGTACGGTGATGTGTGGAACGCATTTCCTTGCCCACGCCGGTATCAAAAGAACCACTAAACGCCTCCAGTTGACTTGGTACTGGCCTGGCATGACAGCTGATGTCCGGAGGCTGGTTTCCAGCTGTGAGGTCTGTCTGAGAGCAAAGCGTGGGGGCACTAGACCTAATCCGGGTCGGCAGAGAATGTACGCAGGCAGACCCTGGCAGAAGTTAGCGGTGAACCTGGTTGGACCGCTGCCAAAGACAGACAAGGGCAACATATGGATTTTAGTGTTGACCGACCACTTTACCAGGTGGCAGGATGCCCTGGCAATTCCAGATGCCACAGCTCCAGTAGTGGCCGCCGCTCTAGACGAACGGGTGTTTTGCTATCTAGGCATACCGGAGCAGATCCATGCTGATCAAGGGGCGCAGTTTGAGTCCGGCTTGATGAGAGAACTATGTTCACTATGGAACATAGAGAAAACCAGAACTACACCCTACCACCCACAGGCAAATGGAGTGGTGGAACGCAATAACCGGGTGTTAGGAGATTCGTTACGCTCCTTGCTGCTGAGAAGACAACCAGAGGAATGGGATCTGATGCTGCCACAGCTCATGCGAGCTTTCAGAGCCACCCCGCATTCTGTGACAGATGAGACGGCTAACTACTTGATGCTGGGTCGAGAGCTGAGACTCCCAGACCAAATTGCTTACCACCCACCCCTAACTGATCACATGCCAGTTCATGAGTACGCTCAGGCTCTCAAGAAACGCCTGGAACGAGTACATGACCCCTTAAGAGAGGAACAGAGTCAAATCAGGGATGAAGCTGGGCAGGAGCCTTCCCTGTATGCTCCCAGAGATCAAGTTTGGCTGGAAAATAAAAAGAGGAGAAAGGGTGAAAGCCCAAAGTTGCAGCCAAAATTCATTGGGCCGTATGTGATCGAGGAGGCCTATTCCAATCATACCTACCTCATCTCTCGGCAAGGACACACATCCGTCAAAATGGAAACAGGCTAAAGCCCTACAGCAGTTGCACCGACCCTAGGGGACAGGCTCCAGCTGCTATAGAACCCCGCAGGAGACCCAACATGAGGGGTGCAGTGAGAAGGCAGAGAAGACCAGTACCAGTGTATGAACCAGAATTACACCCTGAGTTGCCCCCTGCCCTCCCAGTGGAACCTACGCCTCAGGCGGTGGAGCACCAAGATTTAAGAGTACAGCCAAACATAGCAGACATTCCGCTGGACTCCCCCCCCCCCTGCGAACGGCGTCCAAATCGGACAAGAACTCCAACCACAATAGCAGGAAACAGAGAGGTTACTCCAACTCCCCTGCTGGCTACACCCCCCGCAGCAGAAGGGAACCCCCCCCCAGTAGTGGAGTAAGCAGCAGACCCAGAAGAAATGTAGGACCACCCATACGGTATGGCCAGCCAATATGCCACCGTATAAAAGAAGGCACATTTCCTAACAGAATAAAGAAAGTTGAAGAGACACCCACGGCAGCGGCAGCAGTAACAGGAGAACCGCTTAAATTAGACAACCCATTCTTGGACTCAAAAGAAGCCCAGAGTCCAGTTCAATCAACCCTCCCTAAGCTCCAGGCAGATTCAGCTTTTCCAGGAAAACACAAAACAGCCAGTTTGCTCCCAGTCGGGCTCCACCAACTGCTCACAGAATGTGACTCACAGGAAGTGAATCAGGCATGTAAACATGCAGCTAAGATTTGCCACCAGTTTATTGCCACCAGTGAAGCTGAAGTAGACAGTCACACTTTATTCCTTTAGACAGTCACCAGTTACATCCAAGCCAAACAGATGGACAGGATGCTGCCAGACCTCTTAGATGAAGAAGAACTGCTAACTTCTAACCTGGCAAGATTTGAGCCAATATACCCTAGCCAAGAGGACGAATTACTGGCTCCGCCTACAGCCGAACTGAGTTTGCCTGTTGAGGAGCATAGCAGACCAGCAGCACAGGAGGTTAACAAAAGCAGTACAGGAAGGAGCAGAACCAGAGGATACATTGGCCAACAACCAGGGTAGGTACTATGCTTGGGTGCTGACCAACAGTTCTTGTAGAGATCCTCTAGCGTTGCAGTGTGCTTTGCCGTCTCCAACTAATGAAGCAGAATTTCCTCTTCTTCCTAGTAGAGGGGTAGCAGCCAGAGCCAGCCTCAAAGCTTCACCAACACCTCCAGCTAGAGTACTGTATAGCCAGTGTTTAAAAAATGTTGTTGCAGATAATAGCAGTAAAACACCATTACCAAACCAGCTGTCTCCACCTCCGGGCCGGGCCGGCTGGCAACACCCCCGGGCCGGCTGGCAACACCCCCGGGCCGGCTACCCCTGTACAGGGCCGGCAGCAAGCAGAGACAGGCCGGCACCAGTTGGAAACACTGGGAAAGGTGTCAAAAAGTAAGCGAGGACAGATAGCAGAGTTGTGTAGCAGAAATGAAGCCGAGCAGATACCAGAGGAGCTGTCAGTGCCAGACATACTAAGGGTTGTCCAGACCCTGCCCTGCCTGTCACCTCTGGTGAGAAGGCCAGTTCCCAGCAAGGGGACGCTTGGTGGGCAGAGTCACATTGATCCACCCTTTTCTGTTGCAGGCGTCAGTGAGGAGAGCAGATCTGTGGTAGAGGCCCGGCCAAAACTCACAGTGCGGCTTGTCAGAACAACCAAGCCTAGCCTACCTGAGAAGGCGTCACCAGTGAAGGCACCCAGAGACCCTTCCCCAGTCACTGTAGATGACGAGCCGTGTACCAGTTTCAACACAGAAGGAAAGCGGATGCCACCCAAATGGGAGAAGTTGAAATGGATAGGCCCGCACACAGAACAGAGAGTACGAAACCTGTTGGATGCCGCAGTTGGTTTCCAGTGCCAAAGATGACAGTATGCCGCTAAGAACTATCGGCAACTAAGGGTACATACCCAGCAGCACTTTGTACGCTACTACTGCAGATGCCGGTACAGCAGCGAATCTAGGGATGCAGTCTACTCGCACCAGATGAAGCTAGACGAGGTCACCAACAAAGACCACTACAGAAAGACCGGCTGCATCTACGCTGTTGACAAGCAAAACTATAAGGAGTTCTGCCACTTCACCGGATGGGTAAACCCTCCAAAGTTCCAGTGCTGCTACCCCACCTGCGTAGGGCCATCGGACGAGCAGAAGGCTGCGCAGAGCCAGTCTGAGTCAAGCCAAAAGAGGGAGACATGCAAGCGAGACCGAGCAGAAGAGTCAGTAGACTCTACCAGGCAGACTAGACCGGAAGTGGGCGACAAAAGGAAAGTACTGAAGCGGCTGGGTGAGCAACACCCCCTGGAGAGTCCAGAAAGAAGGGAGAAGTACTCAGCTAAACGAAAGCCAGCAGCCACAAGTACCGGCATACAAGAGGTACCAGAGGTTGACCAGAAACCATCGCAAGGGTTCCTCCAGAGGAGAGAACATATGGCCCAACAGGCCGATCAAGAAGCTGTCCGCCTAGAAACAATCCTAACCAGCATGAGGAGCCAGGCTTTGCTCCACGCGAAAGATGCAGACACCATCGCAACCCTGAAAGCAGAAGCCCAGCTAGTAAAGACAGAAATGACTTGTTACAAGGAAACAGCCGCTGAACTCAGAGGGGAACTATTCTAGTTACACCAGGTCCAGTTATTACATCCAGCACAATGTGGTTCATTGTATCATGTTAAAAAATATATATGCTGATCCTGGGAAGGATAAAATCCAACCAAATTCTTGTTATTGATTAAATTAGTGGCCAGGGCAACTAATGAAGCGGAGTATGTGATGGAGTTTGGCAGTTGCCACCCCGTGTAACAAGTTGTAGCATTGTCTACCCTTACCTGATGAACAAGCTCAGACAAGCATGGACTGTTGCTAGCAGAGACCACTGCTAGAGAAGGCAAAGACTCCGCCTACTTAACTGATTGGACAATAAACAATCTTAGTAATGTCATTGGCTAAATCCTTGTATGCTTGAGTGAGCTTGTTGTTTGTATATGTAACATTATATTATAAATTGTGATGTTGGAACCAGAGAGCTCAGAAATAAATACCCCTTATACTTGTGAACACCTCTCTCTTGACTTAGAGTACTTGGAGTTGCAGTAGTCTCTGGCAGGCTTGTATACCTGTCAGGACATTCGGAGCAGATCTTACCCTGTTATGCCAGTGTTGACTAAGTAACTAGGAGATTGTACAGGGCTTGCAGGGCAGGAGTTAAGTCCTTGCACAGCCGGCAGTAGTTGTGTCCAGTAGTGGACGGTGAAATCCATTACAATATCACTCTGATGGCAACAATTATTACACAAAAAGATCTATCATTGTTATTACTTTATATTGCACTGGCAAGTTAAATCATTTTGCTCTAAGTTATACATGACCGTAAGTTTAACCTTTTTTCAAAGCCTAGACTACTATTTTGCGAGCTAAACTAGGTCATCTTTACTCATTTTTTGTGACAGATTGGAACAAATGATTTTACTTTGCTTAATTGTTTATTATGTTTTTTTACAAAGAGCTGTTTGTTTTTTATTTTGCTATTGCTATGTAGCTTTTACTTCTTTTCTATATGAACAACTTTTGTAGCATAGAAATACACCACTAAATTAAGTCAGAGCATCTTTAGAAAAACTAACTTTCGAAGCATCTTGTGAGTTGGAACCACAAAACCTACCTCATAACAGAGTAGTTCCAATAAAACTCTTAGGTGTACACTGATTGAGTGAGAACGCAGTTATATTTTTACTATTTTTGGCCACAAGATGAATAACCATCATTACTAGTCACTGTGCAGAAAACAATGTACAACACTAAACAGGTCAAACAGGTCAAACAGGTCAAACAGGTCAAACAGGTCAGGCAGATCAGAGTTCAAACGCATCATGCATTGGAAAAAGTTGTAGACAAAAAATTATTTAATTGTGACAAATGAAAAAGTGGTGATACCTGTATCAAACTTTATCTCTGCACTCCTTTTACCAGTTGTGAGATTTTCTTCGAATATGTTCGCTTTGTGTGTTTTGTCACGCATAATATAGCAATATGGCAGGTGTAGTGTGGCATTCCCTTTGAAACTGTAAGGTCCTGTCCAATATTGGCTTTCAGCTCTAAAGTGAGATTTGTTGTAAAAGGTACTGTATATTAAATCAATAAACTCACACAATATATATATGAAAAGTGTGTGGATAAGCTCACACAATATATATATATATATATATATATATATATATATATATATATGTATATATATATATATGTATATATATATATATATATATATGTATATATATATATATATATATATATATATATATATAAGTAGTAATATATGAGCAGATCTCCCTACCAAGTGTTTTTTTGTGGGGTCATAATCTGGGGTTATGCAATGGGTTACGGCATTGAATGAATTCGCCGAGTTTATATTGTGTTTTATTTGAGGGGTACTTGAGTGGCATTTGAGTGGCATTTAAGTGGCATTCGAGTTTTGATTATTATTTTACTTAATTTGAACTTATATGGTATATACATTTTGAATGTATGGCTTTTAAGTTTTCATAATTTCTTTTCATAACTCGAGCTCATATAGCATCTTGAGAGAGAGGAGAGAGGAGATGTATCTACCTTGAATAAATTCATTGATTAAAAGCGAATCAATGTATGACTATATACATTTATTACATAATAAGTAGGGGTAAAATCTCCTCATATAATATAGCTAGATACATAATTCGAACTCATATATACATTGAATGCTATAAAATATATCGGATGATAAAGTTAAATATTCATCTATTCTTTATCGATATTTATAAGGATGATGAAAGATTTTTTGTATTTTATATACATATATATATAGTTATAGTAACTGTGGTAAAAGAAGTCTATTATGAAGGTTTTTATTTAAGCCAAAGTAGGCTCGGTAGATACTCCATCAGAACACACTCGTCTTTTAGCATAAAAATATGTGAGACCTCGTTTTATTTGGTTGTATGTCAACATTTTTTGATCCTTTACTACAAATCCTCGATTTTTACCCATAAACGACTTTTTTGTGTTCAATACATTTAGATAACTGTCTTTGTTCAATTGATTAATTCGTTTGTTCAAACCTTTTGAGCTAAACTTGTTTCCTTTTTCTCCCCAGCAGTAATAGGATTTAGAGTTAAGTGCAACAATTCCATCTCCGGTAAATTCCTCTTTAAACAGCCCAGGTGTTCTTTTTCCGTGTTTTAGTACTTTTTCACAACAGTCTTGCGTGCTCCATTCTAAACCCATTGTTTTGGTTCTTAAAAACTCATCCCTATGTTTGTCACAGTATGGGCGTGGAAACCAATCACCATATTCATTGTAAAACTCTTTTTTCATACTTGGTTTTACCAGTGTTTCTAATGTTCCGCTCAACGCCATGTATGCGCTATCTGTATCCATTTCAACATATTGGAAATCACTTCTGTCAATATATCTATAAATAAAAAGTTTGTTTCGATTTCAATTATTTGGAAGTTTTACTTACTTACACATAATAATGGTGAAAAATGTAAATTTGTCTGTAGGTACAATAATAATGACTTTACATTTACTATGTTATTTTTTTGTAGAAAAAACATCTTCACGATTCATAGGAAGTAAACAATGTGTTGGGAAGAACGAAAACTTCCTGTACTATAAACGCAACACATTTGAATGTAAGTATGACGAAAATATTACTTACTACATACTCATTCAATTTATAAAAAAATTTTCGAATTTTTTCAAAAAAATAGCATAACTACATTCGTATTTTCTATTTTAGTTCAAGCAGAGAATCCTCAATTAAGGGAATATAAGGAATTAAGTCTTCTAGACGGAAATATAAAAGAAGATAGAGAGTGTTTTAAGTGTAAGTGACATGCATTATCTTTATATATATATATACATATACCATGCTTAAGAAAGTTATCTATATATGATGAGAATTTGTTTATTTTGTTTGTAGATATTGATAACAAAAGCCCTAGGTATTTCCTTTCATGCTCTCATTGTTATTGATAGCATATGGCACAAAGATGTTGAGTGAAGCACTGAAAGGAAACAAAAACAACGTCTCTTGTATATTTTGTGGTAAGAAGTTTAAATTAGGGGGATTGCATGAGCCTGGCCGAGTTCTTTCAAGACATTTTTGTGCTCACTTGTTTATTTATTATTGTTTATGTGGAAAATTGCATACAACTTTGAGAGATCTTCAGCAACATAGTTGTATTTTAAAAACTAAAATGTTTTTTATTGTTGATATTGCTAGTTACAATAATTTTGTTTTATTTATTAATAGAAAATATTCTGAATTACTTATGGATATTACTTTTCCGAAAAATTTTGCGTTAGTGTATCTCTATCCAATAGAAGGTTATTTTTCTGAAAACATTGTTCTAGATTTTGAATTAGGGAGTAAATGGTTGGCGATAGCTAAAAAACCTGCTGCTGAAGATCGAAAACTTTTGATTAAAAACCAGTGTAAAAAAATGAGAGCACTTATATCTTCAGATTCTGATCTTTCAGAAACTGAAGAAAGTAATAATGACTTAATTTCTGTTGCTAGTTCACAGTGCAGTCCAAAAACCAGTGTTTTAGAATCTAATACTATAACAGTTAAACCTCAAACCCAAGTAGATTTAAAAGAAAGCCAAAAGATTGATGATAAGAAAATTGATTTAACTTCACTTAAATTAATTTTGAATATAAAAGATGGACTGAAAAAAAAGGGTTTTAATGATTGTGTTAAATTGAAATTAGCGTCTATTAGACAAAAAATGCAGAAAAACTCAGACTTTTCTCAAGAAGAAGTTCTTGTACTAACTGCACTCTTAGGTGAGTTTTAAAATTTTTATTTCACTATATTTTTTAATATTATCATGGCTCTGGAATAGGTCTTATGCAACTACCCTATTTTATAATTTCTTACCACAAAATATATAGTGAATAGGATGTTTTTTTATAAATACTCTCTCTATATATATATATTATATATACAGACAATAGTCTGTGTTTTTATGAATACATTTCATGTAAAAAATGTTCTGTCATTAGTTTACCATAGACTTTATGCAACTATCCTATTTTACAATTTCTTACCACAAAATATATAGTTAATAGGATGTTTTTTTATAAATACTCTCTATATATATTATATATACAGACAATAGTCTGTGTTTTTATGAATACTTTATTCATATGTATACACTTCATGTAAAATTGTTCTGTCATTAGTTTACCTAATGCATTATTTTTATTTGTTTTGTGGTTGAGAACTCCATACGCTTCATTCTTACTGTATTACTTTGCATAATATTACAAAATAAATATTACATCAACTACCTTCATACTGCATTCAAGTGATGAAACAGTAAATTTCACATCTGTATTACTGAATCTATAGCATTGTTATGAAAAAGACTATAATTACTTAATTATTATGTCATATCGTGACAAACTATCAACACCCAATTCACAAAACTGTAAAACCTAAAGTATAATGCTTGTGGTTGTAAAAAGTCTTCTACTGTTTTGGTTTCTCAAACAAATTATAAAACATTTTTCACAATTTTTTGTGCAAAAGCGGAGTTGTCTTACCATTTTGACACAATGTGCCGACAACTTTTACATATTTTTTCAAAAACGAAGTTTAGAAATTATAAATGGGAGTTGTCTTAACATTTTTGAAAAATGAGACGATAACTTGAAATATTTATTTTTGTGTCGGAACATTGAAATTTTGTAACATTTTAGAGTTGTAACCCCGAAAGTTTTACAAATTGGCTAAATTACTAATGTTAAATATGAATAAAATACTTTATTACACTAAATATATACAAATTATTGCACAATACAAATAATATGTAATTTAATGTTCATGAGTTGTTGCTGATAGATTTTGGCGAGTCGACGGTCATTCACTTGTACACGTATTCTATCTAAAAGCATACATAGATGTCGTTATAACAACTACATTATACTATGGTGAAAAATACGGCTATTAGTAGTTACTTATTACTAGTGAAGATTAACATACCTTAATTAAATTTCCGATATTGAAATCCTGCTAGCTTCGCTTGAAATGTGATTGTCATCTTCATTGCTTTTCTCACTATCATTGTCGACAACTTCATCTTTTTCCTCAAATTTTTTGTTCTCAGAGTCATCATCCGTCATATTATCATCTTCTTCATCAGTATAAGCATCAATGTTATCATCGTCATCATCATCATCATCATCATCATCAGCAGCATCAGCAGCAACATCATCATCATAACTTTTCATCAGCTCAGCATCATCAAATAGAGAAAGTCTGAAAGCTATTCCTTCTTTTTCACTTGAAGTAGATAGAAGCATCAAAGCTTCTTCAACACTCAGAATCGTGAGAATGTGTTTCTTTGTGCCGCTTTCAGTTGTCATCGTACTTTTATAGTGGATCATACCACATTCATGATTTTTGATCTTCAAAACGTTCTCAGGAGGGACAACAATCTTCCCAGTCATCAAAGATCCGTCATTCATCATGTATCTGTAAGTGACAGTGTGAGTGATACGTAAAGGCGATGTATCTTGTTTTCGTTTTCGCTGCTTCGACTTCAAATTTTTCCAAACTGAAAGTCTAGTGAATGTCAGAAGAGTGTTGACAGGAATATTATCGAAAGTGATGATATCAAAGTATGCTTGCAACTGTTTCAATGATTTTTTTCTCAAGATTTTGGCTATAACTCGTTGTTTTAGCCCTTGATGATGATGATTATCTCCTACGATACGTAGATCGGGTTGATTTTCTTCTAGCTTTCCCATGTACACTAGGATTTGTGAAGAGCCGGGATCAAGTTCCTGTAGCTCCATCGTAAGTTCTTTGTCAATCAGTGACTTGACTCGAATTCGATGATTGTTTTTTAAAACATATTCATAGTCCAATATACCATAATCTTCAACGTAATTAACATCGAAAACCTCCAATATCGTAGGAATTGGTAATTCCAACAAACTCACAAAATTTCCGATTTCCAACATTCCTTTCTGCATAGCTCCTGTCATTATTCCACCCATCTCGAGCAATTCAAACTCTCTATGTTTGTTTACGGTATTATTCTTGCTGTTGCTGAATAAAAAGGAAATTGAAGCTTGAGATAATGTCACTGTCGGTTTTTTGATATCCTCCGTTCGTTTGACTTCACTGTTCTCATGCAGATATGTGTAGTCCGGTGTGGGACTCAAAGGAGAGTCAGCTGAAACTACATGATGGTTCATTGCTATATCAGCATGAGCATTGGTGTTTGAGCGAGAAGATGTATCATTAAAGGTGTTAGGATTGGATCTTCTATCATCAATGTGAATGCCGTTGGTGGTGGAAATGATGGTTGTAGTGGAAATAGCGTTAGTGTTGTTGGTAGCTGTGATTGGTTCAATATGGAGCTTAGGAAGTGCTTTGGAGTGTGATGTCATCATACCTGCAAAAAGTAAAAGAACTTAGTTTAATGATGTAAATATACTGAAATTATTGTTTTATTAAAAGATTGTTTTTAAAAACTAAGATTCAAAAACCTAGATGTTTCAATTAATTAAAAACAAATAATTATTTTAGTGCTTCTTACCTTGTTGCTCTCCTAATAGCTGTAGTAGATGTTGCTCCTCTGTTAGTCGCTGTAGAACTGGATGCTTTCTGTGTGAAAACGATGGCTCTTATATAGCTAAAGTTGTACTGATTAAACCCTATGAACACCATCTCGTGTCAATCTCTATGAATCAACATTTGTTCACGCGAAGGAAAGTCAATGGTTTCGCGGGAATAAATGAATTATTTTCACGCGAATACAAACCAATGCTTTCGCGGGAATAAATAAGCTATTTTCACGCGAATGGAAACCGTTGCTTTCGCGGGAATAAACAATTTATTTTCACACGAATAGAAACCAATGCTTTCGCGGGAATAAATAATTTAATTTCACGCGAATAGAAACCAATTCTTTCGCGGGAATAAGTACTTTATTTTCACACGAATGCAAACTGTTGCCTTCGCGGGAATAAATGATTTAATTTCCCGCGAATGGAAACCGTTGCTTTCGCGGGAATAAATATTTTATTTTCACGCGAATAGAAACCAATGCTTTCGCGGGAATAAATGATTTTATTTCCCGCGGATGAAAGTCAATGTTGTCGCGGGAATAAATACTTTATTTTCACGCGAATGGAAACCGTTGCTTTCGCGGGAATAAATACTTTATTTTCACGCGAATACAAACCGTTGCTTTCGCGGGAATAAATAATTTATTTTCATGCGAATAGAAACCAAAGCTTTCGCGGGAATAAATATTTTATTTTCACGCGAATAGAAACCAATTACTCCCGCGAAAGCAACGGTTTCCATTCGCGTGAAAATAAAGTATTTATTCCCGCGACAACATTGACTTTCATCCGCGGGAAATAGAATCATTTATTCCCGCGAAAGCATTGGTTTCTATTCGCGTGAAAATAAATTATTTATTCCCGCGAAAGCAACGGTTTGTATTCGCGTGAAAATAAAGTATTTATTCCCGCGACAACATTGACTTTCATCCGCGGGAAATAAAATCATTTATTCCCGCGAAAGCATTGGTTTCTATTCGTGTGAAAATAAATTATTTATTCCCGCGAAAGAATTGGTTTCTATTCGCGTGAAAATAAATTATTTATTCCCGCGAAAGCATTGGTTTCTATTCGCGTGAAAATAAATTATTTATTCCCGCGAAAGCAACGGTTTCCATTCGCGTGAAACTAGCTTATTTATTCCCGCGAAAGCATTGGTTTGTATTCGCATGAAAATTATTTATTTATTCCCGCGAAAGCATTGACTTTCCTTCGCGTGAACAAATGTTGATTCATAGAGATTGACACGAGATGGTGTTCATAGGGTTTAATCAGTACAACTTTAGCTATATAAGAGCCATAGTTTTCACACAGAAAGCATCCAGTTCTACAACGGCTATCAGAGAAGCAACATCTACTACAGCTATTAGAAGAGCATCAAGGTAAAAACTTAATAAATTACAGTTTTTACTCATATATTATTTATTATACTAAAACAACTGAACAAAATTAATCATCTGTTTTTTTTGTTTTTTTTCAGATTCAATGACAAAAAATGGAAATAGTTAACAACACAGAATCAGAAACTCAGCCTAAATCTTTGACTCAAGAGGACTTGATACTTCTACAAAACATATGCAATAAGAAAATTGAAGAGAGAGTGCGAATTATCTCAAACAATTGTAAATTCATACAGAAAGACTTGATAGAGCAGCTAAATAGTTTTCGAACTGAATCTTTTCTAACATTAAAGCTCTTAGGGAATGATGTTACATCAGACATTCAGAGATTACATTATGTATTACAACAACGACAATATCAACTACAACAGGTAAACACACCAATTTCTATCGAGTGTGCTCGTAAAGAACTTGCTCTAAAAAGAAGAAACATGCAGCGACAGTCCGCTCAAAGACAAGCTAGAAGGGTAAGGACTCAACAACGTAAGACACGACAAGCTACAAAAACATCCGATTAACAGTCAATTTTTGATGATAAGGTAATAATTAATAAAAAAGTACTATTTAGTAAGAGTTTGTAGTTGTTTTAAATTTCTGTTTAACCATTCTATACTAATACATAACTTTTATTTTAGTTCATTATGGAATCAAAAGTACATAGAACAGAAGTCTTCCTTCCTAAGTTTGTATTATTTAATATTTACTGACTCTAGCTATATTGTATGAGATTTTCCCTACTTATTACACAATAAATGTATATATTCACATATTGTTTCATTTTTAATCACTGTATTTATTCAATGTAGATATATCTCCTCTCTCCTCTCTCCTCTTTTTATCTCTCCTCTCTCTCAACATACTCTCTCTTCTACCAAATACTCCTCTCTCCTCTCTTGCAGTTATTTCCCAAATACTGTAGATTTTAACCATCTAGAGGTCTAATTTGGTGATTTTCCAACATATTTTATAGCATTTAATATACTTATTATGTAATAAATGTATATTATTCAATGTAAATGTAAATATATCCATAAATATGTACATAATTATCCATATATACATAAATGTATAAAAAACTAAAAAAAATCTCTCTCTCCTCTCTCTTCTCTCCTCTCTCATCTCTCCTCTCCCCTCTCTCCAAAGACTATGCATTGATTGTCATTACAAGTTGTAGTGCTCTGTATGACTACATTGTAAAGAAAAATACTATATATTGATTGTCATTACAAGTTGTAGTGCTCTGTACTACTTAGTATTTACTAACTCTAGCTATATTATACAAGAATATTTTCCTACTTATTATGTAATAAATGTATATAATCACATATTGATTCATGATTGTCATTACAAGTTGTAGTGCTCTGTACTACTTAGTATTTACTAACTCTAGCTATATTATACAAGAATATTTTCCTACTTATTATGTAATAAATGTGTATAATCATATATTGATTCAATGTAGTTATATCTCCTCATTCTTCTCTCCTCTCTCTCAAAATATCATATGAGTTTGAGTTATGTAAAATAATTATCAAAACTTGAATGCCATACATTCAAAATCTAGCTGCCATATGAGTTCAAATTAAGTAAAAAAATAATCAAAACTCAAATGCCACTTAAATGCCATTCAAACGCCACTCAAGTACCCCTCAAGTAAAATACAATATAAACTCGGCGAATTCATCCAACGTCGTAACCCATTGCCTCAACCCCAAGGTCTAATCCACAAAAAAACACTTGGTAGGGA